>QODF01000050.1:4639612-4788621 GCA_024372805.1 Oostethus manadensis | reverse complement strand
AAAAAAAAAAAAAAAAAAGCAACCAGCAAAACTGGAATAAAATGCAGCTCGTTGCCCTTTGCCTTCTGCTCGGTGTCGACACACACGACGCCGCACATTCTCACCAACCACGTGCGGCTTTCAGAGGAAACAAGATGAGAGAAACAACGTTCACTCCAAAGAGCGTCACTGCTAACTCCGGGTGGGACAGAGATGGTTCTACGCCCATGCAGAAGGCGGTGTTGATATCTTTTCCTCCCGTTAGCTCCAGCGCCACGTTACTGTTACATCTTTAAAAAGTGGCGTCTCATTCCAGGAGACAAACGTTCTGGGATTCCGGGGTCCCAGGAAAATGACTGTGATCATTCCCGGCATGCTGGAAAACGACGAGAGGGTTTCTATTCAGCCCAAAAGTGTGAGTATCGGGGGAAGGCGAGGTAACGAGGTGGCCGTGCCTTAACCGGAATGACTTTCAGGAACACGACACGCTGCTGGAGCGCCGCGCCAACAGCAACACGGACAAACTGGTCACCCTGGTCAACAAATCCCCAAGCTGGAACGAGCAGACTCAGTCCTACGTGCTCAACTTCCACGGCCGCGTCACTCAGGCCTCCGTTAAGAACTTTCAGATCATCCACCCGGAAAATGGTGATTGACGAAGACAAGCGCTGTTTGCAACAAGACGCGTGTGTGTGTGTGTGTGTGTGTGTGTGACGCACTGTCTTTTCCAGACGACTACATCGTGATGCAGTTTGGACGTGTTTCCGAGGACGTCTTCTCCATGGACTACAGCTTCCCCATGTGTGCCCTTCAGGCCTTCGCCATCACGCTCTCGTCATTCGATGGGAAACTGGCATGCGAGTGACCTTCAGGTGCTGCGCTAGATCCTGCATCTACATGAACAAAGCATGCAGGAAGCGTGTTCCTGATACTGCTGCTCCACTTTTATACGCGTTCATGTGGTATTTTGTATGCACGCATATACATACATGAATACAGTACTACCCGGAAAATGTCAATATCAAGTTGTTTTATTTTGGCGGTTTAACATGAAGGACGAAAACAATAACTTTTATTGAGCCCTTGCACGCAAACCCACATATCTCAAGTACTAACGACAAGCCCAAACCCTCAAGCTGCAAGACCTGCTCAGCAAAACCCAAACAACTTGAGATATTTGCATATTATTTAATTATATGTCCAATCAACCTTTATGTTGAAATGCGGAAATATAACAACCTTTTCAGGATATTCTAATTCTCTGCGTAGTACTACATACTGTACACACACACACACATATATATGTACACATACATACAGTATACATACATACATACTGCACATCCAGATACTGTAAATAACAAGTACAGTACCATTTTCTTCCGCTTATCCGGGTCCGGGTCGCGGGGGCAGCAGTCTCAGTAGGGAAGTCCAGACTTCCGGGTCTCCGGCGACCTCTTCCAGCTCCATCGGGAGGACACCGAGGCGTTCCCGGGCCAGCTGTGAGACATAGTCCCTCCGGCGTGTCCTAGGTCTTCCCCGGGGGCCTTCTCCCGACCGGGCGTGCCCGAAACACCTCACCGGGGAGGCGCCCGGGAGGCATCCGGACGGGATGCCCGAGCCACCTCAACCGGCTCCTCTCGATGTGAAGGAGCGGCGGCTCTACTCTGAGCTCCTTTGACCATCCTGGAGCTGATCGTTGGCTGAGCCGTTGCCATTCTGGTTGTTCTTCCATCCCTTTTCTGCCACGCGTCTCTGGATCTGCTCCCCATTTTAAGGTATTGGAGATCATTTTAGCTGAACAGACAAAATTTCTTTGCACCTCTTCATAGGTTTTCCCCTCGCCCATCAGCTTTTTAATCCACGCATGCTGTTCTTCTGCACGTCCTGAACGACCGTTTCCCTCAGGCTTTCAAAGAGATGCTTTCGTCCGTAAACAGGGGTCACCTGATGGACACCCGCTTTTTCACTAAATGCTCACTGATTGAAAGCCACGCGGCTATTTTTGGAACAACTAATTGGCCAATTGCACAGCCTTAGGAGCGTGCATATCCCGAATGATGGGTCTTGTTTGTGTTCTGAGAATCTACTGCACCTACTGCTAACTTGATAGCAAGAAAAATATGCTAATAATAGTACTTCACCTGGGTAGTCACGTTTTTCTGAACTGTAAATAAAGCATGTACTTTATGCTGCTTGTCTATTTTTATATAGTTTTATATTATGTATTGTTTGTGCAATTTATACCACCGATCAAACAATAAAATATTATTGTAACATAAAATACACTTTTGGAAGGGTACCATTCTGTCATACAGTCAGTGGACACTTTATTAGGTACAATTTATTAACATCCATCCATCCATTCTCTTCCGCTTGTCCGAGGTCGGGTCGCGGGGGCAGCAACCTAAGCAGGGAAGCCCAAACTTCCCTCTCCCCGGCTACTTCGTCCAGCTCTTCCCGGCGGATGCCGAGGCGTTCCCAGGCCAGGTGAGAGACATAGTCTCTCCAACGTGTCCTGGGTCTTCCCCGAGGCCTCCTACCGGTTGGACGTGCCCTGAACACCTCCCCAGGGAGGCATCCGGACTAGATACCCGAGCCACCTCATCTGGCTCCTCTCAATGCGGAGGAGCAGCGCTTCTACTCCGAGTCTCTCCCGGATGACAGTGCTTCTCACCCTATCTCTAAGGGAGAGCCCAGCCACCCTGCGGAGAAAACTCATTTCGGCCGCTCGTACCCGCCATCTTGTCCTTTCGGGCACTACCTAAAGCTCATGAGCATAGGTGAGGGTAGGAACGTAGATCCACCGGTAAATCGAGAGCTTTGCCTTTTGGCTCAGCTGTCCTTTCACCATGACAGAACGGTTGCAGAGTCCGCATCACTGCAGACACTGCAACAATCCGCCTGTCCATCTCGCGTTCCATCCTTCCCTCGTGAACAAGACCCACGAGGTACTTAAACTCCTCCACTTGGGGCAGGACCTCATCCCCGACCCGGAGATGGCACTCCACCATTTTCCGGGTGAGAACCATGGATTCAGATTTAGAGGTACTAATTCGAATCCCAGCCGCTTCACACTCAGCTGCAAACCGATCCAGTGAGAGTTGAAGGTCACTGCTCGATGAAGCCAGCAGGACCACATCATCTGCAAAATGCAGAGACCAAATACTGCGGCCACCAACCTGAAACCACGCAACGCCCTGGCTGCGCCTAGAAATTCTGTCCAAGAAAGTAGTGAACAGAATCGGTGACAAAGGGCAGCCCTGGCGGAGTCCAACCCTCACTGGAAACGGGTCCGACTTATTGCCGGCAATGCGAACCAAACTCTGACGCCGGTCATTCAGGAATGAAAAACCCGGATTAGGTGGTCCGATACCCCGTATTCCCGGAACACTCCCCACAGTATTCCCCGAGGAACACGGTCGAATTCCTTCTCCAAGTCCACAAAACACATGTAGACTGGTTGGGCAAACTCCCATGCATCCTCAAGGACCCTGCCGAGAGTATAGAGCTGGTCCACAGTTCCACGACCAGGACGAAAACCACGCTGCTCCTCCTGAACCTCCAGGCTCGACTATCTGGCGGATCCTCTTCTCCAGAAGCCCTGAATAGACCTTACCGGGAAGGGTAATGTCAAAGAGTCATGTCAACCAAGACACGCCCACAGCATCCAGGGCCTTAAGGAACTCCAGGTGGATCTCATCCACCCCCGGGGCCTTGCCACCAAGGAGCTTTTTGATCACCTCGGTAACCTCAGCCCCAGAGATAGGAGAACCCTCCTCAGAGTCCCCGGGCACTACTTCCATATTGGAAGACGTGTTGGTGGGATTGAGGAGGTCTTCAAAGTATTCCCTCCACCGGTCCACAACACCTCGAGTCAAGGTCAGCAGCACACCGTCCCCACCATACACGGTGTTGACTGTGCACTGCTTTCCCCTCCTGAGACGGTGGATGGTGGACCAGAACCTCTTTGAAGCCATCCAAAAGTCATTTTCCATGGCCTCTCCGAACTCCTCCCATGTCCGAGAGCCGCAGACCGCTTGGACTGCCGGTACCTGTCAGCTGCCTCCAGAGTCCCATGGGCCAAAACGGCCTGATAGGACTCTTTCTTCAGCTTGACGGCATCCCTCACCGCTTGGGTCTGCCAGGTCTGACCGGCATCCTCCCCAACCATCGGAACCAACTCACCACCAGGTGGTGATGGGTTGACAGCTCCGCCCCTCTCTTTACTTGAGTGTCCAAAACATGTGGCTGCAATTCCTCCCCTGAGTCACCACCTTATCGTGGTGGAGGAGTGATCAATGATCCTAGGAGCTAAGTTGTCGGGGGATGCCATGCCCCTGGTAGGGTCACCCATGACAAACAGGTCCTAGGGGAGGGACCAGAGAGAGAGTGGCTCAAAAGAACCTGACGATGATTAAAAACATTGGACTTTGTTTTCCCTCGCCCGGACGCGGGTCACCAGGTTCCCCCTCCGGAGCCAGGTCTGGAGGTGGGGCACAATGGGGAGCGTCTAGTGGGCTGCACCCATGGGGCCCGGTCGGGCACAGCCCGAAAAGGTAACGTGGGTCCCCCCTCCCATGAGCTCACCACTCGTAGGAGGGGCCAAAGGGGTCGGGTGCAAAGAGAGCCGGGTGGCGTCCGCAGGCGGGGGCCTTGGCGGTCCGATCCTCGGCTACAGAAGCGGGTTGTCTCCTCTCTTGCGGGGAAGGAGCCTGAGCTGCTGCGTGAGGTGGAGAAATTCCGGCTAGATATAGTCGGCCTCACCTCACCGCAGAGCAAGGAACAGCCCCCCTGGTCTTAACCCGCGCGGCGTTTTGTTGTTGGCCGTCTGTGCTCGTCAGGGATTGTCTACAACCAACACCGCGTTCAAGATCTCATTAACCTTCGTTAGGTTAAAACAGATCCATTTTATAATTGTTTACTGTGGTTTGCAAACGAAGATGGCTCGAGCTTTTACGGGACCAAATGAAAGGAGCGAGTATGAATAAAAGCTAAGTATCGGATCACACGCGGGGCCGCAGGTGGAATACGTGTTGATATCAGATGTGGCTGAGCTTATCGGGCCGCTCTTGCAACATACTTCCCGTTCAGAAGCGCCTCACACCGGACGGGGGAACAAATCTGCACGCATCTCATTTTGCAAACCTTCAGAAACGCTTCTCACACACACACACACACACACACACCCGTGAATCGTCACGTTGCGCAAGACATGAGATGTTAAGTCTTCCATTTACTTTCTAGGTCACGCACCACATTGTGGAAAATACGGACTCTTTGATGTTTATGTAGCTAATAGGCTCATATGGAAGACCTCGGGGGCCACATTAAGAGGTGACCTGGTGGTTTCCCTCCATTTTGTCAGTTTCCGCACGGCCTGTTTACTGAGAGGGCGAAATATTAGAAACCTTTGGTGAAAAGGCAGCGCGGTTCTTCTCCCACCACGTACAGCAAACACTGCACATTATTACTTAGCAAGGCTGAACTCTGTGGTGCCTCGTGAAAGCAAACTGAGAGACCTCCTCGTCGCCTTAGCAGAGATAAGAAAGCGTGTGACGCCCTCCTCCACGTGTAGGTCATATAGAACAGCCTTGGGGTGAAGCGGACGCCAGAGACGGACCGCAGCCGGAGATGGATCAGGTCACGCTGCTGTTATTGCGCACCTTCTGCATGTATGGACTGGCTTCTACAGGTGATGTCAAGCCTCCTTGCTTACCCTCGGTTACGTCTTGTCTGGAAAGTCCACAGTGCCTTTCATCCTTTGTAGACATGCCAGACGGCCTTCGGTGTGTGACCGACTTCATGTTCACCATCAACTGTTCCCTGAGCCCCTCGCTGGCCGGCTTCACGTCCTCCGACCAGCGACCGTCCTACCGGATGACTTTCCTCCACAAATATACAGACTCCAAGTAAGTTTCTTTAGAAAAGTGCTTTTCTAACGATAACTGCAATGATTAGCATCCCCCCCACCATTGTGCAGCCAAACGTATTCTTGCATGCTGTCAAACACCAGCGGCGGCGCCTACTTCTGCTCTGTGACGACAAACGCCCCGGCAGAGGACTCGTCTCCCCCCCAGTGCTTTGTGGATTTTGATGTCTTTCGGATCTCGCTGTGCAAAAGACCCAGCAATGGCGCAGAGACCTGCCCAACGCTGGATAACAGCTACAGGCCAGCAGCTCACAGTAGGGAATCAGCACTACTCGGGACACGATTTGGTTCTTGACACACCGACATAAACAGCTGTGGCTGTGGGCAACCTCCCGGTGTACTTTTTGACCGATATTGAGTAGTTGGCATTCAGCGGCGCGATCTACCTCTACATGCGCATTAAAACGTTGGGCGCCCCACTCGGCTGTTGGCGTGAAACTCCTGCGTTACACGGTACGTGGCGTACTGTTGCTGGTAGTCAACTTCTCAGTTCTATTTATGCCGGCTGAGCAGCTTGCAACATCGGTTGTGTTGAACAGCGGGGACGTTGAACCGATCACAACAGTTAACGGTGTCTGGAAAAGACGTCGGACTTCTCATCCTGGGAGGCTTAATCAGTTCATGCTAAAATACTAGGTAGGACAGCCCAGTCTGACTAGATAGTACAGCTCCGTAGGGGTTTGAGAGGTTGGCTATCCAGTAAAAGTCGGGGCAGGCCCAGACAAGAACGGTATCTTTTGTGCTGCAAAAAGAGATACAATGCAGTACCGTTTGGGCGGAACCACCGCGTTAGCATCCCGCTAACAATGGCGCTGTTGCAAAATGTGGTGTACTTAGAGCGACGTTTTATTTATTACTTATTTACTCCGAATCATAAGTTAAACAGGAATATCATGAAACATGAATATCAAACTCATTCGGGTGCCCAATGTTTCCACAAGCCGTGTAAACGTCAATGTTTCCCAAATGACTGCTCCCTTTTCCCAGTTATTCCAAACGCTCCACGCTGCCTCACGGCCAGCCACAACTCCAGCCAGCACCACTTCGCATGGGAAAACACCTACGAGCAATGTCTGCTCTCCAGCTTCAAGGACTACCTCAAGTATCAGCTGCGGTTCTACAAAAGGCAGCAGGAACATGACGTAAGCGCCGTTACTTTTGAGCACCGGGAAACGAGCCCATCCACCCGGGTCCTCTTCCCCTCCAGGTGATGTTCCGTGACATCCACACCGACAGCGTGTACTATTCAGTGGACGATAGTGAATTGGTGGCGGACACGGAATACGCTGCCAAAGTGAGGTCCAGGCCCGGTGCAGCTCCTTATTTGGGAGATTGGAGTGACTGGTCCGGTGAGGTGCACTGGAGCACACCCGGTAGTAAGGCCTCCTTCGATTCAAACCATTTACGTCTGCATCCAGTTTGACCTCTCGATTATAAAAAAGCCATTGTTGCTCTTCTCCGATCCAGCAGGTCAAGGTTCTCCGTCCCCGTACATCAAAGACGTCCTAATAACCGTGGGTGTCATGGCCATACTCCTCCTGCTTTTGGGCTGCGCTCCGTTTAAGAAGTAAGAAGACAAATTCCCATACAGTACTTCCTAACCGGCACGCTTGATCATCATAAACACTTGCAGGTGGAGACGGGGAACCTTCATTCCAACGCCAGCACCGTACTTCCAGAGCCTCTACAGTGAGTGCCAAGGAGATTTTCGGGTAAGTTCAGCCTCGTCTTTGAGGAGGAACGACCTCAAGAAGTCCTTGTGATTACAGAGCTGGGTGGACGGTCAATCGAACAGGACTACCACGCTGAAGCCACAGGAGATACTCCAAACTGACAGCACACATGTCCAAAAGGAGGAGAGACCACCACATGATCAGCACCCAGCACGTGAGGGGAGAACAAACCAGAACTCCGGCAATTCAAGTGATTCTGCCGCCGTGGGCCTCCCCACGTCAACCGCCGGTCTACCACCTACTGAGGATAAGTCAGGGTGTGGCCCCAGCAGCGTTCCTCCTGTCCAGGGTGGTCCATCCTGGTACTGCCACGAGTATTGCACACTGAGCGCCTTTCAGCAGCCCCAGCCGACCACAAGAAATGCTCCACCACCGCCCTGAGCAAATAGCGAGTGTGACTAAAACGCTTCCATTACTTGGGAAGAATACAAACATGCAAATAAAAAGATATCGTATATTGTTCACGGTGTTTTAACGCAAGCAATAAAGCAAAGAAATCTTTTGTAGAAAGTTTTATTTATGCCAACACATACATGAACAAAGCACCATATAACCTTAAAGTCTGATACAATGGTATGCCTATCTGCCTCCATCTTTACAGCCTCTTTATTTATCCCAAACGGGAACACTCCCATAACAAAAAGACAGCCAAGGCAGCAGATTCTATCATATGTTACAGCATGCTGAATAGAAAACCTGGGAAATAAGAATTAGAGCCATCTAGAGCCACTAGTGAAATACAACAGTATAAAAGTGCCATTCATTATACAGCAGTTGAAATACTGACAATGAAATAAGCAGACTTTACATTAAATGTATGGAAAAGAAGGGACAAACAAAAGGAATAGACTGAAAGAAAACAAACCTCCTTGGGTAAGAATGACGGCCATCTTGCATGGCATTGGTGAAACTGTGTCCCTTGCACCACATAAGACAAGTTTTGCAAAGAAACGACGCGTGATCCCCTCTCGGCATTACGCACCAACCGGCAATGAGACAAAAACAAACTAAAAACCAAAGAGAGACAGGTCAAGGGTGTGTGTGGATGGCACAGAATGTGTAGAGTTTAAATAGAAGTCTTTAAGCAAGTCCCGATGTGAGGGGAGCACATTCATTGTGACTGAGCGGGGAGGTGATTCCTTCTGCCACAGCAAGACGCGCTTCGTCCTTATGAGGGGGAGAATTTTTTGGCTTGTCCTCGGACTCTTTTTTCGTAATCTACTCTGTTTTGGCTGGAAAACAAAGAAACATCATCAGGGACAACACAGAAGCCGTTCATTCTGGACGTGGTGTGAACGCCACATCAAGGTCTCCTGCCACGGGAGGGCATTTAAAGACACCGCGACCGTGTGTGGCATACGTCGACGTCCAGACGCCCAGGGATTGGTGGTTGATGGATGGACTTGAGAGCAAAGAATAACACGGCCGTTGGCGTGTTTAGGTTTGCAACAAAAGCGAGCATCGGCGTCTCTGAACGTCTCTGGACGCTACAATCCTTCACGTACGCACACGTCCATACGTTGTTCTTTCAGCAAGCATCTTATTTACCAGACAGCTCCGCACACGCTGCTCTGATTAAATGATAATTCTGATTCTGGCTACCCCGAGCGTGTACCGGGTTGCCTCTTCATGTCATTATATTCTCAGGGCATTCGATCGACCGCAACTGGACTGCTCAGCGTGTCTTAGAAGACCTTTCCGGGTTTCCTGGACCTTTCCCGATGAAGACTGCTCGGATGAGAGGCCGAAGGTCTTCTATGCCAACAGTTGTGATGGACTGAACGCCCTGGGAATGTGCTGGGTTGCCAACCGAAGGCAAACATGGACATGGTCTTTCGCCTCCATTTACAATTCCGAGCTAGCGGAGTCGGTTTTGATACGTCGCGGGTGTTAAACGTGCAAATGCAGCGGACTGCAGTGGTGGGAGTCTTTTTTTTTTAAGTCATAAGTCTGGAGTTTGGAGTTAAGTCAAGTTAAGACACGGCCGTCCCCGCGTCCATCTGAGTCATGCACAATGTTTACTAAAGTAAAACATTTGCTGACAGTATTAATTAATAAATCATTTCATGGTTGAATATGGCCAGTCCAAAAAAAGCATATTAAAGCAAATGTTACATATTTGCCACATAATTCACATATTAAGACATTCAGGGACGAAATGTATTCTGTCGGGTGTCGTCATTAATGTTACTGTAAGGTTTGGAGCAGACTTCATTGAAATACCCTAATATTATGTATTTTCATGTATTAATGTATGCTTGACTCCAATTTGGACATAACTCCAAACCACCTAGACGGGCGCTAATAATCAAAATATGAAAAAGGAAAGTTTTGATGTGGGATCGTTTTAAGCTAAAACCGCTGGGAGCTATTTTGACTGACATGCTGTAAATATCATATTGCTCAACTACATTTTGTTTATGCTGCCTCGAGTTTTTCAATGGTTAGTACTTCCTCATTAAACTAGACAGTAAATGTTTGATTTTCTTTTAATAATTATTATTCACCCCCCCATCGATTTAAATATCTCCACTTACCAAGATGTCACGCTGAATCAATACAGGCGATCAGAATGTGATCGGAGTCTGATGGCCCATGTCAATAACCCACAGGGCCAGTCATTTCTACAGATTATTGAGGGGGCGGGCTATTATTTTGATTTGCGGGCCGCATTGACTTAACAAAATTGGCCGCTTGGGCCAGACTACACATTTTGGAAGTCAGGTTCCTGGCGGGCTGGATGTGGCCCCTGGGCCGCAGTTTTCCCACCCTGGCTTATTGCCATGCACCTTTTTACTTGAAAGTTCAGTGTGTGAAAAGCCGTGCAAGGTCTCTTACCAGTAGATTGTGTAAGCCTCTGCTTGGGCTGGATCCTGGATATTAGGCTCATTTAGGAGTTCCTGAATACCTAATAGGATCTGTGGGAAAAAAAAGGTCCAGTCAGACAAGTCAACTTATTGAACAGGCTGACCAAAAAAACTGGAATGTTTGAAGTGCGTACGGGCAGACATGAGCAGGTGGCAGCATTGCGAGAGAGTGCCCTTGAGCAAGTAAACACCCCCATTTTGGCAACCACGGACGAGTGAAGGGGCAACAGCGTGGGTTAGCCATAAAAAATGTTTCATAAAAACGCTGATAGTTTGACATCTGCGTTTCTACGATGTCAAAAAATGAAAATTCTATTATTGTTTCTAAATGGCATGTTTTAAGTTTATTATTTTGAACACTACTGCCTCTGCAGGTGATCTGCCGCTTGGAGTGGTTTTGTTGTATTGGGATTTTTTTTTTTGTTGTTTTTTTTTTTAAACCTGCCTGTTCTAAAACTCTAGTCAACAAAAGTTCTTGCACTGTTGGTAACATTATATATACACACAAATACATACACACACCCCGATGTACTGCATGTACACTCACAAAAATAAAGGTAACACTAAAACAACATCCTAGATCTGAATGAATGAAATATTCTTGAGATATTGTGTTCTTTACATAGTTGAATGTGCTGACAACAAAATCATACAATAATCATCAATGGAAAACAAATTCATGGCGGAAAAACACTACAGCTGATCCAACTTTGATGACTTTTAAGTGAGAATGAGGCTCAGTCGTGTGTGTGGCCTCCACGTGCCTTTATGACCTTCCCTACAACGCCTGGGCATGCTTCTGATGGGGTGTTGTATGGTCTCCTGAGGGATCTCCTCCCAGACCTGGACTAAAGCACCCGCCAACTCCTGGACACACCACATCTGTGGTGCAACAAACCGTTAGTGGATGGAGCGAGACATGATGCCCCAGATGTGCTGAATTGGATTCAGGTCTGGGGAACAGGCAGGGCAGTGCATTGCATCAAGGCCTTCATCTTGCAGGAAATGCTGACACGCTCCAGCCACATGAAGGCTAGCATTATTTTGCATTAGGAGGACGTCAGGGCCAATTGCACCAGCACAGGCACCTCACAAGGCGTCTGAGGATCTCATCTTGGTACTTAATGGCAGTCGGGCGAGCACATGGATGAGCTGTACTACCTGAGCCACTTGCGTGGGTTGTAGACACCGCCTCATGCTACCACTAGAGTGAAGCACCACCAGCATTCAAAAGTGACCACAACATCCGCCAGAAAGCATAGGAGCTGAGAAGTGGTCTGTGGTCAGCACTTGCAGAACCACTCCTTCATTGGGGGTGTCTTGCTAATTGGCTATAACTTCCAGCTGTTGTCTATCCCATTTGCACAACAGCGTGTGAAATAGATTGTCATTTGTTGCTTCCTAAGTGGATTGTTGGATTTCACAGCAGTGTGACTGACTTGGAGTGACACTGTGTTGTTTTTTAGCAGTGGGTGCACGTATGTGTGTGTGTGTGTGTGTGTGTGTTTATACAGGGTGATTGAAAAGTAACTTATTTTTTTTAATAGTTATAATTTATTCATATGTTGTAATATTTTTCTTAATTTTTGTGTGTATGTTCCATAATGTATGGGCAAGTCTATTCTACCAAACCAGTGACTTTGGAAGAACTTGAAGGGCCAGTACAAGAAGTTATGTCTTCCATCCCATAAAAGTTCCTTGTGAAATCAGTTAATGCAAATCACCCTGTATGATGTCTATATTTGTATTAGGATGTAACGATTCATTCACTACATGGATGTATATTCCTATGACCTTGATCGGTTTCCGCCAAATTGCCATATCGATCTAACATTGTTTGAAAGGTAATTAATCGATTGAATCCATATCAGGAAACTCCACGTACTCCCATACACATGACATGAATACACATGAGACGTCGCACCAGAGAGAAACCTTTCACCTGCTCAGTTTGCGGTAAAAGATTCTCCCAGCAGTCACATTTGATTTTAAGCACAGCAGGTTTCAAATGGTCGCATCCCCGCGACCCTAATGAGGATAAGCGGCATAGAAAATGAATGAAAAAAAAAAAGGATATCCAAATTTTGCCACAACAAAGCTCTTGCTCGCTGGCGTCGATAAGCTGACCGGTCGATGGAGAGACTTCATCAAAACTCCGGGGATTTTATTGACGAATGGAGTTCCATCCAAAACGGTGTGCCGCTACAGAAGACTGATTTAAGGCTAACAGTGGGTGGTATACCAGTGGATCTTACAAAGCGTGAAGCTGCGTGGAAGAATCTACCATCACTAAATGACTCGGAAAGGCTGAGATGTTTCACTGCTGTGTTTGGGAACAAGGTATGTAAAAAAACATTCTTTAGGTCTTTCTGTGTGAATGGTCCGGGTGGGTGTGGTCCTGAAAATAATTTTATCTCCAAAAAGGGGGTGCTACAAAAGAAGTTTGGGAACCACTGCATTGCATGTAGCGGAGACCCTGGTAATGTCTTAGTAATTATTATTTCTCTCCCTGCCCAGTAGTTAGTGTGTCGTTCGTTATTTAATGAAATGTTTTACTTTCAATTTCCCTTTTAAGCAAGCAAAAAAATGTTTTCTCAATCTAAAAAAATACTTGATTACTGAAATATCTGAATGCTGCAGCCGTACCTGCTTTATTGTAATGGCCGGTCTCCAGTCCTTGTCTTCCTCTAGGATCGAAAGGCATACTGTGCCTGATGGGTACACATTTGGATGAAAGAGCGGAGGCTCAAATTTACCTAGAAATAAAAAGAGTGTGGAAACGACATCAACACAAACAACCAACCTACCAACGTATGCATGGCATTAGTCATGCCACAACAAGGTCTTGCAGAAAAAACCTCCCAACTGCTAGACTTGCACACAGAACATTTTAAGCTTAAATGACAGCATGCAAAAAGATGGCATTGACATTCAAAAGCAGGATCAGGATCGGTTACACGTCACTAAGAGGCCCTGCTGACAATACAAAGCTAAGGCTGCCTGAGTGCAGTGCAAAGTAAACATCAAAGGAAAGAGGGGGTAACTCACATTTTGGAGGAGATGAAGGATAGTCATCCTTGAATAACATGCGCAGCTTGAAAAGGCCACCTTCCCACGGAGTCTGATGACATGCAATTACACGATCAACTTTTTAAACACACACGTTGACCCGCTCCAAAAAACTTCTCTGGATCTTTCGAGAACAATTTTCTCAGACTGAATGATATAAAATCCCAAACCATAACAAACCATGACACATTCATGTCTCTTTAAAACATGA
This sequence comes from Oostethus manadensis, assembly GCA_024372805.1. NCBI lineage: Eukaryota > Metazoa > Chordata > Actinopteri > Syngnathiformes > Syngnathidae > Oostethus > Oostethus manadensis. The sequence continues at coordinate 4,774,830 of QODF01000050.1, read as the reverse complement.
CTACATCAATTTAATCGAATTAGATGATTAAGGACATTACCCCCTTTTTGCCGGGGATAGCACACTCCCAGTTCATCAGGTTCATGGTTCCATCTGGGTTTTTTGTTGGTACAGCAACAAATCCCTGAAGAGAGGGCAAAGAGATGACACTTTGAATCATTTGTATCGTTGTTCACAAACAGCCACAATAAACTTATTTCACTGTCCCTCATCAGTTAATCCATTCCCCTCCGCTTATCCGGGTCCGGGTCGCGGGGGCAGGAGTCTCAGTAGGAAAATCCAGACTTCCCGGTCCCCAGCGACCTCTTCCAGCTCCATCGGGGGGACACCGAGGCGTTCCCAGGACAGCTGTGAGACATAGTCCCTCCAGCGTGTGCTAGGTCTTCCCGGGGGCCTTCTCCCGACTGGGCATGCCCGAAACACCTCACCGGGGCGGCGCCCGGGAGGCATCCGGACTAGATGCCCGAGCCACCTCAACTGGCTCCTCTCGATGTGAAGGAGCAGCGGCTCTACTCTGAGCTCCTCCCGGATGGCCGAGCTCCTCACCCTCTCTCTTAGGGGGGGGGAGTTAGTTAATTAGTCAGTTAATCGTCGTTGGCAAATGGAGCTCCTTGCAAGTGGCAGAAAACGGGGGCCAAGTCAAAGGGGGAACAAAACAAAACCATGTGGCGCCACAGCGGTGAACTTTGCGAGAAGTTGAAGTGAAATCTCGCAATTTTAAATTAAATTAGTGTGTACTCACTTTGGCTCTTAATGTAATGTAACGTTCAAATAAATGACACAGTTAGCGTTTATTTGAACGTGCATACTGGTTACATTGGAATACATGACAGAATTCACAGTCCCACCTATTCAAAATCTTTAATCCTACCCCCCCATCCGTTTCACACCACTTACATTTGCCCACTTCCTGTATTCCTAATGTACTATTACGTCCAGAATACACAGAAAAATAGGATAATGGGACACTGTGGTAAAACAGAAGTCAAGGTTCTTGTTACTGTAAATAACAGAATTGGACCAAAACAGTGGGTGAGTGACAACGAGGAGTGATGAGATTGACAGCACAGAACACAACATAGTGGGTGAGCACAGGAATGTACAAACAGAGTGAAGTTACAAATAAGTAGGGATTAGACATAACATTGGATATATGCAGCGGTTGTATGCTGTAAAATTAACTGCTTGTAATGTTCATTTTAGAGCCTCGTTGGAGTTCCTTACTCGGTGCGTTCCATAATGTCATCCTACATACCAGCGTGCTGAATGTTTTCAGCGTTGTTTTTTCATGTAAGTGTTCCCGGAGCTCATATTTCTCCTCTCTTGTGGAGAAGATTTGTAGGACATTTTTGGCCATGATTTTAGCCGTTTGAAAATTGACCAGATCAGCAGATTTGAATAATTGGGATTTAAGAACGAGCAGGTCTGCATTATGGATCACCCTAACTGATCTTTTTTGCAGTACATCTCGAACGTGAGGTGTACTTCCGTAGTTATTTTCCCATATCCGACGCACAAAAGTAAGTGTTGGAGCCTTCAGGTACAAGACCAAAGGAGAAGAAGATGGTAACACAAGAGAACAATAAAGTGTATGGAGTGATTTTTGGTCAAGGACACATTTTTCTTTATTCAATATTAAAGGTATTGCTCACCAGTTTATGGTGTATATTTTAATATGAAATTTTCAGCTCATATTTTCATCAATTATGACTCCTAGAAATGGATTTTCATTCACCCTTTCAAATGTACACAAAAAATGTATTTGTGCGCAAGTATCCTTTCTGCTTTCACCAAATAACATTAGTTTAGTTTTACTTCAGGTTCAAGGATATTCTGTATTTATTATTATACTTTTATTATTAGCTTTTGTGTGCTTTCTCCAAACCAGAAAGCTACTGAGTAGTCTTCAGCAAATAGTACTAGATTTAGGTCTTTTGTAACTACACATATGTCAATAAAGTATAGATTGAACAGTTTTAGTCCCAGCATAGATCTTTGTCTTTAAAACAAAGCTTTGTCTTAAAAGACAACGCTTTGTTTTTTTACTGGTGTCAACGTTGCAGCCTTTCCTCTTTGTGCTCTATTTTTACCATTTTTGCTGGATTTTTCAAGTTGATTTTGTTTCTCCAGTGATGCAATGATATTCTGTATGAGCCACAGGCCGCGGAGGGCCCCCGAGACGCAATTTGGCCCACCGACTTTTCTTCATGGAAGAGCGCGTGGCGTGGCCTCTATGAGCAAACTACAACTCCGTTGGCTCAGTGCCGGCAGCGAATGACGGGGGGTGAGGGGAGCGAGGATGGCCAATTCGCTACAAGAGTCGTCCCTTACACGCCACCGCTCCAACATTTTATTGGAAATGCACGTCTATGGAACGCAAAGGCAGATGTTAAACCATATTAACCTGGAATTGCTACTGGACACGATGCTGTGCTTTATGAAAGTTCAGTTTGTCAGACAGCTACAAAAAACCCAGTTTGCAGTTGCACATGCAGCCTCACTATTTTTGTACAATTGCCACAAAATATGACGTCAAGTTGTTTTGTTTTAGGCAACTGCCATAGAGATATCGTTATCGTGGGCCACAGATTGCAAATCATGTTGTATCGTTCCCTGCAGAGGCAGTTACAGAACAGAAAAGAAAGCAAATAAAATAATCATTCAAGCTGGGCTGGTCTAAATAATCAAAATATATTATTCAATGACCATAAACTTTCTTTTGATAGCTTAAATCACATGCTAATAACTTATCATTCCTCCAAAAAGATAACTCTTTACTTGCCAGAGTTTTCTCCAATGCATGGAAATCTAACAAAAAACATTAATAATGACTACTTATTTACAGCCTGTTGGGGAAATACCAAACATGTTCAGAAGCCAAAAGACAAGTGTTGAAATTAGGGATGTCCCGATCCAATCTACAGAAACGGGATCGGGTGCCAATCCATTGTATTTCTAAAATTTGCCTAAAATGAATGTCATATTATAAATCACACCACAAATTGATCTAACTGGTGATCTATTAAATGGGTGGGCAAACTTTTTGACTCGCAAGCCACACTGGGTTAAGAGGTTTAACACAGTACGTATAGGTGGTCATCAAACTTGCGCAAGTGCAACAAACGGAAACAAACAAGCACAAAACATACTTAAAACGTCTTTCAGAGTGCCCACAAAGCATGCTGGGTAGTGCAGCTGCAACAACTGAACAACAATGAACTATAAACACTAAAACACTGGATATCAAGGGAATGTTAACTCCTACTTGTTTATTTCTCCCACCACCTCCATAACATACACTGCTCAAAAAAATGAGAGGAAGACTTTATAGTCAGAGTATAGTAAGCTATCAGTCAAACGTCTGGGATATTGATCTGGTCAGTTAAGTAGCAGAGGGGGTTGTTAATCAGTTTCAGCTGCTTTGTTGTTCGTGGTCTCATTAGGGACGTTGTCAGGCATGCGTACAAGCACATGGGGGCCACACAAACTCCTAACAATCATCTGGAGTTGCTACAAGGACATTTTGGCAAAATGGACCAGTCTGCTGCATCATTTTTTCACTTTCATTTTTGGGGTGTCTTTGATTTCCCCCTCTATAGGGTGATCATTTTCACTCCTATCAGATGATGTGGCATCATTTTGTTCCTAATACATCACCTGCTTCTTATCAGGAAAGATATTCAAGATCATTTATTGTATTCTACTGAAAATGTTTCTGATGAATCGAGTAATCGAAAAAAAACATTTTTGCTTGGTTAAAGAGCAATTATACACAAAAGAATTTTTTTTTAAAAAATAACATCGAAAAAATATAAATAAAAATTGCTTTTTTTTTGTTTAGAGCAGCGGTTTTCACACTGGGGGCGTGCCCCCGCCGTAATAACAGGGGGGACGTGGCGCTACCAGGAACACTTCCTTATTACTGTACTTTTTGGACTACAAGCGGCTACTTTTTTCTCTCCCTTAGAACCCAGCAGCTTTAAAGCGCCTTGTTGATGGATTTAAGTTTTTGGGCTAACGAGTGGGAGGGATTCACGAATGGTTGTGCATTCGTGAATCCCAAACGTACAGAAACAAGCCAAATATTCTCTACAACAGCGGTTTCAAACTTAAGTTACCTTGGGGCCGCATGAAGTTCTGGCAGTAGTGCTGAGAATCTCTGGGTACCCCACCATACATGACCCATGGCTCAAAAAAGTAACCTCTCAACACGGTGAATCCAAACAAAAAAAATCCCTACTTTCATCATTTGTATTTTACTGCATTCAGCTGTGGTAGGCTCCAGCTGTGACCCTAATGAGGACAAGTGGTGTAGAACACGGGTGGAATTTTTGCAGCCTATTTTAACCAGAATACAAGCAGCAATGCTGCAAAATCAATGACATTTTTTTAGTACACCATGTGTGTAAAACGGCATGTCGGCCTCACAGTCCGGAGATCAGGGTTCGAATCTCCGTCGGGCATCTCTGTGTGGAGTTTCTATAGCATGTTAGGTTAATTGGTGACAGGTATGAATGTGAGTGTTTGTATGTTTGCCCTGCTATTGACTGGCGATCAGTCCAGGGTGTACCCCGCCTCCCGCCCTAAGTCAGCTGGGATAGGCTCCAGCATACCCGCGACTCTAATAAGAATAAGCGGCATAGAACATGGATGGATGAGTGTAAAGAGAATTAGTTTAGATGAAACTATTTTAAACCCATTCAGAAAACATCTAGTAGAGGCACATGTTTTTCTGCGCTACAATGTTTTTATTTTGCATTTGAATTAACAGCGCTGCGGTTTTTGCAGGTACGTTGGTAATGTACATCCACCTTCACCCAACCTATTACCGCCGCGTTCATTTCAAATGCACCTCTCGGAACCTCCGCTCCATTCGGGAGGAGACGATGCAACATGAGACGCGCCGCTGTGGTGTGCACACGGTTCCAACGGACACACGTCACTCTCACATTTTGTTTTCCTGAATGTGAGTGTTTGTCTATATGTGCCCTGCGATTGGCTGGCGACCAGTCCGGGGTGTACCCCGCCTCTCGCCCAAAGTCTGCTGGGATAGGCTCCAGCATCCCTGCGACGCTAATGAGGATAAGCAGTATAGAAAATGAAATAGAAAAAAAACCAAACTCTTTTGCTGCCCTGCCGCGCTCTCCCGCCTGTCAGTCTTAAACATCACGTGCAACGCGTGAGGAACGTCAGCGCGTCGGTGATGTAAGCGATTCATCCGAACAGAAAACAATCCATTCGTTTTGTAATCGGGGTACTCAAATCTTTTTGAGTAATCGTTGCAGGCCTATTGGGAACAAAGCTTGTGGTAAAAAAAGGAAAAAGTGGTATTGGATCAGATCTGAAAGACTAAAAAAAAAAAAAGGGTTGGAACGGAAGGCGAGACATGCTGATCGGGACATCCCAGGTTGAAATGAGAGTTTACTTACAAAAGGGTGGTCTTTCCGCCATGCCTTGCGCTCCTGGGCAAGCCGGCTCAACGCAATGCCAGACATGATTTGCAGGCTCCTGTGATGGGGAGGGAAAAACTTGTTTTAGGGCAGGGCTGTCCAAAGTGCTGCCTGCGGTCCCTTTGTTGGGACACACACACTCTTCACAGTCAGATGAACAAAATGCAGCAAACGGCACAACAAAACCCCCCACGGAAACGAGAAAAAGTAGAAGGTTCCCAGCAAACGACGCAAAGCTTCTGTTAAACAGTTTCCCTTCAACGTTGCATTGGCTGGACCAGTCGCTGCACCTGATGGCCTGCCAAGGAAGACACGCGCACACACACACGCGCACACCTAAGACAGCAGCGTGATGCCCGCACGCGACCAAGGAAACGAAGATGTTGTGGACGAACCACCAGAAATGGCTGTGCGGGAAAGGCTAGGATGAAATAAGCCCGGCTTCTTCCTACTCCTCCTCGGACATGTGGAGCCACACTCGCCGAGCTATTATTGTCCGAGCGCCACCGCAGCTTCGCCGCGTTGAAAGCGACAAACTTTTAGGGTTACGACGCGCCTGTGGCGCTACGTTGCTAGCCAGTTAGCTCCCCGGGGTTAGCACGGACGCGACGCTGGCGAGCTCCGAGCTGTTGCCGCCCGCGGCGCGTTTCCACCGCAAACGTCCCAGGGCCGAGACTGGCACCGCCGGTGACCCCAACCTGCGGGCCGTCGTCGCCTCAACGGGGGCCGAGCGCTCGAGCTAATTCACTAGCTAACGTTAGCTAAGCTAGCTCGTGTGCGCCAGAAGCGCGCCAACGCAGTGCACGGGCAGGCGCAGTTAGCGCCTGTCACGGCCTAATGCAGCAGGAAAATGGCGCAAGTGCACTTGATTCGAGCACGTTCTGCCAGGGACACGCGGGAGCTTAGAATCGGTCCTGGCTCAGAAGTACGTCCTCGGCGACGCCGGGTTTCGCGTCTGGGGGGGGGAACTATAAGGCAGACAAAGAGCCGCGGCGGCGGGCGCACGTTAGCGCCCGATCAAACTCGCGAAAATGGCGCAAAGGGAGGCGGGCAGTGAGTCTTTGTATTCGGCTGAAGTGTCGTGTTGCGGCGCCGAGGCGTGCTCCTACCTTTCCGCGCGGTGGCAACTAAGCGGCGTGGATGCTTTTGGGTGGAATGCTGATAAACCTTGGAAAGTTTCCCTCCGGAAAAAAAAAGAAACACCCGCTCCGACCCGAGCCAGACTCAAAGACGGCGGCGCGAAATCTCCCCGGCCGCCAACTTCCGCCTTCGGTTAAATAGCCGCGGGGAGAGCAGCCCGGGTCGCGGGGCGTTTGGGGGCCCCGCGCACGTAAAGGTCACCGTGGCTACCCTGCTCGTTGGTGTGCTTTTATTCTAGTCTTTTGACTGGTTCGGGACCATCTTTGTTGGTTGGTTGTCGAACTTGCGCCTTCTGGCAACGAACGTGGAAACAAAACAAACTAACACATCCGGGGGGGGGGGAATGTCGTCGGAATGCATCAGCAACCCGTCGTGTGCAAACGCATCCGCGGAACAGCACCCGGCGGGTACGCCATTCTCCCATCTCCGGAAGCGCTGACGAGTGTCTTGCCTCGCTTCGTCGTCTTTGCACGGGGCTGAGGTTAACCCGGGCGGCGCCTGATACGTTGGATCGCCTCAACGTGGGGTTCTGGGTTCTGGGTTCTAGAGCCCATTCGATTAGGCGAGCGACATCGATTTGGCGCCGTGACGCTAAATGCCGTCACCGGGCTGCGTTTCGAGCAACGCGCATCGTTAGCCAATTCTAAACAGGCATTGTTTACGGCAGCTATGCCGTGGACCGACACGTGGGAAGGAAACGACGGCAGAGGTCGCTGTTGTTGCTTTTTTGAACACTACGTTTTCGTACGACTGGCAATAAAAAAATGCACGCAGACGCATGACTGACAACATTTTATTGGGTTTACTTTGACCACAAGGTCTCCCCTTAACCGAATTCGTAGTTTATACACATTGCATAAGAGCGTAGAGTAGTGATATGACAACATTGATGCAACTTTTCAATTGAGGGCTGGGGAGAAAAGACAAACCATTCTTTCCCATTACAAATGTGATCATCCTGACTCATGCATCATCATGTCGGTGTGGCATTCTCTGACTTGAATGGAACGAGCAGGGCACTTAAAAGTAGTAGGCTACAGATCGGACAAGATTTTCCATCACACAGCCAAGTAGTATGCATGCCAGATAGCCTGACGGTGAAGGGCTGTGAGCATCTTCTCGAGGCCTTATAAACATCTGAACAGCAACATGATCAAATCTCTTTGCATAAAAAGCACCCCTGCTCTGAAGCCACGAAGGTAAGTTCCATCGTGTTAAACGCGAGCATCTCTGCCATCAAAGGGCAGAACTCAAGATTGTCTGCAACGCTCAAGTGGATGGATGGAGTGCGGTGTCATCAGTCAGTATGTCCGCAGCATTGTGGCCTTAGGTGCAGTCACACATTGTTTCCATGCATGAGGGTGTGCAACACAGTACAACATCGGAAGGCTTCAGAATACTATAGCAAATGTAAACACAGCCTAGCGCTTGCAGAACACTCCGTCCACTCCATTCTTTGAGTTTCAAAAGCCCTTGTGTGAGGGGAAAAATGTGTATCTATAATAATAAAAAAACCATGCATCCATACGCAGGCTCAACAATATAAAACTGTTTTAGTCAAGTGTGTGAATAAATGGAAGTCTTAAGAGTGTTGTTAGCATATGTACAAAGTGTGCTGACAATAAGAAACGTTTGCTCTTCCCTGACACTAAATATTATTGTGTGCAAAACACGTAAGACATTGGATTTTGGTCAATAGGGTGGCGAAAAAGGCAACACTAAATTATTATTTGTGAACGAGACCTATCAAACCTGAAAATATGTTTTAAAAAAGTGTTCTAAATGCAATATTTACAGTAACATTACAGGCCACGAGCAATGTGCACAGTGCTGTGCTGCCACTGTGGTGCTTGTATGCTGCGTATAACCACACGAGTCAAAACGTGGAGACGGGTCGGTCACGTGGCAGGGCCAGGAAGGGGAACAGAAAAGTACACGTTCCTAATGTAACAGTCGACTTCAAAGCAAAGCATCGCTTTGTTATTGTTAATAAAAACATGTCCAGGCTTGTTCTCGGTGAAGACACCTTGTTCAATCTCACTCAGAAATGTCTGAAATCCTGTACAAACTATGCCAAACAGGCTAATATTGTCAAGATTCCTTTTTCTTTTTAACAATCCAGTATAAACAACTTCCATTTGAAGTTGAGGTTTTTCTATACAGTGTACAAAACGTGCATTCTTTTTAAAATCAGTTAAATATCCGTATTGTTTTTTGATTATTTACACCAAAAGTAAAATTCTGTGGATATGAACAGATATTTGTTCACGGTCATCAAAACAGTTCCAGTCCGATATCCGCCAAAAATGATATCAAAAGAGATGTTCCCTCAACAACAAGGTAATAAGTCAGTCGGAAAAAGAAAACGCTTAGGGAGGTTTCTGACAAAATAAAGTGTATAAACGTGAGGTCTCCAATTGAGATTGGCGGAAATACGACCAATTAAAAGCAGCAATCCGAGTCTTAAAGGTTTGCAGAGGAAAGGTGGAAATATCCGAAAGAGTGTTCCACAGCGCCCTGTGAAGGGGCAACGCTGCCTTGTTGGAAGACAATGCATGGTGCTACAGAAGAATAAAGTAGTACCATGACTACAAACCTTTGGGAAACTTGTTTCAGGCTTTTTGAATAAATGCTAATTCCCTTATTGCCAGCTCCACAAATAACTTTTTGACGGGATACCAGAGCAAGTTCCAGGATCTAATTAACTCCATAGATGACCCTGAGAGAATCAATGGCCAACATGATGACGGCCATGTTTTGTCAATTAGCTTTAGAAAAAAAATGTAATTAAATAAAAAAAGAAAAGAAAAACCTGCTTCAGGTTCAAAAGTTCCAGTTCAAAATGTACAGGCACAAATTGTCAGTAAGCAGTCGTATTTACACCAAGACATACAAAATAAAACCAAATATATGCACAACCCCCACCCACTTGAAATCTCCTTTGTGCCAAGTAAGTCTTACACAAGGATGATATGTTTGCATCATAACACCTGGAGCGCATAATACTCGGTCCTCTTCACATTCGGGAACCCCTTTCTTGAAGTATCTGTCAGGACACAAAAGGAGGATGTCCGTTAAGCATTTTTTTCCAAAAGCAACTGACAGTCTTGAAGCAAAAAACTAGCAGGCACACCAGACAGCTTGCTGGGGAGGTGAACTATGGAGGGTCTTTGTACATCCAACTGACATGCTAATGCTGCCTTCCAGACTGCTCTGGAAATTTTAACCTCCCTGCTAGGGAAACGCCAGTCCACGTTGGAATTGCTACTCCTTGGGGCACAACAATGTAGCCACAGCTCACAGTCAGCAACACGTTACACAGGTTGCCTGCCATGTGGTTTTGTTTAAATTCAACTGGAGTAAAGAATGCAGCAGGAAGAACAGTACTAATAGTGTCCATTATGACCTCAAACACCGCCGTGTGTCACGTGACATCTGTAAAGCGGAGGTTTACGGTGTATTTGAAGAGTAACTGAGGCATTCTGGAGCAAAAGCTGCTAAAGCCCTACACCTAGTAGACTGAGCACCTCCTGCAGTTGGGTAACACAAGGGAAGATGGTTATTTAATTATATGATGTCCTTTTTTTATTTTCCCTACTAGTACAACTACTAACTACAACTAGTGGTTTGGTGTGAGGCAGGCCTCCTTTGGGGAGACACCAGAGAACTTCTGGGGAGACGCTGCAGCTTGATAAACATATTTCCAAATCTGCTAAACTAATTCTAGATATGTTTAAAGGCAAAATGAATTGAAGTTGAGAGACCTGGGCGAGCATAAATTCGTTTTTTTGGCGTAGGGAAGAACACCGGCCATATTATGTTCTTTGAGGGGAGGTTGACTGTAGCATACTTTGAAAACCCCTACATGAAGCCATTAGCCTAGCCTCTGATGGCGTGCTAATTCATTTCCAAAATTGCCAAATCCTAAAAATGTATCAGAAACATCTAAGAAGCAAATGGCATCAAGGAGAAATGGGGGGAAACTAAGAGGAAGCTGTGGAGGAGCGATGGAACACAGCCAGTTGAACGCTCACCAGTGAGTCATGAGTGCTCAACCCTAATCAGAGTCATTCATTTCATAATCCGTGTCTTCGTCGTCACTCTGAGCAACATGCAGCATGCAGACAGCACAGAAGAAGACAAGAGAGCCACGCTTTAGAAACAATGGAAAGGAAGGGAAATGTTGGAAAATGATGTAAAAACAGGGGAATGCATTCACACATGGGTTGACTAACTGAGCGACTTCATGCATTCCTCCCCCCAAAGCACATAGACACACTACTATGCCTCACATGTGACACACGTGTACGCTTGCTCTACCTTACCACCAAACATTAAAGCATGGCTCAAACAAATACACACAGACATGCTTACCTTTGCCTTCTCACTGGGCTCACTGTTTGTCCCGTAGGATTGATTGTGCAGCTCCTTAGAGACGACACACAGGAACTCAGCTTGGTCTTCGTTGCCGTAGTTGTAAGAGGAGCCAATGCTGACCAGCTGGAGCGACAAGAGAGCAAAGATGAGGAATGAAATAATAGAAAGAGGTTCTTGTCTTGGGAGGTGAGGACGTGGAGTCTACGGGTTATCATGTAACTTTTTTTTGCCGCGCCCCCCTTTTGGAGATATAATTTTTTCAACGTACTCTGAGCACGCGCAAATACACACGGAACTTAAGAGTGTTGTTGGAACACTTGCGCTAAGCCAGTAGAGACTTTAAATACCCCCCAAAAAATCCACAAACAAAACGTGTCGTTATTAAATCCGCTGGGATCTAAGGGGGAGAAAAAAGTAGCCGCCTGTAGTCCGAAAAATACGGTAATAATGAAAAGTGTGCATGGCGTCCCTGCGCCCCCCGCGTCAATGCCGCGCCCCCCAGTTTAAAAAACCACTGCCAAGTAGTAATGTATGTGTGTAATTGAATTAGTTTACTGAAATTGCGTGTTTTAGGGCATTATAAACAAAAAACAATTGTACTTGTTATAGTTTCCTATCTATTTGTTAAGACTATTTAGACATATTTTTGTGTCTGCTGGCATGTAAACAAGCACCCACAGAACAAAAAAAAATAGGCAGGGGACAGGGGGGTTCATTCGTTCATACACAGAATATTTTAAAAAACTAAACAATGGAGAGAAAGCTGACCAAATGAGTGCACACCAATGTTGTACATAAAATAGAGTACAATCTACAGATATCTAAGGAGGAGGGCACCACACCACATAAACATGCCAGTTCACAAGTCAGTGGGGAACATGGACGTGAGCGGGTCAGCACAAGCTTGTGGAAGTGAAAAACTGAAAAGTGTAAAACTAACAAACAACTCTTAAAAGGCAACCTAAAGAGAGATATATAGAATATTAGTTTGTCAACACAATGCTAGCAGTGAACCGGTACTGTACTAAAAACAAAGAATATGTACACAAAAAACACAATTTCACAAAAGAAATGACTTTAAAAATGTGTATTTGATGATTGTGATTGACTTTGCCACTTATAATTTCATGAAAAGATTTGCTCATCTAACTTAACCAACTGCAGATTTTGACTAACCAGCCAAAAAAAACGCCCCTCGGGAAAGAAGGAAAGAGCAGACGAACCAATTTGAATGCACACCATGAAAGACACACAAAAGCAGCAACTCCTGGCCTAGGAAGACTGTTGGCCCGTGATTATAGAGTTTGCGCACGCAACCTTTTGTCCCTTGTTGTGCATGTGCAAACATGCACTTAGTAAACACTGCTGCTGGAGACGTACATCTACCATGTCTTCCTCAAATGGAGCATGGGTGTAGCACAAAGTTCTGAAATATGTCCACTAACACGCGTATTACGATTATGATGCATGCATGAAAACCGAGACGCTCTCCACCCTGTGCTGTTGTGGAAAAAGCAGCATAAAGTATGTTTTTTTCCCCCTTCCATATTCCGCCACTCTAATGATGACCTATTAGTGACACTGACAGAACTAGTTTGGGTGACATTTTTAAATAAACCTGTTCTGATGAATTTAATCAAAGGTTGTACAAGCGCATCCCGCAATATTAGAGCAATTAGTACCGAGGCTGTACTAATACAGTACAACTTCAGGGGTACTCAGACTGCTCCACCAATGTTAGCCTATTAAAGTAATGCACGCTGTTTCTGTTCTCATGTATTTATTGCACGTCAGTTTAACAGCCCAATGACTTTGCAGTTATGTAAAGGTCACGCCATAAACCAACCATTGCGACCATTACGTCATTACAAAGCTAATCTCCACACAAAAACGCCTCCCTGGCCGCCCAGGGAACTGTACACTTACGTTTCCCCATTTAACCTGTGTAAAAAGATGAATGACATTCAGACTCTGGATAGTGGCCAAAAGCAGTTCAAACTCACCTAATGGCAAGTTCTGAGTTTCACATCAAAAATATTTGCAACAAAAAAAAAAAAAGGACCAACATCTAACTGTGTATACAGCACTGCGGGTAGGGGGTGTATGAGCAACACGGGGACCATGCAGTGACCAGCCCTTGGACAGAAACATGGGGGACACACCTCTCCGCTGTTGTTTGGCAAAGTCGGCGCCTCTCCCTTCACCTCCCTTGACACAATGAGCAGAAACTCTGACTGGTGGGCCCGCCCGTAACCTATACTGACAAGCTGCAACAACCAATCAGAGCAGAGGAGGGATGCTCGGATCATGTATGGGACATTGAAAAAGATGGGATTTGCCAGATACCGACACTGAGGTTTGGACTACGTGAGCATAGCGAGTGGGTGGGTGAAGCACATGAACACAGGACCGCTGCTGTAATCTCCACCCGTCCGGGAAGCTTTACCTGTTCAAACTTCCAGCCGTCCGACATGGTTGACACCATCTGTGTCAGCTCCTCTTCTTGGCACTGCAGTACTCTATACACGTGCTTCACTGGCACCTGAAAGGAAAGCACATGTTGGGCATCGGGAGGATGTCGTAGGAAGAAAGACTGCAAATGGTGAAGAGGCCACACACCTGCGATGTCTTGCAGTCTCTGTCCCTGATCTTGTCCTTGATGAGCTTTATTAATGATGTGATGTTGTAAAACTCTGCTTCCTCGAGGACACCTGAGACATAAACCATTTCCCTGAGCCATGACCATTCTGCTTGGTTTTCAAAAGACGAGGCAAAACTATTCGTGCTGCGCCGGTAGTTTGTTGGACCGGAGATGTGGGTGGGCAGAGGATGAGATGCCTCCTTTAAAGGAGAGTTTGGATGCAAGAGCACGCAGCCTGAATCCCGGTGTCCTCGACTGCTGACAATGTTCGGCCGTCCTGTCCGACCAATCCAACCCCCTTTCGGGCTGTCCACCTTAGACATTCGACTGCCACGCACATACGGACGAGTGTCCAGCCACATTAGCTGCCGCCCTGACCGATGATCACAACGCGAGCCTCGAAAACTCACCCCACCCCAAACTACAGTTTTTTTACGTACACCCTCACAAGCTAGTCTTCGTAGCAGGTCTAACATGGTGCAGTTTCACAAACGACAGGTAAGTCCCACACGGCAGACATGATTGTTTTAGCTTAGGTACGCCTGCACAGTGTGAGGAAAAGTGGCGGTAGATGCTCGCTACAGGCATGCATTAGTACACGCTACAGGTGATCGGCATTAAAAGGCATTTATCGGCATATGCCAATCACAATCAGTGGCCAATGGATTGGAGCACATGTTAATAATATAGTACAATAATATAAAAATAAAATATGCTTTTCCAGCCACTAACAATGATGTCGCCATGTTACCTTCCTCTGCTAGGTCCCTGTTGAGCACCAGCTTGCCATGCCTCAAGTAGTTGAGCACTGGTCCAAAATAAGTAGGGTCTCTGTCAATGAGATAGGCACCAGTTTCATCCTGAAAAGAAGGGGAGAAAGATCAACTTTATACAATTCACATAAACCATATGCATTCCTATGTACTGATTTCATAAGGGTAATCAAGCACTTAAAACAAACGACACGCGCGTTTCTGAGGCCGGCTCCTGTGTTCACCACCACTGCACGGACGTGTGCACACAGGCTTTGGAATATAACTTTTCCATTCCTACAGGCCTTGGATTTGATCCCGATTCCTTCACAGCCACTGGGTATTCCCCCATTTCTGTACGTACTGTGATTAGGCCGGCTTTGTCTCACTGGGGACGAGGGGGGCTCAAACAATTAGAGCGGAAAAGGATCGGAAAAAGCAGGCTGAACATGTCAAGGGAGCTGGGAGAAAGCACCTTGGCTTACTGGCGGCAATTAGCCCACTAGCCTGGCCTGACAAGCACCCTCAAAGTCAAAGGCAATTGAAGGTTTAACATCAGGATTCAGGTGCGCAGCAAAAAAGGTCGCAAAAGCTTCTTTGATTAACCAAAGAACTGAACCTAAAATCTAGCACGCAAGCCATTTTTACTCAAACATGTGAACATTAACAGCTGTGTGTGTGTGTGTGTGTGTGTCATCCTCATGGGTACAGTTAATTCAATCTGTCCAATAATAGAAAAACGTCCCAGTGCGTTTTCTTTGATGATGAATATCCGCACACTGATAGCAGGTTGCCCTTCTTTCCATAGTCCAAAATATAACCACTGGGACCCAGTGGGCTTCTATTCTTGTTCTGTTTTTGGGACTTCCATAGAGACTCAAATCGCACCCGCACGTGATGGAGCATAAAGTTTCTATGGTTCTACACCAGGGGTCTCCAACTTGTGCCATGGAAGGCCGAGACCCTGCAGTGTCTCCGCCCTCCAAGGCACGAGTTTGGACCCTTGTTCTACACTATACCTCCTACCATGACGACGATGGGACTTTTTGGGTCATGGTTAGTGTACTAGTTTGCCAACACAATAGACTTGAGTAGGAATCTAACAACAACAATCCCGCTTCTGACACCATTTTGGTTGTCCAGTTGGAATCACTTGTGGGACAGGTGATGACCGTCCAGAGATTAATGACTACTTATTTACAGCCTGTTGGGGAAATACCAAACATGTTCAGAAGCCAAAAGACAAGTGTTGAAATTAGGGATGTCCCGATCCAATCTACAGAAACGGGATCGGGTGCCAATCCATTGTATTTCTAAAATTTGCCTAAAATGAATGTCATATTATAAATCACACCACAAATTGATCTAACTGGTGATCTATTAAATGGGTGGGCAAACTTTTTGACTCGCAAGCCACACTGGGTTAAGAGGTTTAACACAGTACGTATAGGTGGTCATCAAACTTGCGCAAGTGCAACAAACGGAAACAAACAAGCACAAAACATACTTAAAACGTCTTTCAGAGTGCCCACAAAGCATGCTGGGTAGTGCAGCTGCAACAACTGAACAACAATGAACTATAAACACTAAAACACTGGATATCAAGGGAATGTTAACTCCTACTTGTTTATTTCTCCCACCACCTCCATAACATACACTGCTCAAAAAAATGAGAGGAAGACTTTATAGTCAGAGTATAGTAAGCTATCAGTCAAACGTCTGGGATATTGATCTGGTCAGTTAAGTAGCAGAGGGGGTTGTTAATCAGTTTCAGCTGCTTTGTTGTTCGTGGTCTCATTAGGGACGTTGTCAGGCATGCGTACAAGCACATGGGGGCCACACAAACTCCTAACAATCATCTGGAGTTGCTACAAGGACATTTTGGCAAAATGGACCAGTCTGCTGCATCATTTTTTCACTTTCATTTTTGGGGTGTCTTTGATTTCCCCCTCTATAGGGTGATCATTTTCACTCCTATCAGATGAGGTGGCATCATTTTGTTACTAATACATCACCTGCTTCTTATCAGGAAAGATATTCAAGATCATTTATTGTATTCTACTGAAAATGTTTCTGATGAATCGAGTAATCAAAAAAAAACATTTTTGCTTGGTTAAAGAGCAATTATACACAAAAGAATTTTTTTTTAAAAAATAACATCGAAAAAATATAAATAAAAATTGCTTTTTTTTTGTTTAGAGCAGCGGTTTTCACACTGGGGGCGTGCCCCCGCCGTAATAACAGGGGGGACGTGGCGCTACCAGGAACACTTCCTTATTACTGTACTTTTTGGACTACAAGCGGCTACTTTTTTCTCTCCCTTAGAACCCAGCAGCTTTAAAGCGCCTTGTTGATGGATTTAAGTTTTTGGGCTAACGAGTGGGAGGGATTCACGAATGGTTGTGCATTCGTGAATCCCAAACGTACAGAAACAAGCCAAATATTCTCTACAACAGCGGTATCAAACTTAAGTTACCTTGGGGCCGCATGAAGTTCTGGCAGTAGTGCTGAGAATCTCTGGGTACCCCACCATACATGACCCATGGCTCAAAAAAGTAACCTCTCAACACGGTGAATCCAAACAAAAAAAATCCCTACTTTCATCATTTGTATTTTACTGCATTCAGCTGTGGTAGGCTCCAGCTGTGACCCTAATGAGGACAAGTGGTGTAGAACACGGGTGGAATTTTTGCAGCCTATTTTAACCAGAATACAAGCAGCAATGCTGCAAAATCAATGACATTTTTTTAGTACACCATGTGTGTAAAACGGCATGTCGGCCTCACAGTCCGGAGATCAGGGTTCGAATCTCCGTCGGGCATCTCTGTGTGGAGTTTCTATAGCATGTTAGGTTAATTGGTGACAGGTATGAATGTGAGTGTTTGTATGTTTGCCCTGCTATTGACTGGCGATCAGTCCAGGGTGTACCCCGCCTCCCGCCCTAAGTCAGCTGGGATAGGCTCCAGCATACCCGCGACTCTAATAAGAATAAGCGGCATAGAACATGGATGGATGAGTGTAAAGAGAATTAGTTTAGATGAAACTATTTTAAACCCATTCAGAAAACATAACATCTAGTAGAAGCACATGTTTTTCTGCGCTACAATGTTTTTATTTTGCATTTGAATTAACAGCGCTGCGGTTTTTGCAGTTACGTTGGTAATGTACATCCACCTTCACCCAACCTATTACCGCCGCGTTCATTTCAAATGCACCTCTCGGAACCTCCGCTCCATTCGGGAGGAGACGATGCAACATGAGACGCGCCGCTGTGGTGTGCACACGGTTCCAACGGACACACGTCACTCTCACATTTTGTTTTCCTGAATGTGAGTGTTTGTCTATATGTGCCCTGCGATTGGCTGGCGACCAGTCCGGGGTGTACCCCGCCTCTCGCCCAAAGTCTGCTGGGATAGGCTCCAGCATCCCTGCGACGCTAATGAGGATAAGCAGTATAGAAAATGAAATAGAAAAAAAACCAAACTCTTTTGCTGCCCTGCCGCGCTCTCCCGCCTGTCAGTCTTAAACATCACGTGCAACGCGTGAGGAACGTCAGCGCGTCGGTGATGTAAGCGATTCATCCGAACAGAAAACAATCCATTCGTTTTGTAATCGGGGTACTCAAATCTTTTTGAGTAATCGTTGCAGGCCTATTGGGAACAAAGCTTGTGGTAAAAAAAGGAAAAAGTGGTATTGGATCAGATCTGAAAGACTAAAAAAAAAAAAAGGGTTGGAACGGAAGGCGAGACATGCTGATCGGGACATCCCAGGTTGAAATGAGAGTTTACTTACAAAAGGGTGGTCTTTCCGCCATGCCTTGCGCTCCTGGGCAAGCCGGCTCAACGCAATGCCAGACATGATTTGCAGGCTCCTGTGATGGGGAGGGAAAAACTTGTTTTAGGGCAGGGCTGTCCAAAGTGCTGCCTGCGGTCCCTTTGTTGGGACACACACACTCTTCACAGTCAGATGAACAAAATGCAGCAAACGGCACAACAAAACCCCCCACGGAAACGAGAAAAAGTAGAAGGTTCCCAGCAAACGACGCAAAGCTTCTGTTAAACAGTTTCCCTTCAACGTTGCATTGGCTGGACCAGTCGCTGCACCTGATGGCCTGCCAAGGAAGACACGCGCACACACACACGCGCACACCTAAGACAGCAGCGTGATGCCCGCACGCGACCAAGGAAACGAAGATGTTGTGGACGAACCACCAGAAATGGCTGTGCGGGAAAGGCTAGGATGAAATAAGCCCGGCTTCTTCCTACTCCTCCTCGGACATGTGGAGCCACACTCGCCGAGCTATTATTGTCCGAGCGCCACCGCAGCTTCGCCGCGTTGAAAGCGACAAACTTTTAGGGTTACGACGCGCCTGTGGCGCTACGTTGCTAGCCAGTTAGCTCCCCGGGGTTAGCACGGACGCGACGCTGGCGAGCTCCGAGCTGTTGCCGCCCGCGGCGCGTTTCCACCGCAAACGTCCCAGGGCCGAGACTGGCACCGCCGGTGACCCCAACCTGCGGGCCGTCGTCGCCTCAACGGGGGCCGAGCGCTCGAGCTAATTCACTAGCTAACGTTAGCTAAGCTAGCTCGTGTGCGCCAGAAGCGCGCCAACGCAGTGCACGGGCAGGCGCAGTTAGCGCCTGTCACGGCCTAATGCAGCAGGAAAATGGCGCAAGTGCACTTGATTCGAGCACGTTCTGCCAGGGACACGCGGGAGCTTAGAATCGGTCCTGGCTCAGAAGTACGTCCTCGGCGACGCCGGGTTTCGCGTCTGGGGGGGGGAACTATAAGGCAGACAAAGAGCCGCGGCGGCGGGCGCACGTTAGCGCCCGATCAAACTCGCGAAAATGGCGCAAAGGGAGGCGGGCAGTGAGTCTTTGTATTCGGCTGAAGTGTCGTGTTGCGGCGCCGAGGCGTGCTCCTACCTTTCCGCGCGGTGGCAACTAAGCGGCGTGGATGCTTTTGGGTGGAATGCTGATAAACCTTGGAAAGTTTCCCTCCGGAAAAAAAAAGAAACACCCGCTCCGACCCGAGCCAGACTCAAAGACGGCGGCGCGAAATCTCCCCGGCCGCCAACTTCCGCCTTCGGTTAAATAGCCGCGGGGAGAGCAGCCCGGGTCGCGGGGCGTTTGGGGGCCTCGCGCACGTAAAGGTCACCGTGGCTACCCTGCTCGTTGGTGTGCTTTTATTCTAGTCTTTTGACTGGTTCGGAACCATCTTTGTTGGTTGGTTGTCGAACTTGCGCCTTCTGGCAACGAACGTGGAAACAAAACAAACTAACACATCCGGGGGGGGGGGGAATGTCGTCGGAATGCATCAGCAACCCGTCGTGTGCAAACGCATCCGCGGAACAGCACCCGGCGGGTACGCCATTCTCCCATCTCCGGAAGCGCTGACGAGTGTCTTGCCTCGCTTCGTCGTCTTTGCACGGGGCTGAGGTTAACCCGGGCGGCGCCTGATACGTTGGATCGCCTCAACGTGGGGTTCTGGGTTCTGGGTTCTAGAGCCCATTCGATTAGGCGAGCGACATCGATTTGGCGCCGTGACGCTAAATGCCGTCACCGGGCTGCGTTTCGAGCAACGCGCATCGTTAGCCAATTCTAAACAGGCATTGTTTACGGCAGCTATGCCGTGGACCGACACGTGGGAAGGAAACGACGGCAGAGGTCGCTGTTGTTGCTTTTTTGAACACTACGTTTTCGTACGACTGGCAATAAAAAAATGCACGCAGACGCATGACTGACAACATTTTATTGGGTTTACTTTGACCACAAGGTCTCCCCTTAACCGAATTCGTAGTTTATACACATTGCATAAGAGCGTAGAGTAGTGATATGACAACATTGATGCAACTTTTCAATTGAGGGCTGGGGAGAAAAGACAAACCATTCTTTCCCATTACAAATGTGATCATCCTGACTCATGCATCATCATGTCGGTGTGGCATTCTCTGACTTGAATGGAACGAGCAGGGCACTTAAAAGTAGTAGGCTACAGATCGGACAAGATTTTCCATCACACAGCCAAGTAGTATGCATGCCAGATAGCCTGACGGTGAAGGGCTGTGAGCATCTTCTCGAGGCCTTATAAACATCTGAACAGCAACATGATCAAATCTCTTTGCATAAAAAGCACCCCTGCTCTGAAGCCACGAAGGTAAGTTCCATCGTGTTAAACGCGAGCATCTCTGCCATCAAAGGGCAGAACTCAAGATTGTCTGCAACGCTCAAGTGGATGGATGGAGTGCGGTGTCATCAGTCAGTATGTCCGCAGCATTGTGGCCTTAGGTGCAGTCACACATTGTTTCCATGCATGAGGGTGTGCAACACAGTACAACATCGGAAGGCTTCAGAATACTATAGCAAATGTAAACACAGCCTAGCGCTTGCAGAACACTCCGTCCACTCCATTCTTTGAGTTTCAAAAGCCCTTGTGTGAGGGGAAAAATGTGTATCTATAATAATAAAAAAACCATGCATCCATACGCAGGCTCAACAATATAAAACTGTTTTAGTCAAGTGTGTGAATAAATGGAAGTCTTAAGAGTGTTGTTAGCATATGTACAAAGTGTGCTGACAATAAGAAACGTTTGCTCTTCCCTGACACTAAATATTATTGTGTGCAAAACACGTAAGACATTGGATTTTGGTCAATAGGGTGGCGAAAAAGGCAACACTAAATTATTATTTGTGAACGAGACCTATCAAACCTGAAAATATGTTTTAAAAAAGTGTTCTAAATGCAATATTTACAGTAACATTACAGGCCACGAGCAATGTGCACAGTGCTGTGCTGCCACTGTGGTGCTTGTATGCTGCGTATAACCACACGAGTCAAAACGTGGAGACGGGTCGGTCACGTGGCAGGGCCAGGAAGGGGAACAGAAAAGTACACGTTCCTAATGTAACAGTCGACTTCAAAGCAAAGCATCGCTTTGTTATTGTTAATAAAAACATGTCCAGGCTTGTTCTCGGTGAAGACACCTTGTTCAATCTCACTCAGAAATGTCTGAAATCCTGTACAAACTATGCCAAACAGGCTAATATTGTCAAGATTCCTTTTTCTTTTTAACAATCCAGTATAAACAACTTCCATTTGAAGTTGAGGTTTTTCTATACAGTGTACAAAACGTGCATTCTTTTTAAAATCAGTTAAATATCCGTATTGTTTTTTGATTATTTACACCAAAAGTAAAATTCTGTGGATATGAACAGATATTTGTTCACGGTCATCAAAACAGTTCCAGTCCGATATCCGCCAAAAATGATATCAAAAGAGATGTTCCCTCAACAACAAGGTAATAAGTCAGTCGGAAAAAGAAAACGCTTAGGGAGGTTTCTGACAAAATAAAGTGTATAAACGTGAGGTCTCCAATTGAGATTGGCGGAAATACGACCAATTAAAAGCAGCAATCCGAGTCTTAAAGGTTTGCAGAGGAAAGGTGGAAATATCCGAAAGAGTGTTCCACAGCGCCCTGTGAAGGGGCAACGCTGCCTTGTTGGAAGACAATGCATGGTGCTACAGAAGAATAAAGTAGTACCATGACTACAAACCTTTGGGAAACTTGTTTCAGGCTTTTTGAATAAATGCTAATTCCCTTATTGCCAGCTCCACAAATAACTTTTTGACGGGATACCAGAGCAAGTTCCAGGATCTAATTAACTCCATAGATGACCCTGAGAGAATCAATGGCCAACATGATGACGGCCATGTTTTGTCAATTAGCTTTAGAAAAAAAATGTAATTAAATAAAAAAAGAAAAGAAAAACCTGCTTCAGGTTCAAAAGTTCCAGTTCAAAATGTACAGGCACAAATTGTCAGTAAGCAGTCGTATTTACACCAAGACATACAAAATAAAACCAAATATATGCACAACCCCCACCCACTTGAAATCTCCTTTGTGCCAAGTAAGTCTTACACAAGGATGATATGTTTGCATCATAACACCTGGAGCGCATAATACTCGGTCCTCTTCACATTCGGGAACCCCTTTCTTGAAGTATCTGTCAGGACACAAAAGGAGGATGTCCGTTAAGCATTTTTTTCCAAAAGCAACTGACAGTCTTGAAGCAAAAAACTAGCAGGCACACCAGACAGCTTGCTGGGGAGGTGAACTATGGAGGGTCTTTGTACATCCAACTGACATGCTAATGCTGCCTTCCAGACTGCTCTGGAAATTTTAACCTCCCTGCTAGGGAAACGCCAGTCCACGTTGGAATTGCTACTCCTTGGGGCACAACAATGTAGCCACAGCTCACAGTCAGCAACACGTTACACAGGTTGCCTGCCATGTGGTTTTGTTTAAATTCAACTGGAGTAAAGAATGCAGCAGGAAGAACAGTACTAATAGTGTCCATTATGACCTCAAACACCGCCGTGTGTCACGTGACATCTGTAAAGCGGAGGTTTACGGTGTATTTGAAGAGTAACTGAGGCATTCTGGAGCAAAAGCTGCTAAAGCCCTACACCTAGTAGACTGAGCACCTCCTGCAGTTGGGTAACACAAGGGAAGATGGTTATTTAATTATATGATGTCCTTTTTTTATTTTCCCTACTAGTACAACTACTAACTACAACTAGTGGTTTGGTGTGAGGCAGGCCTCCTTTGGGGAGACACCAGAGAACTTCTGGGGAGACGCTGCAGCTTGATAAACATATTTCCAAATCTGCTAAACTAATTCTAGATATGTTTAAAGGCAAAATGAATTGAAGTTGAGAGACCTGGGCGAGCATAAATTCGTTTTTTTGGCGTAGGGAAGAACACCGGCCATATTATGTTCTTTGAGGGGAGGTTGACTGTAGCATACTTTGAAAACCCCTACATGAAGCCATTAGCCTAGCCTCTGATGGCGTGCTAATTCATTTCCAAAATTGCCAAATCCTAAAAATGTATCAGAAACATCTAAGAAGCAAATGGCATCAAGGAGAAATGGGGGGAAACTAAGAGGAAGCTGTGGAGGAGCGATGGAACACAGCCAGTTGAACGCTCACCAGTGAGTCATGAGTGCTCAACCCTAATCAGAGTCATTCATTTCATAATCCGTGTCTTCGTCGTCACTCTGAGCAACATGCAGCATGCAGACAGCACAGAAGAAGACAAGAGAGCCACGCTTTAGAAACAATGGAAAGGAAGGGAAATGTTGGAAAATGATGTAAAAACAGGGGAATGCATTCACACATGGGTTGACTAACTGAGCGACTTCATGCATTCCTCCCCCCAAAGCACATAGACACACTACTATGCCTCACATGTGACACACGTGTACGCTTGCTCTACCTTACCACCAAACATTAAAGCATGGCTCAAACAAATACACACAGACATGCTTACCTTTGCCTTCTCACTGGGCTCACTGTTTGTCCCGTAGGATTGATTGTGCAGCTCCTTAGAGACGACACACAGGAACTCAGCTTGGTCTTCGTTGCCGTAGTTGTAAGAGGAGCCAATGCTGACCAGCTGGAGCGACAAGAGAGCAAAGATGAGGAATGAAATAATAGAAAGAGGTTCTTGTCTTGGGAGGTGAGGACGTGGAGTCTACGGGTTATCATGTAACTTTTTTTTGCCGCGCCCCCCTTTTGGAGATATAATTTTTTCAACGTACTCTGAGCACGCGCAAATACACACGGAACTTAAGAGTGTTGTTGGAACACTTGCGCTAAGCCAGTAGAGACTTTAAATACCCCCCAAAAAATCCACAAACAAAACGTGTCGTTATTAAATCCGCTGGGATCTAAGGGGGAGAAAAAAGTAGCCGCCTGTAGTCCGAAAAATACGGTAATAATGAAAAGTGTGCATGGCGTCCCTGCGCCCCCCGCGTCAATGCCGCGCCCCCCAGTTTAAAAAACCACTGCCAAGTAGTAATGTATGTGTGTAATTGAATTAGTTTACTGAAATTGCGTGTTTTAGGGCATTATAAACAAAAAACAATTGTACTTGTTATAGTTTCCTATCTATTTGTTAAGACTATTTAGACATATTTTTGTGTCTGCTGGCATGTAAACAAGCACCCACAGAACAAAAAAAATTGGCAGGGGACAGGGGGGTTCATTCGTTCATACACAGAATATTTGAAAAAACTAAACAATGGAGAGAAAGCTGACCAAATGAGTGCACACCAATGTTGTACATAAAATAGAGTACAATCTACAGATATCCAAGGAGGAGGGCACCACACCACATAAACATGCCAGTTCACAAGTCAGTGGGGAACATGGACGTGAGCGGGTCAGCACAAGCTTGTGGAAGTGAAAAACTGAAAAGTGTAAAACTAACAAACAACTCTTAAAAGGCAACCTAAAGAGAGATATATAGAATATTAGTTTGTCAACACAATGCTAGCAGTGAACCGGTACTGTACTAAAAACAAAGAATATGTACACAAAAAACACAATTTCACAAAAGAAATGACTTTAAAAATGTGTATTTGATGATTGTGATTGACTTTGCCACTTATAATTTCATGAAAAGATTTGCTCATCTAACTTAACCAACTGCAGATTTTGACTAACCAGCCAAAAAAAACGCCCCTCGGGAAAGAAGGAAAGAGCAGACGAACCAATTTGAATGCACACCATGAAAGACACACAAAAGCAGCAACTCCTGGCCTAGGAAGACTGTTGGCCCGTGATTATAGAGTTTGCGCACGCAACCTTTTGTCCCTTGTTGTGCATGTGCAAACATGCACTTAGTAAACACTGCTGCTGGAGACGTACATCTACCATGTCTTCCTCAAATGGAGCATGGGTGTAGCACAAAGTTCTGAAATATGTCCACTAACACGCGTATTACGATTATGATGCATGCATGAAAACCGAGACGCTCTCCACCCTGTGCTGTTGTGGAAAAAGCAGCATAAAGTATGTTTTTCCCCCCTTCCATATTCCGCCACTCTAATGATGACCTATTAGTGACACTGACAGAACTAGTTTGGGTGACATTTTTAAATAAACCTGTTCTGATGAATTTAATCAAAGGTTGTACAAGCGCATCCCGCAATATTAGAGCAATTAGCACCGAGGCTGTACTAATACAGTACAACTTCAGGGGTACTCAGACTGCTCCACCAATGTTAGCCTATTAAAGTAATGCACGCTGTTTCTGTTCTCATGTATTTATTGCACGTCAGTTTAACAGCCCAATGACTTTGCAGTTATGTAAAGGTCACGCCATAAACCAACCATTGCGACCATTACGTCATTACAAAGCTAATCTCCACACAAAAACGCCTCCCTGGCCGCCCAGGGAACTGTACACTTACGTTTCCCCATTTAACCTGTGTAAAAAGATGAATGACATTCAGACTCTGGATAGTGGCCAAAAGCAGTTCAAACTCACCTAATGGCAAGTTCTGAGTTTCACATCAAAAATATTTGCAACAAAAAAAAAAAAAGGACCAACATCTAACTGTGTATACAGCACTGCGGGTAGGGGGTGTATGAGCAACACGGGGACCATGCAGTGACCAGCCCTTGGACAGAAACATGGGGGACACACCTCTCCGCTGTTGTTTGGCAAAGTCGGCGCCTCTCCCTTCACCTCCCTTGACACAATGAGCAGAAACTCTGACTGGTGGGCCCGCCCGTAACCTATACTGACAAGCTGCAACAACCAATCAGAGCAGAGGAGGGATGCTCGGATCATGTATGGGACATTGAAAAAGATGGGATTTGCCAGATACCGACACTGAGGTTTGGACTACGTGAGCATAGCGAGTGGGTGGGTGAAGCACATGAACACAGGACCGCTGCTGTAATCTCCACCCGTCCGGGAAGCTTTACCTGTTCAAACTTCCAGCCGTCCGACATGGTTGACACCATCTGTGTCAGCTCCTCTTCTTGGCACTGCAGTACTCTATACACGTGCTTCACTGGCACCTGAAAGGAAAGCACATGTTGGGCATCGGGAGGATGTCGTAGGAAGAAAGACTGCAAATGGTGAAGAGGCCACACACCTGCGATGTCTTGCAGTCTCTGTCCCTGATCTTGTCCTTGATGAGCTTTATTAATGATGTGATGTTGTAAAACTCTGCTTCCTCGAGGACACCTGAGACATAAACCATTTCCCTGAGCCATGACCATTCTGCTTGGTTTTCAAAAGACGAGGCAAAACTATTCGTGCTGCGCCGGTAGTTTGTTGGACCGGAGATGTGGGTGGGCAGAGGATGAGATGCCTCCTTTAAAGGAGAGTTTGGATGCTAGAGCACGCAGCCTGAATCCCGGTGTCCTCGACTGCTGACAATGTTCGGCCGTCCTGTCCGACCAATCCAACCCCCTTTCGGGCTGTCCACCTTAGACATTCGACTGCCACGCACATACGGACGAGTGTCCAGCCACATTAGCTGCCGCCTGACCGATGATCACAACGCGAGCCTCGAAAACTCACCCCACCCCAAACTACAGTTTTTTTACGTACACCCTCACAAGCTAGTCTTCGTAGCAGGTCTAACATGGTGCAGTTTCACAAACGACAGGTAAGTCCCACACGGCAGACATGATTGTTTTAGCTTTGGCACGCCTGCACAGTGTGAGGAAAAGTGGCGGTAGATGCTCGCTACAGGCTGCATTAGTACACGCTACAGGTGATCGGCATTAAAAGGCATTTATCGGCATATGCCAATCACAATCAGTGGCCAATGGATTGGAGCACATGTTAATAATATAGTACAATAATATAAAAATAAAATATGCTTTTCCAGCCACTAACAATGATGTCGCCATGTTACCTTCCTCTGCTAGGTCCCTGTTGAGCACCAGCTTGCCATGCCTCAAGTAGTTGAGCACTGGTCCAAAATAAGTAGGGTCTCTGTCAATGAGATAGGCACCAGTTTCATCCTGAAAAGAAGGGGAGAAAGATCAACTTTATACAATTCACATAAACCATATGCATTCCTATGTACTGATTTCATAAGGGTAATCAAGCACTTAAAACAAACGACACGCGCGTTTCTGAGGCCGGCTCCTGTGTTCACCACCACTGCACGGACGTGTGCACACAGGCTTTGGAATATAACTTTTCCATTCCTACAGGCCTTGGATTTGATCCCGATTCCTTCACAGCCACTGGGTATTCCCCCATTTCTGTACGTACTGTGATTAGGCCGGCTTTGTCTCACTGGGGACGAGGGGGGCTCAAACAATTAGAGCGGAAAAGGATCGGAAAAAGCAGGCTGAACATGTCAAGGGAGCTGGGAGAAAGCACCTTGGCTTACTGGCGGCAATTAGCCCACTAGCCTGGCCTGACAAGCACCCTCAAAGTCAAAGGCAATTGAAGGTTTAACATCAGGATTCAGGTGCGCAGCAAAAAAGGTCGCAAAAGCTTCTTTGATTAACCAAAGAACTGAACCTAAAATCTAGCACGCAAGCCATTTTTACTCAAACATGTGAACATTAACAGCTGTGTGTGTGTGTGTGTGTGTGTCATCCTCATGGGTACAGTTAATTCAATCTGTCCAATAATAGAAAAACGTCCCAGTGCGTTTTCTTTGATGATGAATATCCGCACACTGATAGCAGGTTGCCCTTCTTTCCATAGTCCAAAATATAACCACTGGGACCCAGTGGGCTTCTATTCTTGTTCTGTTTTTGGTACTTCCATAGAGACTCAAATCGCACCCGCACGTGATGGAGCATAAAGTTTCTATGGTTCTACACCAGGGGTCTCCAACTTGTGCCATGGAAGGCCGAGACCCTGCAGTGTCTCCGCCCTCCAAGGCACGAGTTTGGACCCTTGTTCTACACT
The DNA here is from genome assembly GCA_024372805.1 of Oostethus manadensis. Classification (NCBI taxonomy): domain Eukaryota; kingdom Metazoa; phylum Chordata; class Actinopteri; order Syngnathiformes; family Syngnathidae; genus Oostethus; species Oostethus manadensis. The sequence continues at coordinate 4,746,735 of QODF01000050.1, read as the reverse complement.
ATACCTCCTACCATGACGACGATGGGACTTTTTGGGTCATGGTTAGTGTACTAGTTTGCCAACACAATAGACTTGAGTAGGAATCTAACAACAACAATCCCGCTTCTGACACCATTTTGGTTGTCCAGTTGGAATCACTTGTGGGACAGGTGATGACCGTCCAGAGAGACCTGAATTAAAACTGTGTTAAGTAACACATTCAGAAAACATTTGATAACAAACACATATATTGTAGAGGACTGCACTCCACTCTCTTTCAACTGCTTATTTTAGGTTGTGGTGTTGGAAATCCCTCAGCACAGGAGCACTGCTCCAGTGGGAAACCATCAACGGCGCAGTTCAGACAAAGCTGTTTATGGGGGCTATGATGTGGGCCCATGGACGCAACAGTGTTTTTAATTAAAAACAAGGGGCTGGCTCTCAGAGGGCCCTGGCAAGGGATGACTGGGAAACAAATACAAGGGAGGGAAACCCGAAGAGTGAATGACTAAATATGAAGATTTCACAAGTACAGCTGGTTCTTTTCTGTATAAAGTACTGCAAAAACACAAATATTAACTTTGAGGCATGGATATTTTTAAGAAAAGAGATATAAATCATACCCTTAATAAGGCCTTTGCACTGTCCACGTTTCTGCACTCATGGCACACACACTAGCACCTTCGTTAGCTTGTCCATAATGAACAATAGCCCTTAGTGGAATGCAGACCTCCGCCAAGGCCAAACAGTGGTCCATTCACTGAGGGCATACTGTAGCTTAGCAGCTGTTTTTTTTCTTACATTACAGTCTAGCAATGTAGAAGACAGTAATGCATATAAAGTGTTTGACAATGCCAAGAACAACAAGTCTTCACACAAAACATTTTTTTGGGGGGGGGGGTATATTGCTTAATCAGAATAAGTTTCACAGGTGACAAACATAAACACAAGCAAAAAACAGATTCTGCTGCCTCATACAAAGAAGATAAATGACATATAGGTAGGTCTTTTCACACATTCTCATCTGAACCAGTATCCCAGACCACAGATGCATGAAAAGGCAGTGGACAAGCCATGGCATCTTCATTTGGCCTGTGTATACTGAGTACTCAAACACGTGTTGGGCTTCCACTGGCAAAAACCAATCACTTAAACTAAAGAAAGCAGATTATATAAAAATGTGTCAACACCCACAAGTAGAATTAGGTCGGTTCAGTGTAGGTCAGGCGTATTACATGATTTATTTGCCGGTTGGGCCTCGAAACCATGGCGTGTCCGCTGCCCATTTGCACACATGCAGTGATTCACACACATTAACATGCTCAGGATGTCGATATGGTCCATTTGGAAATCAACACAACAGTCGATCCTCAGTTGAGCTAAACATCACCATGTTAGCGTGCACAAAAAAATGAACGCCATTAAAAAGAAGCTTTTACACGCTGCTGCCTCAGAAATATAGAGGAAGATCCATCACGGTTGGCTGCAGGAGAAAAGAGAGCCCTGCAGAAAGAACGTTTAAAGTAGCGCCTCCGAATCACATGACTGCAGCTACTTAGCCAAGTGGAAGTCTGATCTTTGTAGCACAGGAGCCAGAATTCCCCTGGAGTAGAAGCGGTAATGGCATAGTCAAAGAGGCCTTCATCTTTTAAATAATACAAACATCGCATCAAGGCAAGATTATATGAAGCGCCCTCATGTTTAAAAAAATATCTTATAAACAAGGCTTTGAATGAGAGGCCGACTCTCCCCTTTGATGAGGTTAAGGCCCATTTAGATTTGTGCCCCTGCTTTGAGTAAACATTTACAACCAAAAGGTTTTAGGCTGTAAAAGAAGAGCTCCATTCTAAAGTCATCAAGATAAAGATGGTTTTATTGCTGTGGTGTCCCGCCAAGGACCCACGGCAACCTGGAAGATGGGGTAAATTAGCTCATTTTGTAGATTACACATTTAACCATAAACAAGTGGCTAATAAGCAAAATAAATCAGCTTAGACTGACCACGCACGCCTACTGAGAGAGGATGGAGCAATAGGAGAGCGTATCACCGTTAAATATTTACACGGCCTTACACAATGTGCTTAGGAAAGACTTACAAGCTGAATTCAGCATCTCCCGCTTACGTGTTCTACAGAGGAGCTCGGGCCGCAAATGAAAATGTTAAAAGGAACACAAATCTTTTGTGATGGGATGCTTGAAAAATTCATGCAGCTCTCAAAGAGAGAACGCCGGGTCTCTGCCCGAGTAGTCTGAGTCAGGCTCCAAAAAGCATCTGTGAGGTGCATCTCCTGCATCCGCTTGTTGGTTTGGACAGACTGAGCCTTTCTGCTTGGGTTCCTGCCACATATGTAATAATGACAACACATTTGATGTGCAAACAGGAGAGTAGGCCACTGGATAATGCTCGAAACGAAAACATTAATAGTGGTTACGACCTTGCACGATATCACTTTCTCCCCTGGTCTAGACCCACGTGCAAAACCGACTCCAGTCAACAACATGAATAATGCAGTTTAATACAGAGTCTCACGGAAGCACGTCAGCCTGCGTGATTAAGCAATAAACCTCTCATCTTCTTAGCAAAAACACAATACTGCTCATTGCTCGCTATTTAGCAGTAATTTCTCGTTAGCGTATTACTAAATCATTATCATTATTAAATACAACGCAGTTTTTGTGTCATTTGGTTTAACTAAAATTTGCCATGAGTTCAAAGATGATTACAAAAATGGCGTCTCCTTCATTTGCTCCTCCTCAAAAGGCAAAAAATATGTTACTGTTCATTTACCCATTGAATTCATCCATCCATCCATTTTCTTCCGCTTATCCGAGGTCGGGTCGCGGGGGCAGCAGCCTAAGCAGGGAAACCCAGAGGTCCTTCTTCCCGGCCACTTCGTCTAGCTCTTTCCAGCGGATGCCGAGGTGTTCCCAGGCCAGCTGAGAGACATAGTCTCTCCAACGTGTCCTGGGTCTTCCCTGAGGCCTCCTACCGGTTGGACGTGCCCTGAACACCTCCTTGGGTCTTTGGGACCTCCTGGGTCCCAAAGACCCATTGAATTCGTAATTTATAATTATTTTGCATTGTTTTCTGCATGTAATACTATAGTCTCTATGGTTTATTTTTTCTGTGTGCCTGGAAGAGATCAACTGTATCTACATGATTTGATGAGGAAAAAACTGCCTTGGTTTTTTTTTAGAACTTCTGGAAGAAATTAATTACAAAAAACCAAGGTCCTAAATAACAAATCCGAAGTACACCCACGCACTACAACAAAGATGAAAAGCTCTACTGCGCACAGTACAACCAAACTTCATCATCAAGCTGTGAAGTGTCTCTAGCGTGTGCACACGTCATTGTAAACACTCAATGCGTTTAACTCGGCGTACATCGTCTAAGACAAGGTGGCGAGGGATGGATGTCCACTTATATAACCTTCTTTCGTACGGAGCGCTCTCCTAAATCAGACGGCACTCAGGACACGCTTAAAACACGGGATTGACATGATCTGCAGCTCACTGGAGGATAAAGTGACCAAGCAGGGCGATTATTTAGAGATTAAAATAGCTGCATTAAAATACCAGATGAGCCACATTCTCAAAGTAGGGCAGATAATGAAGGTAGACAAAACAAATCATAATAGAGGTGTTAAATGAGCAAAGTGTGCACACAGTTAATATGCGGACACTGATTCATTGTGTTTGACAGTTCTGCTCAGGGGGCTTAGAAGCCCCACAGGCTGCTTGCTGTTCAAAAGCAGCAGATGCACGAACAGAGGCTCCTGCTTTGTGGAGCATGTGGAGGCCATTGAAGGCAGAGAGGGAGGAGTGACTTCATCCCAGGCAGCACCTCACCCCACTTGGCAATGACTTGTTCACCAGTGATGGGAGCCTTGCCACCAGCGCCCCGGCTCTTAGCATTTAAACGCAGTGATGCACAAATATCAGTGGGTGGACTACAAAAACATTACAAGGTGGTACCCATAAGCACATTTACAATGAAAACCAATCGCTGGAGTTTGCTAAGAAGATCCCTTGGAAGGAGACGACCCTTGACTTCCGTTGTTTGTGTGGATTGCTTCTTTCCGGGGGATTGGCAGGACGACTGCTGGGGGGCAACGCGCAGCAAGGGCCTCGAACGGGAGGGTTTGCGCCGCCGCGCGCCAATGTAACCCGAGCACCCGGAATCCCGCCGACAGGAGCGCGAGGCAGGAAAGCTAGCACCGCGACGACCGTATGCTAACGTTGGCGACCGCGGGAGTCCGCTGCGTCGATGCTAGCTAGCTAGCTAGCTAGCTGTAAAAGACCCGCTTTGTGGCCACGACTGCGCTCCCGAAAGCCCCCTTACTATCTTGGCGGGGCAGAAAGGGCCGGTTAACAATGCCGGCGAGCAAAGACGGGCGAGTCCAGCGGAAAGCCGCCGCCGAGCTAGCCCAGTCCGCTCTCGAGCGCGATGCTACTGGCTAAGTAGCTTAGCACGCTTTTTACCTTGTCAGAGTCGAGCTCCGGGTCAGCTTGGCTCAGCCTGTAAAGAAAGGATTTGGGATCTCGACACAATGTCTGTCTGGTTGTTAAAAAGTAAGTCCCTCCGACGTTGAGCCGAATCCACTTGGACGAGCCAGCGCCGGGCGGGACGTTTCTGTCCGCCGGAGCGTGGGTCGGGCACCGGCGGCACGCGGAGCCGCTGCTGTCGGAGTCGTTCTCTGCCATCCCTCGCCTCGCCTCGCCTCTGCTGTGAGGCTGACGGGAAATATCCGAGCTGTGCGGCTTGCTTACGCTACTCCTAGCTCGGGCTCGATCCGATTGTCGATAACACCGAACCCGTACTGGAATCGTGGGATCGATATTTTTCGGTTATCGACTGTTTATTTACCCAAACGTGTTTTTGTTGTGTTGTTCATATTCTTACGTCGTTGAATTTATTCAGTGGTACTTGTTTGCTTATTATTATCATTATAACGGTATTATTTTACGGCCCATTTATCACGGGTGTGTTGATACAAACATTTACTTGGTATCGTGTCGACGCGCAAATGTGCCGTATTGTCCGCCCTTTCTCCTTACACGTAATTGGCTGCCAGCCCCCAGGCCACGCCCACAAACAACCAGGCCCCGCCCGCACCGACTTGGCTTGCGTGCATGATTCCAGAGAAGAGATGGGCCCTTGCCGAAGAACACGGCAATGTTGGTGTTGGAAACATCTGAAGGGACAGGAAAAGAAGCCTCATTATTTTTTCATTCAATTAGGAGAGCATTTCCTGCACGAACCACCGCCATACGTTGTTTCTGATAAGGCTTGAGTGTAATGTGTGCTTAATGAAGATTAAGAAGCATTTTTTCATTCATTAGTGTACAATGCATTGGCTGTCGCCGAGTGGAGTATCACACTGATGAGTGTTATGTCCTGAACACAATGAATCCATACGCGTGTACATATATACATGTGTACAAATGCATCATACTGCAGAAATATGACCTACATGCATATGTCAATAAAAACCTGAGCTGCAGTATGAAAGAAACCTTTTGGGTTCTAACGATTGTTTTTTCCCCAAAAGGAGCTAAATGATCTAGTTTGCCATCTCAGCTCGTCAAAGTCCTCTGCCATCCAGATTGAAGGAAAAGAACCTCCTCTCCGACTGACATCAGGAGACAGTCCGTTTTGTCCTTGAACAGAACTTGGTGTACTGTACAGACATGGCTCAGCTTCTGCACAAGCTTGGAGTGCCACAGTGTGACCCCAAAGGTTGGTTACTGTTCACTGACAGCAGCAAGCAACCAACGTAATCACAGTGGCAGCCGGGAGACCACGTATCTGGATGCTGATTGGTGGACTCTGAAGATCCATTTACTGCTATGGGGTTTAAAGAACCCAAAGTTCATGTCCTGAATTTTGTACAATGACGATGTAACATGGACTTACCTTTATCAATGTCTATTATTCATCCATCCATCCATTTTCTTCCACTTATCCAAGGTTGGGTCGCGGGGGCAGCAGCCAATGCAAGGAAGCCCAGAGGTCCCTCTCCCCAGCCCCTTCGTCCAGCTCTTCCCCGAGGCCTCCTACTGGTTGGACGTGCCCTGAACACCTCCCCAAGGAGGCATCCTAACCAGACGCCCGAGCCACCTCATCTGGCTCCTCTCAATGCGGAGGAGCAGAGGTTCTACTCCGAGTCTCTCCCGGATGACAGTGCTTCTCACCCTATCTCTAAGGGAGAGCCCAGCCACCCTGCAGAGAAAAGTCATTTCGGCCGCTTGTACCCGCCATCTTGTCCTTTTGGTCACTACCCAAAGCTCATGAGCATAGGTGAGGGTAGGAACGTAGATCCACCGGTAAATTGAGAGCTTTGCCTTTTGGCTCAGCTGTCCTTTCACCACGACAGATCGGTGCAGAGTCCCCATCACTGCAGACGCTGCACCAATCCGCCTGTCCATCTCGCGTTCCATCCTTCCCTCGTGAACAAGACCCCGAGGTACTTACCCTCCTCCACTTGGGGCAGGACCTCATCCCCGACCCGGAGATGGCTCTCCACCATTTTCCGGGTGAGAACCATGGATTCAGATTTAGAGGTACTAATTCGAATCCCAGCCGCTTCATACTCAGCTGCAAACCGATCCAGTGAGAGTTGAAGGTCACTACTCGATGACGCCAGCAGGACCACATCATCTGCAAAAAGCAGACCGAAACCTGTGGCCACCAACCCCTCAATGCCCTGGCTGCGCCTAGAAATTCTGTCCATGAAAGTAGTGAACAGAATCGGTGACAAAGGGCAGCCCTGGCGGAGTCCAAACCTCGCTGGAAACGGGTCCGACTTATTGCCGGAAAAATTTACCATCTCGTAGAGAAATATAAAAATGAAATTTTGCAACTTCTATGTGACGTTTTCTGTCGCCAGGAACAATTGTGTTGAACGGAAGTTTTAAAAACGGCTGTCATACAGCAAATGTCACCGTTAGTCATCATTGAACACCACGGCCAACTGGGCGTCAAACAAAAATGAGCACGAATTTGCACGAGACAGAAACACGGGTGGTGGGCTGATACTTTATTTACATGCTGCAGGATGTGAGAAGCCATTGCCAGTGAACACTGTGTCATGAAAGTGACCTGACAGAGGACAGGACACACGGCTTGATTGGTCTGCCTACGTTCCCTACATGCTTTAATTACTGGACTACCAAGCATTAAGTGGAAAATTCGTCATTCAACATCTACTGACCTAGCGCACAAATAATCAGAGAGAATGAACAGGTTCATTAAATTATCGGAATATGATTAAATCACTGAGCAAATAGAAAATGTATGATATAGTAAGAAAAAAGCTGTAAAATATTATAGTTTACAATAATTATTCACATTCAAAGGCTTTACATCTCAATACATACACAACATGGCCCCTGAACATGACTTCAATCCAAATATGATTCATATATTAGAATTTAAATAACACAGAATGAACTAGAGGCTAAACAATAGCCCTCTAATAACCTTATACAAGAATAAAAATACAAAAACTGTATCCTAATATCATTGCATTACTTGCTTCAGATTTTAATAATACATTATCTGTACATCACAGTTCTCGTCAGTTACAAGCCACGTAGCGTGTTCCATACACAAGGTAACCGACTGCCATCTGGTTATGATTCAGACATATTCTCGCTGCGGAGGAAAACACCTTATGGAGCGTTTCCTCCCGCTTTACAGACAAATACAGCAATTCCCTCGGTTATTTGGATCAAGCAGATATCCTTTCACGCCGAGCCCTAGGCCCCCGGGGTCCTATTCACCTATATATTCCAGTCACACACCGCACACACTGACTCAGCCAAAGGACCTGAAGGTAATCTGCCCAAAATTAAAAGCATTACATAACACAAACTGTTAAAAAAAAAAAAATAGGAGTTTCAGGTCAACCAAACGCTGGATTTCTATCGAGTCAAATGAGTGGAAGAAATCTCGCTCAGGGAGAAGGACGAGTGATTGCTTGAGAAGAATGATAGTATAATGTGTATCTCTGTTGGTGAGGAGTCTCTGTTCAGCACGGGGTGGTCAGCACGTTGGATTTTCTCTTTCAAACAGAAGATGCGCAAAATATCCCACAAAAAGTCATCCACGCGGAAATAGCAAGTGAATGGAAAAGTACAGCCAAATCATCCAGTAACATTTGCCATGGTTGCCGATGCAGACCAGAGGGAAAAAAACACCTTTCACCTAAAGTTGAATACAACTACTGTGTATCTCCAGCGCCCAAGGAGAGCGGAACAAGGCTGCGCTACACATCTGGCCATGCAGGAAAGTTAAGCAAGTTTATGATTAGGAAGTACAAGCTAGTGGTATGTTTACCCAGCTCCTGTTAGCTAAAACTCCTCACTAACTGCTGCGGAAGGCTCACACTTAACCCAAAACCCACTTCGACCCACGTCTCACTGCAGACTGGCCCTGTCACACGCTGAGAAATCGGATTGGACCGCAGTAGGCGAGTACCACTGAACTAAGAAAAACAACTCAAATTCTGTGGACATTTTTGACTCTTACAAAAATACGTACAGGACTTGAGTTGGGTAAACGCATGAAGACGGATCAAGCATACAGTATCTGGTACAGCTGTGGACTTTATGCACGAGCCAAGGGCGGTCTACGTCTCGCACATAGTATGTGGGTTTGAATTACACGCCACCATAGACTCGGGGATTCACAGAAGCAGGATTTTGTGCGATGGTACAACAAAGGAAACCAGTCCTTGGATTTGAGAGAGCCCCGGCATTGAGAATGTACAAAAGATGCGCTTGGTGGTGCGCCTAACGTCCGCATATGGAGAACTGCAACAGAAGCCTCACACAGAGCACAAAGAACAAGCAAAGCAACCCTGAATCCAAAGTTGTGTCTTTCCCATGGTTCTACTCGGTAAAACAAACAAGGTCTAGATGCCAGCGTCTGTCGAGAAGAGTTTGTTTACACTGCGGTGATGAAGGGCACTAAAGAGGGTGGTACTCTGCTCAGTGATTGGCCTCGGAGCTATAGAGGAGTGGCCACAGGAGAAAGTGTGCTCCTATTGGCCAGGATTTTGGTGTCTTTGATAGATCTTTCTCCACACTTCCTGGATCTTCTTGCACCATCTGTCAGCATTTCCACTAGGGTCCATCAAATAGTATGTTCGGTTAGGCTACCATGGGAAGAAAAGGGTAAAAAAAAAAAAAACTATTAGAAGTATGACGGCGCATATCACACTGCAAGGAAATAAAGACTTGAGAAGTAGTTGCCTACCGTGTGAACAAAGAAGGTTTTGAAGTTCTTGGCCTCGGGGCGTAATTCTAATGACCAGGGGATTTCTCCTTTCAGGACCTTGTTGACAGGATCCACATAGTACAAGTGTGGTCCCTCGGTGAGGAGCAGCTGTCTTCGTCGTGCAAACAGACCCTGCAGGAGAAAGAGGTTGGGTGCGTCCAAGCAGGAGACTATGCAGTAGTTACCGCATGAACATGTCAGCGATTTAATAGCCTTACGCACCTTTCGTTTGTCCACTGGACCCATTTTTAAAATCAGGTTATTTTCCACAAACTGGTGCCTGTGCGGAAAAAAACACCCCCAGTGACATCCACTCTTGTACATGCAGTGGGTTTTAGTCCCAAAACCAAGATCATCAGGGAAAAGTTACCAGGGGTTCCCAGAGGTTTGTTTGTCCAGCAGCAACTGCTTCTCCTCGTCCGTGAACTGCAAGTCCAGCTCAAAGGAGTTGTTGTCCAGGTCGTGGATGTATTGCTCGATGTTGCTGCTGGACCTTTGCGGAGGCGTCGATTCGTGCGGCGACAGGGAGTGTGACGAGCTGGACTGGGCCACCTGTATGTTGCTGAACTGGCTCAGGAGGTCGTCGTACTACAGAGGGATATGACACCGGCCGTGTTCCTTATCTACATTTGTAACGGTTTTAAAACACATGGGGGGGGGGGGGGGGTGGCAGCAACCCCAAGGCTTTGCCACACATCCTAAAACAAAGCTTTGCCACCCATTCATCAGTCAGCTACAGACATCAGTCTATTTTTGGCCTCTGAGACGTGCTGAAGAAAATGGTACAGTCAATCTTACGTTGCCATAGCAGTCCTCATCGTCCTCGGACATGGCTGGCAGGTACGGTGTCAGCTTGGGGGGTGTCTGCAGGTGTAGGTCTCCCCAGGAAATGTTGTCGAAGAAGGGGTGCTGTTTCAGGGGGTCGTAGCCTCCCATCTCTTCACACCCAAGACGGTTTGAAGGGTCCAGTGACTAGGAAGAGGAATGATGGTGATGGTAGTGGTGTGGGAAAGTGTTAAGACTCATACTGATAGAGCCCAACAATCTCAGTCACGGTTCAACGGGGGGCTATCCCTTTTCCACACAGGACCCTGCAAGTTACGGTGTTTGTTTTGTGTTCACCAATATTTCAGTTTGTTTTATGATCTGAAAAAGTGTGACAAACACGCAAGGAGCTACAAAGAAATCAAACGCTGTTTCACACCAATGTGTGTAAAGGCTCTGCTCAAATTAAGAGTATCATGAAAAAGATGAGATATTTCAGTAATTCAAAGAATGAAACTCGTATTACACAGATGCTTTCCACACAGACTGATATATTCCAAGTGTCTATTCCTTTACCCTTTGAGGACAGCTAAAGAAAACCCGACTCAGTATCTCAGAAAATTACAATGTGGAAAAATGAGAAATATCAAATGTGAAAAAATATAATGTGAAAATATTGAAGACATATAGCGTCCCATTCTAATCTGCTAATTCACTCAAAACACCTGCAAAGGCCTTCAAATGGTCTGACTTAACACAAAAGATCATTGCTAAAGAAGCTGGCTGTTCAGAGAGCTGTGCCCAAGCATATTAACAGGAAGTCGCAGGGAAAGAAAGTTAGACCTGTCACGTTAATCGATAAATCAAATGATTTTTCAAAAAGTTGTCCACCTCAAAAAATTGACACGTGCGTGCATGTGTGTTTGATATTCGCGTCTTCACCACAGACTGGACGAGAGAGAGAGGCTTCACTCTGGGTCTGTCTGTACGCTTGGTGCTACAGCGGAATGACAAAGTGAGACCTCTTTTCAACCATCTAGCCTCTTTGTCCCAGTACGTAGAGGTGGGCCCTCTACGTGAGTGCAAGCTAGCTGCAAGTTAGCCTCGCGTGGGTGAAGGCACAAAAGCGATGGTTTCTAAGGCAACTGCCACAGCCCCGTGTGGGAATATTTTGGTTTTAAGCAGAATGAACAAAGTGAGCGCATGAACGCTGACCAACCGAAATGTCGCATTTGTCCTTAAGACGTGACGAGAAAGACGGGGAATACGGCAGGCGGTGCTGACAGTGGTAACAGAAAAAATGCGTGCTCACAAAAGAAACAGCTAACTTTCACGGTTGAGATGCCAACATCTCCGGAAGTGTTTGACAGACCGTACAAATTGCCTAGGAGAACGTACATGATCTTGTCACAAACAGCCATTCCTGAGCTGTATAAGAAAGTGAAAGACGACATGTTGAAGGACATCAGAAACATCGCATTGTACTCCGCCACCAGATATGCGGTCCAGCTCAAACAATACACTACATTACTGGGTGTTTTCTTAACAGAGACAGGGTTTTGGTTATGATTGTTATTTTCATTTAAGTGCAATTTTTGATAAATGAGACACAGTCCATTTTAGTTTAATTTAGTTTTTTTTGGTCTTTTGTAAAAAATTTTTTTATTTTTTTTATTTAATTATGTTGTTTAATTTATTTTAAAACACAATACTATTATTGTACATAGTTATATTTAAAAGAAAATTTTCTCTTGGAGATGAATAAAGTATCTATCTAAAAGCTGTTGATATTCAAATTGCAATGTTCTTGAGAAATTACATTTCAGTGCTTCTGATACAATGTACTCTCATTAGTATCGCATATAATTAATGAAATATTGGTGTCAAAAATGTTGTCAATGATATTAAACCAAAAGTTACCATGACAGGTCTAGCTGTGGTTAAAAATGTATACAAGCAAATAGAGATAACCGCACCCTGGAGAGGGTTGTGAAACAAACTCATTCAAAAACGTGGGGGAAATTCCCAAAGAGTGGACTGCTGCTGGAGTCAGTGTTTCAAGAGCCACCACACAAAACATATGCAAGCGATGGCTTTCAGGTGTCCTATTTTTTGTGTCAAGCCACTCGTGAACAAAAGACAGCGTCAGAACCATCTCACTTGGGTTAAGGACAAACAGGACTGGCTTGGTGATGAGTGGTCCAAAGTTATGTTCTCTGACGTAATTTAATTGGTGTATATAATACACAATTATATACAAAATTTTTATGTAAATTTTTTGGGGTATTTATTTTTAATGTAATTTTAAATGTAATGTTTTTGTAATTTTTTAATGTATTTATTATTTGTATGTAATTTTTTGGGGTAATTTAATTCAAAAAGTTTCACTTTCAATTCAAAAGTGAATTTTAATTCAAAAGTGAAATAAATCAACTTTTTGGTCATATTCTAATTTATTGAGCATTTATTTTTATTTTCGTATCCTCGAATTAAAGAAGCAATGAATCCGTTTGATGATCTGAAACATTTACGAGAAAACAAGACAAACAAGAAACCACGCCATTGCATTTAAACTTTGCTCTAATAAGACGTCACATGACTTACCAAAAGCTGCTTGACAAGATCCTTGGCTCTGGGGAAGAATTTCTCAGGAAATTCATACTCCAGCTTTATTATCTTCTGGAATATCAAGTACTCATTTCTATGACGAGAAACAAATGAAAATGTTTAGCAGAGATAGCACTTTGCTTTTCAGAATTCATAATTTAGAATTATGTTAAGGAACTGTTGTGGTTACTTTCGTTTGTGTCCAGTTGCCATGGCCACAGGGAAGAAATGTTTGGGATTTGGAGTCAATCAGCCAAGTAGTTGTGTTCACTACTAAGTATTATTGTTTACAAAAGCTCTCTGAACAACACACTCTTTGGCTGGTTCTGTTGCCGTGACGACGGCACTCTACACTGATAAGTGGTCGATATGGCTTCACGCTGCTGCTCATTGGAAGTAAACATTCTGTCCGCTACGAGGCGTTACAGGATAAGCCTGAGGTCTCCCAATGTTTTGTTTATTTAGAGAAAAACTGCACTTTTGGGGAAAATTCCCAACCCTTATGTGAAACATGAACATATATTTATAGTGGAAATACTTGCCTCCCAATGACGTGCAACGTTAGCTAGCTCATTTCTGGCTTTAACAGGGAAATAAAAATGTATTCATGTTTCACACAAGGACTGTGGATGGGCAAACGTCCAAAAAAGTGCAGTTTTCCTTCAAAAAGCAGATTTAGTAGCTGTTTTATTTTCAGACCAATTCCTGTGTGGAAAAAAACAACACTACATGTGTACTTACCCAGCTCTGAATGGTGGTAAACCAGCCACCAACTGATAGATAATACATCCCAATGCCCAGAGGTCAGAGCTAAAAATTGTAATCACAAAGACAAAAATATGACTGCATGCACATAACATACCACACATTCTCCACATAACATGTCTATTCAATTATTCACTTAACTGCTGGGTCGCCTGTATTTGCTGGTTGTGTGTCTACAGAAACAAATAACACCAGGCTCTCTAATTCGGCTGTAGGCAACCACCTGACCTACAGTATTTCCAAATAAGACCAAAAGTAGCTGCATTTGAAGTATTGTGATTGATCCAAATCTTTATCTATTGCTGCATGCTTTTTTAAACTAACGTGTTTTTTTCTTTGAGATTGTGTTTAAAATGAACCCTTGAGCAGCGTTAATGCTGGCTGAGCAGTTCGGTCCTCATCACTATCACAACATTGCTTCGGTTTGCTGTGTTGTGCTACTTAAGAAATGACAACGTGGTCAAAGAGAACTAGAGTTGCTTTTCCTCTTCCTTATGCAAAAAGGTATACAAAAATAAGTAAGTGCCTATAATTCCGTCTCTCAGCCAATGATTACCCTTTCAATTATTGCCCCGTCCTTTTTTTTTTTTTTTTAAAGATTTAAGTAAATAAATGTCCTGGCTTTATTTGGAGCATACATCATCACTTATAAGCAAAAAAGATTCACATCATGGATCAACAGACCCAGAGGCAGTTACCTTTTGCAGGCTGATTTCTCTGTTAGCAGCTCTGGAGAAACATACTGTGCTGTTCCAACAAACGAGTTTGCTCTTGCTGCAAAACAAGAGAAAGGAAACTTTTACCACACTTGACGGACATATACTGGAAGGCAGGTTTGTACCTTGCTTGCTGTCCGATGATAATTGCTTTGCTGTCCCAAAATCTGTTATCTGAATGTGCATGTCTTCACTCAAAAGAATATTCTCGGGTTTCAGATCTCTAAAAGATAAGAAATTGGTTATGATGATGTGGAACACACCTGCATGAGGGGGCGGGGGGGGCGTTATATACTCACCTATGGATTATCCCCTTATTGTGCAAGTATTCTAGAGCACTAACGATTTCCGCTGAATAGAATCTAGTGCAGGTCTCATCAAATGAACCAATTTTACGAATGTATTTGAGGAGTTCACCATTCTTAGCGTAGCTGAGACCAAAATCTGACAAATCCTAGTTAAGGATACCAATTATAAAAAGAAGACAGACATTATACACCCAACAAAAATGAAACTTTTTTGGTTTTGCTCCCATTTTTCATGAGTTCAACTGAAAGATGTTCAACTTTTTCGGTGTGCATAAAAGGGACAATTCTCTCCAGTATTGTACAAAAGCCTAACGCTGTGTCAGTGACATTTGTAATTATCTACCTCCCGAGTGTGGCATACCAAAATGCCGATTAGACAGCATGGTTATGACAGGCGTAAAAGAAACGTCCGTCTTTTGGGAAAGAAAATACAACTTCTGTGAACAGCCAGAAGCAAAACAACATTTTGGCATGACTGCTATTTTGATCCAAAATGTACAGAACAAAGTTGACAAAATTAATTGTAGTCAATATGTAAATGATAGTCTATTCAGCGGTACAGTGGACGAATGTTGCTTTGGTATACGAGCTTTGATGTGACTTACGAGCGTACAAACATCTATTAAAGACCCATCCAGATGAAGATGATCCGATGCCTAAACGCACAATTACTTTATCAAACCCGCGCACCATCCATACGAAGCCTGCGTTTTCAGGGTCTGTAAACGTACACTTTGGAAACCGGTTCCCAGAGTGGAAAAATGTGAAGACGCTGTTAGCGGCTCCATAGTTGCGTTATAGCTCCATCCCTTTAAGGACTAAAACAACAATGGCGCCGTACATTGTTTTGTTTACAACCCTAATGAGGACAAGCGGCATAAAAAAATGGATGGGTGGATAGAATTAAGTAGTGTAGCGTACATTAGTACCAATACCAAATCTCACTCCGACCTCCTCCACCACTCCTACACCAACATCTCCGTCTGCTCATCAAGGTAAAGTACACTTAAGAAAACATGTTTACTTCCTTACACTTTCTTTTATTATGTTTTAATATGAGTTTATACATTATTGATTGTGGAGACATCATTCTTATACAAAAACGTATAAACCAAAAAAATAATTGGGTGTGCCTTTTGAGGGCACTGGAACCAATTAATGGCATTTACGATATTTCTTAAGGGGAAAAATGTTCTGACATACGAGTAAATCGAGATACGAGCTAGGTCAGGGTACTACTGCATGTATCTACACGCGCTGCTAAATAAATTAGAATATCATGAAAAAGTAATTCTGTTCAAAAGCGAAAGTCATATTATACAGATGCATTGCACCCAAACTGATATATTCAGAGTGTTTATTTCTATTCATTTGGATTGTTACAACTGACAGCTAATGAAAACCCCAAATCCAGTATCTCATGCCCCGTCCACACGGAGGGGGGTAGTTTAATTAGAGCAAGTTTTCCCCCCCACGTTTCTGCCTATCATCCACACAAGTCCGCAGATATACGGCACTAAAAACAAAAGGTTTTCAAAACCTCCGGCAAAATGTGGATCTGGATAAAACTCCGTTTATACCTAGGCGTACGGACGCAAATAACCGGAGGTTTACGTTTCCAAACGTCACTTCCTGCGACAACGCTTGCTGTGACGTCACACACGTGGATGCCCTCAGAACTGACGATATTTTCTTGCTCCGTGTGGACAAGGCCACGGTCTAGTCCTGTGGGCTACACAATCACGGAGAAGACTGCTGACCACCTTTGCGGACGCACTTTTGGTGGATGTGGCAAAAATGCGACACACTTTTTAAGTGGTGTGGTGAAATCACATGCTAGAAATAACCATGCAATGGAAAGCCAGTAAAGATTCATCCGTCATTGCATGATAACATCACGCCGTTACTGACTAAAAGCATTTGTGGAAAGTTATTTGGCATGACACTGATGGATATCATTTGTCATTAACACCGTTACACACAAGTCTATACTACCCTGACTAAAAGATACATAAACACAAGGCAACGCTTGAATACTTTGGAACAGATTTTGCTAGGATTATATTCAACTAAAATGTGACATCGATTAGGAAAAATGTAGAAACATGCTCGCTAAAAATGGAAACGTGTGCCTTGATATCGCTGCGCTTTTCGCTTGGCTTTGCTCCATTAACACAGACAAACTTTACTGTTCCCAAATACCCACAAACTCTCCAGAAACGCCAGAAAAAGTAGTTACATTTGCCTCCAGTGGCTTCTGAGATAATAGGCCTCCAAGAAGGTTTGGAATGTCCCGGAATTAGCAGGTTGACAAAACTGTAGTGATGTGTCGGTCACAAACCCGTCAGCTCTACGAGCACCACAGCATGCGTTTAAGGCCTCTCTGTGTGGACAGAAAGACGCCGCCACACATTTTGACCCAATGACATTTGCCTCTAACAGAAAAAAGATGAGGAAAAAACTAATCAATTGGCCCCAACAAAGCGAGCGATGACGTCTTGTGTACTTTATGCTATGGTTTGAAATACGGTACACTGCTTTTTACAATGTATCGGACACGTTAGGTGAATCTACACATGGTATTGGATTGGTATTGCCGATAGCAGCCTGAATTTTACCCAATATCGAGTCGGCAATGAAATGAATGGTATCACACATCACTGGAGCACAAAGTGCAGCAGTCTTTACTTCTGTAAACCCGTGAAAATACGGGTGATGTCGTAGCCTTCCAGACGCTTTGTGTTCGCATGAACAAGTCACATTTGTTTGGTAATGTAAACGACCACATAAAAAGATCGGATTAAAGAAAACAGCCAGCAGTGTGAATGTAGCAAAAATGGAACCATGCAAGATATTCATTCTTTCACCCGGAATTACTATAAATTGAATCCACCAATTAATTGCGTTCGATATTTCTATTTAAGATAAAAATGTTATGTTTTTGAAGTGTGCAGGAGTAGGGGGTACATGACTTCTGGTCTAATGTCTTGGAGAACCACTGGTGTACGACAAATTGAAAGGATTCTACCAAAGACAATGCAGCTGTAGTCAAGGCAACATATTAAAAAGCTTTCCACAATGGGCCCATTTTGCAATTCATCGGGAGATAGCAGCTTAACAATGAACTTGGACAAAACACAGTTCTATAGTGGCGGTTCATGACGCAAAGCGCGGCCATGAAACAATTGACTTTTTTTCTGCATGACTAGCTGCTACAATAACTTTTATACATTTTGCCACTCCGTTTACCAGTAATCGGAATAAGAAAGATGATTTGCATTATCTGTGTGTGGCTGCGGACACCTGTTCTCCGCTTTGCACAAGAGTGAATCAGGAGGGGGCGTAATGTCACCTGACTGATGTCACATGACATTCTTTCCATCCATCCATTTTCTTCCGCTTATCGGCGGTCGGGTCGCGGGGGCAGCAGCCTAAGCAGGGAAGCCCAGAGGTCCCTCTCCCCGGCCACTTCGTCCAGCTCTTCCCGGCGGATGCCGAGGCGCTCCCAGGCCAGCTGAGAGACATAGTCTCTCCAACGTGTCCTGGGTCTTCCCCGAGGGCTCCTACCGGTTGGACGTGCCCTGAACACCTCCCCAGGAAGGCATCTTAACCAGCCACCTCATCTGACTCCTCTCAATGTGGAGGAGCAGAGTCTCTCCCGGATGACAGTGCTTCTCACCCTATCACCCAGCCACCCTGCCGAGAAAACTTATTTCGGCCGCTTGTACCCGCCATCTTGTCCTTTCGGTCACTACAGCATGTATATCTGTTCATGCAATGCGTTACTAAAACGCTCATTTCCAAGGTGTGGTGGCTTTCACTGTACCGTGGCGCGGTGCCACAATCCGTTACATGTAGCGGCAACCTGCCACTGCCGCATTGTTGCAAGGGTCAGTACACAACTCCCGGAAACATCCCAGTTCTTACATGGCATGCGTACTCGCCACACGCACCCACTGAGCGTGTCTGGGATCAGTGTAAGGGCTTTGAGGCAAATGGTGGTCACAGCACTTTCTGATTTGGGGGGGTTTTGCGCCCCAACAAATACAGTAAACCTGCACATTTTGGAGTGGCCCACCAAAAGCCCACCAATGCTGTCTAATGCATTTTGATATGCCACGCCTGTGAGGTGGATGAATTACGAATGCTCACTATCACGGATGTATTAACAATATTTTAGAGATAGGCCTTTTGTGTACATAGAAAATGTTCATGAAAAGGGAGCAACAACTAAAGTGCTGTGTTTATATTTTTGTTGAGTGGATCATGGGGCGCCAAAGAAAACTCAAAAGGATACACAACTTCTCATCATCTTGAAATGTGAAGTAGAGCTTGACGAAGAATGGGTGGTCAAGATTTGACATCAAATCCCTTTCTCTTTTCACATACTGGGCTTTGTTCTGCTTCATGATGTGCCGCTTCTCTAGTATCTTAACTGTACCCGAGAGAAACGTCACATTAATACAGCTGTATAATTAAATATAAAAGAGTATACATATAAAGTGTATTAATACTTACTTGCATATTCTTTGCCAGTTACCTGCTCTCTTGCCAGGACAACCTTGAAAAAAAAAAAAAAAAAAGGTTTTTCAATTGAAGAGGGTGACTCATCCAAGTACATTAATCAGAGGAATGCCAGCATGTAGCAACATCTACTGAGGTGTGATTAACAGGTGAAGACGAATGCACGATATATACCGTAGAGAAGGAGCCCTCTCCTAGTATTTTGCCAAATTTGAAGTCCTCTGGTTTCTTCTTGCGAGGCTGAGGGGCCTGAGCCACTTTTTGCGCACGGAGGCCCGAGCCCTGGCCGCTGGCAGACGTTCCTACGGCACGGGCCTCTGAGGGCGAGCCCTCCATGCCGGGGCAGTGGCTGCTGCTGCTGCTGGCGCCTGGGATAGCAAGTGGCGAGCAGAAGTCGGCGTGGTTCCTTACCATTGATGGATGCGAGCGGGAACAAATGACAACGCTGGGCTGAATAGGCACGACATCATACTGGAACAAGAAAGTAGCAAGAGAAAAGTTTAGTCAGCTGGGTGATTAAACCCACTTAAAGCCATATATGTGGTTTCAATGGTGCATCTTGACTTCAAGAGTACAGTAAACACCAATCTTAAACACCCAAAAGGGACAAAAGTCATTTTGTTTGCCGACAATGCTGTCAAAACAATTCTGATTCACACACACCTACAAAAAAAGGACTGACACTGCTGCACTTTGCTTTATACATTACAGGCCAGTAGCAAACAACAGCAACCTGTAAATACATACAAAGGGCATCAGTGTTTATGTAGTACAGAAATGCGGGCTTTGGTAAATATAATGCCACCTTGAGAAGGAAGTAGCAGCCCAAACGCTAATCAAACACTCCATTAGTGATTTGACAGTGGAATACTGCCGCACGACAACATGGAAAACATGATCTTTTCATTGTTTGTATGGAAACTAGGGATGTCCAATAATATTAGCATAAAAATGTAATTTTGGTCAATATCAGTATTTGGTTTTTCCCCCTGTAATGAAAACCAAGTTTAAAAAATGCTGC
Source organism: Oostethus manadensis (assembly GCA_024372805.1). NCBI lineage: Eukaryota > Metazoa > Chordata > Actinopteri > Syngnathiformes > Syngnathidae > Oostethus > Oostethus manadensis. The sequence continues at coordinate 4,726,764 of QODF01000050.1, read as the reverse complement.
ATATAGGCCTATGGGCGCTCATATTTTCCAGCGCACAAATGATGACCTCATGGAACTGTGTCTGAAGCGTGTAAACAAGCGCTGGTGGCTGGTAACAAGCTTGCTCGCTACTGACTAAAGTTATGTCTGTGGCGTCTCCTTTGCATATTAAACTTGCAGTGACTCCATAGCGTTCCATTAAGGCTTCCAATTCCCAGGGTGAACGCCAAGAACAGGAAAATCATGGCGTGTGTCGCACGGGATAACCAGCCCTTTTCTACAGTATCGTGCCAGAATCTGGATTCACCAATCTTGTGGAGTTCCTTGAGTCACGCTTTGTTTGCCATGACCATCATAAGCATTTCTCTGATGTTCTACAATGATGTTTACAGCCACGCTGAAAAGCTAATTGATGAAGCTATATCCATTAGCCTCACAACATAGATGTGTTAATTCCACAGGAGACACGTGATGTTACACATATCAGTATTGATATCAAACCAGAAATTTACAGGGGGACGATATTGGCATATCGGATATTGGCAAAAAAGCCAATATTTCACCTCCCTAATGGAAACAGTCGCCGAGTTGATTGCCTCCAACTGTGTTTGTGTTGTTTTGTGGTGTGTGTGCTGTGTGTCGATGTTCCCTGATTAACAAAAAACATAAATCCAGAGAATTAACTGAGCAAATACATAAAAGCTGCCATAGAATGACTACTACATGGGTGATTATGTTTTAGATGGTCACAAGTTATTTACCCATAACTGATGCAGTGGGGAGCACATCCAAAGACACATCGTGTGGTCGTGGAAAAGATGTTAATCTGTGTCTGGAGGTTCAAAGTATCGGCACGCATCATCAGATGCATCAAGGAACATCTAAGGAGCGAGGTCTGTTAGGATAACAAATTTTGCTGCACGATAAATGTCAAATTATTGTGGATTATCAGACCATTTTTTTATTAATTAAATGGCACGGGGCTGCCTCCGCTTTTTTAAATGACAAAGAGCAATTTTTGTGACGTATTTATTGATCAACTTATTTATTTACATTTTTTTCAACACCCTCCCCCCGTAATGGATGTCAACCACTGTAAAACCAAAGAAGAAGAAGCTACCCTTCCATTGGTTATCTCCCATCATCCTCTTCCTCCCAAATTCCCTAATGATTTGCCAATCACGGCGTCCCTTTGCGCAGCGAACTGAAAAGCCCCCGTCCATTGTCAAAAATTACAACAAAAAACAGTGTTTAGTATATCATGTAGTGTATTCATTGAAATGAAGTTACAGTACATAAACTTATGTAGGATTTCTACCATATGTCGAAACTCTGTTCGCCCCCGCCTCCTTTTCCTCCGCCAATTATTATTTTCTTCTTGTTGTTTTTAACATTTGTGCACATGTAAATGATTATGTTGTCATTAGTGGACATAGAAGTGGGTTCAAAGTTTACACTTTACGCCACAGTTTGGGGGGACTGGGATGAACTACGCCATTTAAATGGTAAATCTTGTCTCATCATACAAACATTTCAACACATGAAGGCCTCTCCGGAACCAATTAATTTCCCATCTTGAGGTTCCACTGTAATTTAAATAATATGTGTTACAGAAATCTGTCCCGGGTCATTTTAGCGCAGGTATATCCAACTTTATATGTAACATGTCTATCACTATGATTAAATTAATGTTCACTATTAATTATCACTATTATTAATAAATTAAATCTATTTTGACAAAAACAAAGAAGTGCCCTATTTGTGTTTTATGTGCCTGCCGACATTAAACTTTATTTACAAAGCACATCTCCACTTAGTGTGCTCATTTGGCGTCATGTTTGAATAAAACACTAACTCACCTACTCAACATCAACTGGTGAGCTACTGCTATCTTATAATAACACATAGTTATTATATTATTATAGTTATTATAATAAAACACTAAGAGGTGAAGCAAATATTCTTTGGTGACCTACTCAACATCAACTGGTGAGCTACTGCTATCTTACGAGCTACCTGCCTGTTGGAGGTCGCTATGATAAAGCTGGACACACTACGTGTTTCTGTGCAACTACTTAGAAAACCAGTGCTTTGAAGACAAGCCTAAGTATTATAACGATAACAAGAGAGCAACATTGTTAAGTGACACTTAAAGTTAGACGTTATATGATCGTGCTCGATGATTGATGTATTAATGACCGTAAACAGGCACTTGTAGCTCACTCATGCAACACATTTTACAGGCTATTGTTTATTCTCCCGATAATAAGAAACAAATTAAAAGTCAGCACAAGACGTTTCATGGAGCTGGACACATGCAACTACCAGCAGGGTGGAGAGGCGATTAAAAAAAAGCAAAAGCAATAAAGTTCAACTTCTGAAGAGTATTTAACAGTGTAATTGGAATAGCAAAAGCATTTTAAATAAAATGAATGACATAAACTATATAATAAACAAACACAAAAAAAGACTACATAAACCCCACTGAAAAAAAAATGGACTCTCAGTCTCTTAGCAAAAATAAAAACCACAATCATAACCAAAAACAAAAAATACACCCTGTCTCTGTTATGGAAAAACAAAACAAAACAAAACAAAACAATAAAAAGCACACAACAATCTCCAACAAACTGTAATAGCCAAGCTTGTCATTAAAGGAGACGTAGTCATTGAGTCCAACTGCATATGTGAGATATTTTAGGACAGGCTTATTTTGTTTACACAGTTGGTTGTGAATGTAACAAACAAATGAACAAAATGGGGCAAACGATGCTCTTATTTTGAAAAAAGAGACAAGTAAAACACACGCATCCATGCACCTGTCAATTTACCAAGCTGACAAAATGATCCACTTAAATCGATTATCAGCACCGAGATGATTAAAAAATAATAACTGACGCATTATCAAAAAAGTGGAAGGACGGTGGGGAAACTACGCAGCAGTTGCCAGAAACGCCTGTAATCAAAGCAAGAAATTGGTCAAATAAAATGAAGGCAATTGATTGTGGACAGAAATAAATGTGACACTGCAAACAGAGTGAATGTATGTCGCAATCAAAGCTAAATACCAACTAAATATTATTGTGTGTGTGTGTGACCTTGTTTGGCCAGGTGGTGCTACACAGCAGTTACCGCTCTCTGAAACCTCATTATGTGACTCATTATGTTGATGTATTTCCTGAGATTACTCATCCTTGCGTGACAACAAAGAAAATGCAAGTGGATGAAGATCATAATGCACATAATACCATGTACAGCAGGTTAACAGCACTTACAATAGCAAAGTCTAAAAGAAGATAAGGAGAAATGGACAGAAGGAACCACTTCTAGGCCTCCCTAGTCCCCATCCATCCATCTTCTATGCTGCTTGCGAGTTGTGGAGGTATGCTGGAGCCTCTCCCAGCTGATCTTGGGCTAGAGGCGGGACTGGTGGCCAGTTCTCCCTTGTGTCCAAACTTTTTAAAGCTAGTTCATATCACAGGTGACCAATAATGGCGTGCCTCCATGTTTGCCACAAATTATGTCACACTCAAAGACAACAAACAGTCAGGGGCTGTACATTCCCCTGGGTCGTTTGGTGCTTTGGTAATGACTTCAGAGTGACAATAACATGACACCGCCATGAGTGTGTTCACATGTGTGGTCCGGTACACCGGTCCGGGTGTTCGCACTTGTATTTTTAGTAGTGGACCAAACCAGTTAAGCAAATCTTTTAAGTCGCAACTCGATTGGAGGGTGCAAGTGACATCTATATTGTCCGACATCCTTGTGCACACAAAACAACGTAGCATCTTCTGGGTCACATACAGTCGTTGGACATTCTTTTCTATGGGAGATTTTTTTTGACCAGCTAAGAGGATAACAATTGCATAAAGATGTCAAAAGGCAGGGCCAACGGTAATGAACAAAATGACCCATCTATTGAAAAGGTATGTTTAACGCTTCTGGCCCTGCATTTTACCAGGCCTGTCGTCATAATTAATAAATCAATCAAAGCAGAATGAACGGCGTGAGTGAACCCTCCCGTCAGTCATTTAGTCTCTCAGTGCAAATACGAGGTCGGTGCTGCAGCATGCAAGTGAGCAAACCCAAATATGAATGAAGGCACAAAAGCGATGGTTTCTAAAGCTTGGGTGATACTTGACCCCAGGGTGAGAATATTCTGTTTTAAACAGAATTAAAAGGTGGGCCCATGAACACACACGAGTCGAAATGTTGCATTTGTTGGAAAGCAGAGAAGACAAGGAAAGGGAATAGGACCAACTCATATGTGCACCTCAAACACAACCATCCTGACAAGTTCTCCAAACTGGGGAAAAAAAACTGCTGCTTGAGGTTCGTCCCGCAAGATAATGCTTACTGAGGCTTTCTCAATGAAACCAGCAACTGCGCAAACCAGAGCAACATGGTGGACGCTCACAGAGCCTTCCGGTTAAGGAATACACACCCATTTTCTATGCATTAATCCTCATTAGGGTTGCCGTGGTATGCTGGAGCCTATCCCAGCTGATTTTGGGCAGGAGGCGAGGTACACCCTGGATTGGTCACCAGCCAATCACAGGCCACATATAGACAACCAACCATTTACACACACATTCATACCAATGGACAATTTAGAGTCGCAATTAGCCTAACATGAATACTTTGGGAAGTCGTCGTGCCCAAACCAACACACTCATAGTAAGGAGAAGATGCAAACTCAAATCAAATGTATTAACCCATGGAGGTCTGGATTTGGAGTCTCATCCAACTTTGATGTCTTTAAAGTGAGAATGAGGCTCAGTCGCGTGTGTGGCCTCCATGTGCCTGTATGACCTTAAAACGCCTGGGCATGCTCCCGATGAGATGGCGGATGGTCTCCCTGAGGTATCTCCTCCCAGACCTTGACTAAAGCATCCGCCAACTCCTGGACAGCTTGTAATGCAACGTGGTGTTGGTGGATGGAGAAAGACCTGATGTCCCAGATATGCTCAATTGGATTCAGGTCTGGGGAACGGGCGGGCCAGTCCGTAGCATCCATGCCTTCGTCTTGCAGGAACTGCTGACACACTCCAGCCACTTGAGGTCCAGCATTGTTTTGCATTAGGAGGAACCCAGGCCTAACCCCACCAGCATATGGTCTGACAAGGGATCTGAAGATCTCATTTCGGTACCTAATGGCAGTCAGGCTACCTCTGGCGAGCACATGGAGGGCTGTGCGACCCCCCAAAGAAATGCCACCCCACACCATTACTGACCTACAGCCAAACTGGTCATGCTGGAGGATGTTGCAAGCAGCAGAACGTTCTCCATGGCGTCTGCAGAGTCTGTCACATGCTCAGTGTGAACCTAATTTCATTTGTGAAGAGCAAGGGCGCCAGTGGCGAATTGGCCGATTTTGGTGTTCTCTGGCAAATGCCAAACGCCCTGCACGGTGTTGTTCATACGACCCTCATGGAGTCTGTTTCTGACCGCTTGAGCAGACATTGGTGGCCTGCTGGAGTTCATTTTGCAGGGCTTTGACAGTGCTCCTCCTGTTCCTCTGCCACAAAGGCGGAGGTAGCGGTCCTACTGCTGGGTTGTTGGTAGCGCCTCCATGTGACACGACGTCTGACAAGACACAGCAAACCTTCTCGCCACAGCTTGCTTTGATGTGCCATCCTGGATGAGCTGCACTACCCGAGACACTTCTGTGGGTTGTAGACACCGTGTCATGCTACCACTAGAGTGAAAGCGCCGTCAGCATTCAAAAGTGACCAAAACATCAGCACAAGAACCGAGAAGTGGTCTGTGGCCAGCACCTGCAGAACCCCTCCTTTATTGGGGGTGTCTTGCTGATTCCCACCTTATTCCATTTCTGCAACGGCACGTGAGACGGACTTTCAATTGTTGCTTCCGAAGTGGACAGTTTGATTTCACAGAGGTGTGACTGACTTGGAGTTTTTGCGCATTGAAATATTATTACATGAATTCAAAAAATGGTCACCAAATAACGCTTTACAGCGGTTATCTGCAATCATTTGTAGGCCAATTACCATCCAGAAGAAAATGTTATCGAGATAGGTATACATTTTACTCTCTTAAGTCCACTGTTGAGTGTTGCTACGCATCGCCTGGTCATGGTGTGTGTTGGTCGCCATTCACACTTGCCTCACGCAGGACTAGAGTCCCCGGCAGACGCACTGATACACTCTTCTCAGGCGGTCCCGGTCCCCATATTTGGTGTGGTCCACACTTGACCAAACCGACCGTACCAGCAGGGCGAACGCGCCCACGTCCGCTTTAACCGGACCATAAATGACGCGTGTGAACGCGCCCTAAGCCCCGCAGTTCAGCTAGCCTAGCTTTATTACGTTCACAACCAAGGTGTGGCCATTTAGCCGGTCGTCGCCGAGTAGTTGCCAATCGACCGTGTAGCTATCCCCCGATCCGCTGTGTTGTGCCTGCGAGTAGGGTGCAGGAATCACGAACGCGCCGAGGACAAATCCCGGCTCCACCGGGCCCAGGGCAACTTTCCTAGCTAACCGACGTGAACCCCAACGTTAGCCGCCTCGTCAAGCCACACTGACAGCGAGTTACAAACTTGCGCCACACACCAGCTTAGCGGCAGGTCGTCGACGAGCAACTTCAAAACAAACCGGCCGTTTCCAGCGGCGTTGCGGGTCACAAAAGACGACGAACCGGTTGAGCAAATCAGCCGCGCTCGGGCTAAATCGCGTTACCTTTCCACAGGCGGAAGGCTCGCTTGCGGTAGCATCACCCGAGAGCGCGAATCCGTTTAGCTAGCATTAGCCAAACAGGCTCCTCAACTCTACGGCGGGCTGTGAATCACCCCCGACCCGCCCGCCCGCGTGCGGTAAAAACACGCGTGAAAGCAAATGGCACTCAGACCAAACGACGGTGGCCCATCTTAGCTGCGGTTAGCTCGAATTAGCGCGCTAACGTTGCCATTTGCGGCTAGCATTGCGCTCCGCACGAAGGCCCGGCCTAACTATTTGTTGTCAAACAGCCGTCACACGCCATATTTCCCGCACCGGCTTCGTAGTGCGCTTCGTGTTCAAGTTCCAACACTTACCAGCTGACTTGTAGCTCTTGCCATGGGAGTTTTCCGCGAGTATTTATTTGGAATAAAATAATTAGACAAGCTCCGGTAATGGCTGCCTCTGCGCCTTCATTTTCGAGCTGTGACGTCGTTCCACAACAATGTTACCGCAGGACGGCAGAGGAGAGTCCCGCTGTGTCCGCCCCCTCGCTGCATTCACAACCGACCCAACTTTTCTATACTGGCAAGCTCCGTCAAACGAGAGGAGAAAAAAAAAAAAAAGGCCACCTTTGTTTTAAACCAAAGAACATTTTGGACACATGGCGCATATTCACACCAGTCTTTGATGTGGCAAGATGCTGCGTTTACTGACCGCCTTTTCCATTGAAACACTCAGGTGAAGGTGTGGGAAAGTGGCACTTCCACATTGGCTCTGCACACAAAACATTTGATAACACTAATTTTAACGAATACACACAAAATGATGAGCCATATGAAAATATTGCTATTTATAAATTCACGTGAAGGGCTTTATTTACCGCAATGTGTACAAGCTGCGTAGAAAACTGATGGATACCCAGCCATTCAATTTAACATAAAAATAAGTTTTATTGTGGTGACTTTGCTGCTGCTGCTGCTACTTCCTCTTCCATGTGTGAGACTTGTTCTGACTCATTGTTTTTTTCATCTTCTGATTCATCATCCTTGTCGTCCTCTGATGTGTCAGCATCCTCGCTAGAATCCTCCTCCTCCTCCTCCTCCTCCTCCTCCTCAGGTAGCCTGGATACAAAAATTAGATGAGATGGTGGGTCTGTATTCATTTCATGTTGTTCTTGTCATAGTTTTACACAAAATTAATTAATATAATTAGAATGCTATAATGTACATATATTTTACTGATGTGTTGATGAGCAGCTAGTGCGCTGCTAATGCTAGCCATGGTCACATTGACATAAGCCCCCAATAACAGGAGAAGGTGGACGAATAGGAAATCGTTTCATCGTCAGCTTCAGTGGGATGTGCATGGACAGATAGCTGATTTCATAGAGAAGCTTATCCCACATCTGCTCAGCCCATAGGGTGCCCGTGTAGCAACCACAGACCGGAGGGAGACCAAGACCCGTCGTTGCGCGGCCTTTTCTATCATTTGACCGGGATCTGTAACTGCATGCAGAGAGAAAGAAAGGCAAGCTAAACTGGAAGGACCATAAGATCACACTGTTCCCGGAATATTCAAAGGCCACGCAACAGCGCCAGGATAAATCTAGGAAATTAAAGACGCAGCTTCACGAACAAGGAATATGTTCTAGCTTAAAGTTTCTAGCGAAACTGTATGCAGAAGGAGGACCTAAGCTTTTTGATTGCTCACAAAAGGCTATGTTATATATAGAATCTATGCCGTGGGTAAATATATGTAATATGCGTCCATAATGGACATAATGACATGAAGCTTGAGGATGTTCAATGCTCATTTACTAACCCTGGCAGGATGCTAGCCTGGTGGAGCCGGATGCCGGGTTATAGACGTTTAGCTGGGAAAGGTTTTTCCACAGGGGTGGTGGTGGTTGTATTTAATTTCAGTTATCACTCATTTTAATATAGTGACGGAGGAGGCCACGGTTCCTGACTCAGAACAATATACACTGTAGTTTAAATATGCCAAAATTACTAATATAATGTCACATAGGCCTACATCCCATTTTAGTCCCGTACGCCTGACCACTTGGAATACACTGTAAATGGATTATGGAAACCCAATAAAATGAGAGGCAATCGGCTTATAGCAAATATTTTAAAAGGATGTGGTATTTCTACAGGAATGGCGTTCATCACGTGATGAATCCGAGAAACCTTGTAAAGGCTGGGTATGGCAGGTATTTTGCAATCCAGGCACCAGTAAGAGTAAAGGGGTTATAACGCCGGTCAGGAAAAATAGACTTTCAATGCATCAATCAAATTTAGAATTCTCATTGTAGTGGCGTTAACTCTGGCCAATATTTTTTGCACCAAATGTGGAAGACGATTTATTCTTTTAAGACTTTGACATGAAATTACAGTACAGGGAGATTATAATGTATTATTTCCCTGGATCATAGTGGGCTGCTGTTTGTAGATCACCCAAGGCCTTGGTAATCTTGCACAGCATGTGTTAAAAAGTTACTCTGCGGCATATACGATTTACAGCAGGATAGATTTTTTATCTAAATTATTTGTTTCCTTGGTTGCACTGTTGGCAATATGATTATTTCTGATCACGCTTGGGTCTGTTTGGAATCAACTCTAAAGTTGACGTTTTAATACATCATACATCTTTCCCGCAGGAACCAGACACAGTTCAATGGTTAAGACTGGAAATAGAGGATTTTTAACCAACTGGTTTTCTGTTTCATCAGCAGGTGTAGCATGGGAGGCTCTAAAGGCGGTCCTGAGAGGCCCTATTAATATGAGAAATATGAAAAAATAGAACATTTTATAGATCTTGAAAACAAAATTGGCCAGATTGAATCCAAATGTAAGGAAGGTCAAATGTACCCAAAGATGATACATGATTCTATTTTATCTGATCAGGTATTCAACTTATTACGAGCTAAACAACATTACTTTGAGTCTGGTGATAAACCCGGCAGGATGCTGGCCAGATATATTAAACAAAAACAATTTCCTTCTTTGATCAATGCAGTTTCGAACATCTGAGGGGCAAATTGTCCCCACAGCTTCTGATAGAAACAAAGTTTTGAAAGATTTGGTGATATTAGCTTGAGAGGAAGATGTTCATGAATTCTTGCATCCACTGAATTTTCCAAACTTACAGCGCAGCAAAAGCAATTTCTTGATTCGGATGACGAGATCAAGCAGGGAGTTAGTTTCCATTGATAAGGTTAATGTCTTTACCAAACCTATGCAATTGATTTAGGGTGTTTATGATTTAAGAAAATACAATTGTAAAACAGTCATGAATTATTTACATAATATCTTATGGATGTCTTAGTTGGTAACCACTGTAATTTGTCATGTCATGATTATTTTATTATTGTGATTTATTTATGTATTTTACATTAGTTAACCTTTCCATTGATCTTTTTTTTTTTACTATAGAATTACTATAGAATTATAGGATGGCATGCAAGGTAGGTTAACTGGACAAATGAACATGTATGATGCTGGCCAATTATATTCTAAGGTTGTGAATGTTTTTACTAGCTATGGCATTTGTATGGACGATGTTGCTCAAGCACTACAAAGAAATGGAAAAAAAATGTGAAAAAACAACCCAGCTTTACATGAAATCCAAAACGCTCACCTATGACGTCTGTTGAGATTCATACATTCTACTCCAGAGTTCACGTCAAACGGATCTGTAGACAAGAATTTTAGTGAGCTTCACTTAAAGTTCATGTGCTTTCCCGTGCCATCAAAAGTGCTTATTTTTAATTGACCCTTATATAAGACAGACAAAAAGAATTGCAATTGTACCCTATTGGGATCTAAAGATTTGTACAAAACAAGGGAGCTTTTTTTCCTGTCACTCACACACACTACTGACCCTAGCCTTGCAGCAGAGACCAGCTCAGGAAAAAAGTGCCTCGAAGGTTGTTAGGAAGTTAGCAAACAGTAGAAACTAAGTCATCAAACAACTGTTGAGGAGCTAGGAATTTTTTATTTCCAAAATTGTAATCTATCGCTTGTTTTTTTAAAGTTTTTTTTAGTAATATTGAAAACATTTTTGTATTCTTTTTTAAAGGGGTGTCGTATATTTAAGGTCGTCTTATATTTGGGTCAATAGGTCGTCACTCAATATGGACAGCCTGACTCACGGTGTTATCCTGTAAAGACCACTAAAATCATCCCACAGCAACTTAATACTCCAAAGTTAGCCAATAAATATACAAGACAAGTACCAATACGAGTTTAGAATACAAAACAATTACTTTAACGTCTTCCCAAACATGGCTCCCCCTGGAGCTCCTCTGTGATGATTTTAACGTTTTTTGACATTTTTTCCACAAATGACCCTGAGAGTCAGTTTTCTCATTGTTCATGATTAGCTCCTGTCAAAAAAGAGCTCCCGGGTCCTCACACTCGCACGCAAGCCACTGCATGGCGTTTCATGACATGTGGCTTATATACCGGTGTGTGCGGCTTAAACAGCGGTCCGTCTTATACACAGGAAATGACGGTAATATGATCGACTCCATTTTTACCAAATTCCTCCTCGTCCGGTTTAGTCGTGAGAAAGTCCTTTTCTACAGCCAGCAGCTCGTCTTCTGCCTGGCATGCAGCGTAGCGTTCCAGCAGCTCTTTATTGAGCTCCAGGAACACAGTGCCCCACTTGAACTTCTTCAACAAAAGCATGGCCAGCTCTTCAAAACCTTGCAAATGAAATAGAACACGCGAGTGTTAAATATGATCCAACAGAGTAGCAAAATAATGGGAGTATGCCTCGGCCTTACCTACAATACAAAAAGTGGCAGCGAAAGCCTCAACACAAGATAATTTGCAAGGCTTCCCGTAATTGACAGGATTTGCAGCGACTAGGTATGGCAGTAAGCGCGGATGACTTCCAATCATCTTATTGAACGGCGTCTCCTCCAGTTTGGCCCAGGAGCAATCAATCACTGCTACTCCATTCTGGGCCACAATCTCCCTGTGAGACGCATTTCATTGAGTTCAGATCTCCAAACAAGGAGGTCAGTAACACACATGATACTTACTTGGATTTTACTCGACATCAAACACACAAACATCAAATACAGCATCGGTCAAAAAGCCAAAAGACACACCTTCTCAATCAATGGAATGGGCAAGTGTGTCCAAACTGGGACTGTAAATAGTAAATCAGTGTCTAGGGTGGAATGTCAATATGTCCTAACAATGGTCCAAAAGAAATAAAATATGCTTCTAAAGTTGCACAAAAACATGCTAGGTTAGTTTCTGGTGGGTTTTTGCCTTTTTATTTTTTTTTTTAAGGACAAAAAAGGAAAAGTGTGACAAAAATTAACAACAATAGGTCAAAAACAAATGAGCAGAATGCACGCCATAAAGTGAGTCTTATTGATGAGCACACAATCTATTGGTTTTAGTTTTGATTATGCTGCTGTTAGCATCTTCTTTACACTTGTATGGAAGATCAGAATGTTAAAAGATTAAACGCTCTTGACATTCCAAACGCAATGAGAAATTACATTTTGCTGGCTTTTCGCATTATTATGCCATATATTATTGTTCTATTAATGAAAGAATTGTCTCAAAATATTATTTACAATAACATTGATTATCTGCAATCATTTTTGGGACAATTATCGTCCAGCAAAACTTGTTATCGTGACAGGCCTAGCCATGTCTGTGCTTTAATGTTGTCACCAAACTTAGCTAGAAGAATATCAGCAAACGTACCCGGAAGAATATTAGCGAATGTAGCTGTCGCCACACACACAAACTCAAATGTTTGTGTGTGTGCGTTCACAGCCACAAAGAAGTCGAACTGCTGTAGAACACAAAACTTCTTCCAAGTCACTACAATATCATACTTGCCTGTAGAAGGGAGTTTCTTACAGCCTCATACAAAATCCATCCATCCATTTTCTATACCGCTTATCCTCATTAGGGGATGCTGGAGCCTATCCCAGCTGACTGTTGGCGAGAGGCGGGGTACACCCTGGACTGGTCGCCAGTCAATCGCAGGGCAGACAAACAACCACACTCACATTCACGCTCTAACAGGCAGTTTAGAGCGGCCAATGAAGCTAACATGCATGTTTTTGGAATGTGGGAGGAAACCGGAGTACTGGGAGAAAACCCACGTGCGCACTGGGAGAACATGCAAACTCCACACAGAGATGCCCAAAGGAGATTTAAAACCCCGATCTCCTGACTGTGACGCCAACACGCTACCAAAACAATATGCTAATCAAACAATCAAAATCAACAGTTACTAATAACGTGAGACACGATGTTAAGAGCTCTCCGTTGTCCGACGTCGGCGAAGCTGTGAACACATAAGGATGAGCGCTTGTGTGTGTGTGTGTGTGCAGTGCTGCATGCATGGAGACAGCTACAGCCGTTTGCTGATATTGTTCTAGCTACATTTGCTGATATTCTTTTGCCGTGTTAGCATATTAAAGCCAACAGCTCTGGTATCGGAATTGGTAGCTATTCAAATTCAGGTATTGGTGTCAGATTGGAAGTGAAAAATTCCACTGTTTTTACACAGTTATGATGGTCACAGTTTGACTCTGGAACAGATTATTTACATTTTCATACATACCTGTCTGCTGGTGTCACATACTTTGTGCCCATTGGACTCAATATCAGTCCGTTAAATCTCTGATTGAGACGTAGGTTGCGTACAAAGCCCTTGCGGACCAGCTTTCTGCCTGTGCAACGTTTGGGATCACAATGTCCCAGATCCCACATGGCAAGAGGACAAGGCAGTTTGATTTGCGGGCCCGCTGCTCCCCCCTCCTCTAGGTAGAAACTTGCTGCAATACGGAAAGATAAACAGAACACAGCAGTATGACAATGGTGCATTAATAATACTGATGGGACGTGCATCGGCCCAGGTGTCACTGCTTTCCTCTCATCCCAGTACGATGGCACACAAGGACCGGCATGGTGTGTGTCAGAGGTGGGAGTAAGTCACTCATGTACAAGTCACAAGTAAGCACCGAGTCTTCACCTTCAAGGTACAAGCAAGTCCGAGTAAGTCGAGTCGCTGCTTTTTGTTTGCAAGTTGTGTCAAGTACTACACGTTTTTATTAGGCCACTTTTTACAGATTCTGAGTTTAAAAACAAGAGTTACAAACCTTTAGACTTTATTATTACATATTTGACAACAAACAACTTGTAGGGCCAAACAGAGCTGGATAAAAAATAAAAATAAATAATAACATTAGTTGTCCTGATAATTTAAAATTTCAAGATTAAAAAGTGTAAATTTACGAGATTAAAAATCCTTATTTTACAGAAAAAAGTTGTAAATTTACAGGATTAAAAGTGGTAATTTAACGTGTCATTGTGTCTGAGGGAAACTAGAGCATAGTTCCTCAGTGGGGAGGGGAACGTCCCTCTGGCGTCAGACAAGCTTTATTTGTAACGGGACAGCAAAACAGAGCAGTTGGTCACAACCAGGCTAGCTTGGGTTAGCATCGTCTCACCGCTACTCTCTAGTACCCCGCCCCCTCCACATACGCTCTCCGGTTCATAGCGGTCTCAGGCTATGCCTGTAAAATGACTTTATAACTTTTATTCCCGTGTACTCTCGTAATACGACAATCGTTTCTCGTAAATATGCAACATTATTGTTGTCAATTTACGACTTAATTCTCAAAATCCTGATGATTTTAAGGCTTCATTTAACAGGCGACACAGGGGACTTGTGTGACCTTTGACTTGGGTCAAAAGTGAAATTACGTCTTTTTTCCCCCCAAATGATTTGAAAAGGCTGGACTGCTACGTGAGGAGAACAAAACTTCAGCGGTAACTGAGGCTCTTCAACAGGAAGAGGATGGATTAAAGACAAGGACTTGTCCGTTATGTTTGAGCCGTTTTACTGCCGTGTTACGGGCCCTGTTTGGAAACAACAAGAAAGCGTTACACCAAAAACAAGTCTTTTCAAGTCAACTAGCTCAAGTCCGAGTTAAGTCTAAAGTCACGAACATCAAGTCGAGCGTTTATGTCAAGCAAGTCCTAAATATTGCGACTCGCGTCCGGTCACGTGACTCGAGTCCCCCCCCCCCCCATCTCTGGCGCGTGTCTGTTTACCTTCAAACGCAGAGTGCATTTCTTCCGTGAAGGCCTCCAATGATTTCCCCTTCAGCTTGTGTCGTTTATCCTTTCCCTTATTATCACTACGTACAAACTTTCCCTGCTTCTTTCGTCCCATTCCTTCCACAGACACTCCGACGTAGAGCCGCAAACGTTGAAGATTGTTCGAAATAACACGTGCTAACTGCTAGCTAGCTAGCAACCACGACTGACATTAGCGTGTTTGGAAACATTACGAGAATTTTGACCTTGCTTTTGCGATTTCGCAAGTTAGGCGGACATATCTCAACAAATACACGAACCTCGACAGCTTTTGAAATATTCCAAACTTGAACTTTTGGCTACTGTGGTTAAAGTGCGACGTGCACTGCCGGAGGTAGCGATGGGTCGCTCATGAACGATTCGTTTATTTTGAACAAATCTTAAATGTGACTCGGGGAGTGATTCGTTCAGTAGCGCTTGCGCGTTTGCGTAACATCCCATCTGTTCTGTAGTGGAATCAGTTCACCTGTTAAGAGTCTTCGGGTTTGAGTCGTTCGTTCATTACGCGACAGCCTCACAAGCCTAAACTATGCTGCCTGAGCCGTAAAGAGAATGGATTAGTTCACCTCTCGAGTCTTCAAGTTTGAGTCGTTCGTTCATTACGCGACAGCCTCACAAGCCTAACCTATGCTGCATGAGCCGAAAAGAGAATTGATTAGTTCATCACTCGAGTCTTCGGGTTTTGAGTCGTTCGTTCATCACGTAATAGGTTAGGCTTGTGGGGCTGTCACGTGATGAACGAACGACTCAAACCCGAAGACTCGACTGATGAACTAATCCATTCTCGTTCCGGCTCATGCAGCAAAGGTTGGGCTTATGGGGCTGTCACGTGATGAACGAAAGCCTCAAAACGGGACTCAAAGATCTGAGTCGGTAAAATAATCCGAACTTCCCATCACTAGCGGGAGGTACAACGCGCATGCTCAGGCGGTCATCGTGTCACGTGGTTCCGCTCCACCCGGAAGAGCACTGTATTGCCACCAAGCCTAGCAACAGAGTACAGGCTCTTTGTAGTTATACCTATTTTTTTATTATATATATCATCGATTTAGCATGCAAGCCACAGCGATCATCACATCCGGGGGGTGTCGGTAGAGCACTAAAACAGTCCCCATCCTCCGTGAAACGACCATTGTATTCTCCTGACATTGGAACCCAGACCTCAACGATGTGCTGCTGCCTAGCCGGGACAGGTGGCGTAATACCGGTCCTCACGCTGCACCTGTGTCTCTTCGGTAAGTCCCGTGTTGCGGCACGTCGGTCCAGACGCGTTTCTGTGTCGTTTCTCTGCGCAGCCATCCACGGACTCGCCGGGAAAATGAAGATCGTCGAGGCGCCAAACACGTTCGGGTTCGTCCCGTTCAAAGGCGTTCCCACGAGCGGCCGTCCCAGTCTGACAGTTTGCTTCTCTCCCAAAGGATCAACAATGTCGTGGCTCAGGGAAGCAGGCTGCAAGCTAAAGCGCTCCCGTCCCCGGTGTCTGGTAACGTCACGTGACATCACAGGAATGTCGTCCGTCCTGGCTGTGTTTTCAATCCTCTCCTCACTGGATAGGACCTGCACACCTTCACCGTTTGGCCGGCAAGTGTTTCAGTCTCACGGAGTCCGTGTGAGTATTGGCGCCGCTGTAAAACGTGCACATTATGGTAACTTTAGAGATACTTGCGCAGTGCCTTGTGAAAGGCTCCGGGCCCCCTTTTGCCACATTTCAGGCTTCCGGGAAAAGGATTCAACAAGTGGGACACAATCGTGAAGCGCAACGGAACTTTGGGGGCTATTGCAAACTTTAACAGGTAAAAGAGGGAAAAACGAGTCTGCGACGCGGCGATTACAGAAGTAGGTCGCTTGGGGTGTCTATCTGGGTCGCACATGGAGAGGCTGGAATTTGTCCCCATTCCTCCTCGCAAAACAGCTCGAGCTCAGTGAGGTTGGGTGGAGAGCGTTTGAACAGCACCTTTTAGTTCTTTCCGGAGATTCGATGGGATTCAGGTCTGGACTCGGACATTCCAACACCTGAGTATGTTTACAGGTGAACCATTCAATTGAAGATTTTGCTTCCTGTTTTGGGTCATTGTCTTGTTGGAAGACAAATCCCCGTCCCAGTCTTAGGTGTTCCCCCAGAATGGTCCTGTAGTGGGCTCCATCCATCTTCCCATCAATTTGAACCACCTTCCCAAACCATGATGCTGCCACCGCCATGTTTGACAGTAGGGATGGTGTGTTCAGGGGGAGGAGCTTTTACGCCAAACCTAACGTTTTGCATTGTTGCCAAAAAGTTCCATTTTGGTTTCATCTGACCAGAGCACCTTCTTCCACATGTTTGGTGGCAAACTTCTTCTTCTTGCCACTCTTCCGTGAAAGCCAGAAGTGTGCAGGATTGTTGTCTTATGGACAGAGTCCCCCACCTCAGCTGTACTTCTCTGCAGTTCATCCTGAGGTATCATGGGCCTCTTGGCTGCATCTCCGATCAGTCTTCTGCTCGTATGAGCTGAGAGTTCAGAAGGAGGAAGGAAGTTAAGAATCGCTTGCACAGTGCTCCTTGGAATGATTGGAGCTTGGGAAATCTTTTTGTATCCAAATCCAGCTTTAAACTTCCCCACAACAGTATTTTGGACCTGCCTGGTGTGTTCCTTGTTCTTCATGGTGCTCTAAACGGACCTCTGAGGCGGTCACAGTGCAGGTGCATTTCCACAGAGACTTGATTACACACAGGTGGGTTTTAGTTATCATCCTTTAGGTCAACATCGGATCATTCAGAGATCCTCACTGACCTTCTGGAGTTTGCTGCACGGAAATTAAAGGGGCTGAATCATTTTGCACGCCCAATTTTTCCCTCTTTTATGTGTTAAAGTTTGAAATATCCAATAAATTTCGTTCCACCTCATGATTGTGTCCCACTTGTTGATTCTTCACAAAAAGTTACAGTTTGATGTCTTTACGGTTGAAGCCTGAAATGTGGCAGAGGTCGCAAAGTCCAAGGGGGCCGAATACTTTCACCAGACGCTATTAATTAATGCTTATTATGCTTATTAATGCTTTTCAGGTATAGATATGAGTTCTGCCCTTTTCACAACATCACCCAACACGAGCAATCGATCCGGTGGAATGCCTACAGTGGAATCCTGGGGTAAGACGGCCACAGATACACGTGTGGAGGTTTGCTGGCGACTAATTGTTCTTAGCTTCGTGGTGTCCTAACAGGATCTGGCAGGAGTGGGAGATAGCAAACGCCACATTTTCGGGCTTGTGGATGAGAGACGGAGACACCTGCGGCACCAAAAACAGAGAAGCGAAGGTGAGCGAGAGCCGATCGGTCGAAAAGGAGCGCTTTCTGTGTCTTTCTCTGTCTGCAGGTGATTTTTGTGTGCAGCACGCAAAGCAAGCTTGCTCAGGTCTCGGAGCCCAGCACGTGCGTGTACTCGCTCACGTTCGAGACGCCACTTGTTTGCCACCCGCACTCGCTTTTAGGTAAGGTGAAAGGAAGTCGTCGTAGTAGTGGAAGGGATACTAAGCCTGCGTTGTGCGCTGTTGCCAAGTGTACCCCACCCTCAGTGAGAAGCTGCAGCAGGCATGGAACGATGCAGATCAGGCCCGTTATGACGGACTTATCACCGAGCAGGTAAGTCCAACAGGGCCGCCCCTGGTCACATTTCCTGTTACAAATGGACTGTTACGAAATCACATTGGTCCCTCTAACTGACCCATTCATCCATCTTCGATGCCGCTTATCTTCACCCTTTACCGGGCCCATCGAACGCTATTTTTGTACTAGTTGCCTTGAACTTGAGTTAGATGCATGTTTTGGCGTAAGAAGAATACATGAGAAGCACGTCTCAATACATTATTTTTAGTTCTAAATCAACAGTGCTAGCATGGAGCACACGTTCTTTGCCTTAAAAGGCAGCAGCTGTAGCATTACACAATCAGGGACTGACAGGTGAGTAGGTGAATTCTGTTATTTGTTCATTTATATTACTATTTTATTCTTTTATGTCCTGCCTCAGGCTGACTCGGTGCTCCGCGCTTCCTTTGTGCATTTGCCGAAAATGCGCCCCCCCTTGCGCAAACTGTGGACCCGATCATGTTGGGAGGGTGTTTACCCTTGCTACAAAATGCAACAAAATGCTCGTTTGTGTGTTGCAATGCTGCTTGTGTTCTTTGCAGGGATATCAAAACCTCCTGAGAGACATATTTGAGGATGCTGGGTTCCTGAAGTCTCAAAAAGTAAAAGTGGAGCTGCCTGAAGCTGCAGCTGAATCAGAAACACACAACTCTTTACAGAAATGTAATGAGGTATGCGCAATTGAAACACTTTCCCTATAAATGTACAAAGATGGTGACTGGACATGTCATCACGCCTTGATACTGCTCAGCATGTAAGAACACCTCTTACAGGATTTGCAAAAACAGCGAGAAGAGATGGAGAGACTGCGAGCCCTCCTCACGCATCACAATATTCCTTTTCACACACAACCAGGTGACAGCATCTCTCTTTCAAAACAATCTGAGTGCAGACAGTGTGAAATAATTATCCTTTTGTTGTGACAGATGGGATAAAAGGTGCCAGGACCACAACTCCGGTGCAGCATTTACGAGGGGACCTTGCCGATTTCCAATGAAAGTCTTTTTGTTTCTGGTCGATTAAAAAAAAACAAAACAAACAGGACATTGGTGGAAGCTGTGCTTGGGGAGTCAACATTAATATCCAAAGATTTACAAAATGTTCTGGTAAAACATCTTGATATTTCATTAAAAAGTCACCCTTTTGTGCATTGAAAGACTCGATTGCCTTTTTTAAATGCTGGCCAGAAACACACTATACTGTAATACATTAAATATGGAGTATGAACTAATATTGGCAATGAAATAATTGGGAAAAAAAAGACAAAAAAATCCAAGCTTCAGGGCAAGTACAGACAATCTTAATGTCCGATATCAATTTCCATCTCCAGTATCAACCGATACCGATGCGTAACACCTAGGGATGGCGGGATGTTGGCATAAAAATGTAATCTGGGTAAATATCAGTGTCTTCCCCCCAAGAATAATAACTGCTGTTTATAGGCGTGTTTGATTACTGAGGGTAGAAGTCGTGGTCCGCCCTGCATAACCAACGCTTTGCAGTCACTGCCAATCGCAATCAAACATCCCAAGGAGACACCACAGACATTTTAGTCCGGCGCAGCGCGAGCAAGCTCGTTGCTGCAGCTTGTTTACACGCTTCAGGACACCGCTTGAGAAGGTCTTCATTTGCGCCTGCAGCAGTTTCATTACCGGGAAAAGCCTGACACTGATAGTTGCAGATATTACATTTTCATGCCTATATGGAGCTCCCTAATCTGAACAGTTGCGCCTTCAAGTGAGCATCTGGATAACTTCTCTGGCTCTTTGCGCCCTCTTGTGGACATTTAGATCCTCTTGTCCTGATTCTTTGACCAAGTCTAGGGCCTTCTGCACTGTGGTGTCTCTTGCTCCTCCACGGAGGCCTTCCATGTACTCCAGCAGCACGGAGAAGTTGTCATCTGGAACCTAAAAGCCAGATATTTTGAGTAGAAAAGCTCAGAAATCACACAAACAGCAAAAATTATTCACAATTATTATTCACTCATTTGCTCGTTCACTTGTTGCTAGGCAGAGTTTACACGTTTTCAAACAATTTTTAAGGAGTGGATGCTCATTTCTTCCCGGCCTGCATCATAAACGGATTGAATTATTTGCCAATTCTACCCAGCTTTTTGTCATGATTGTTAAACTTTACCCTTCAATTTGGTATGAAATGAATATGCGACTTACAGCATAGCGGACACAAAAGTCAAGTTCAAATCCAAGCCATTCAAATGGAAGGATCCCAACGTCAGGCTGTAATAATGTCCTATGATTTCCACGGAATAATGGGAATGAAACGCTGTCATTGGGAGGAGAAGGAACGTTGTGTAGTAATTCTACGGCAGACGGCTCAATTGCGGCGGGATCTCGTTACAAACACAACACCGCCCCCTCTCCAACTAAACATGTTGAGATGACAAACACCGGCAAAAGTGGGCGGTACCTCATCTTAGTCGCTCCCGCTAGCTTCCATTCACGGCGCGCATGTGCAGCTGGAATTGCACGGGTGACTACATCTTCCTCGATCACAAGCACGGGCTTTGCAGCTTGTTGAAGATTTTGTAGCGATGTGTGCATCCCATTAGAAAAGTTAGCCAAGCTACGTCCATTTCTCAGTTACTGGGCAAAATTGGCCTTTGATGTATTGCATCAGTAATTGTTTTTTGCATTTAATTACCAGACCTTTTATCCATTGAGCCAAAAATCACACACACTGAGCTGGGAAAAATAAGTGTAAAATTTGAAAAGAAAAAATCAAATGGGGTTTGTAGGGCTCCACGGGAATAAAAGATATGTGGGATGCTTTCTAGTTATCAGTGCTGGTGTGAAACCTTAAATGTGACCTCGCAAAATACACATTTTGGACCTGCAATTACTATAAACTGAACGAACCAATTAATTTGGTGCAATATTTCTAGTTAATTACGAGTGGGGGGTACGTGGCTTCGGGTCAAATGTCTGAAGGGGTAGGCGGCTGTAAAAAGTCCAATGACGGTTCAGTTTGGCGCGGTGGAACAACCCACGCTTTCCGGTCGAAGTCAGCGGAGGCTCTCGGTCCGACTATGTACGGCTTTATTAAAACGCTGTGACTCTGCGGGGATGACGGAGAAGCAAGCGGGTGTCGGCTACCTGTGATAAGCAGCTGATTCCGAGCAAAAGAGGGGAGTATATATATAAGCCAAGGGGGGCGCAATCCACTGTGCAGAAGCATAACTGAAGGATCAGCAGCAATAGATGTGTCGTAAAAACGCGAGGCCAAGTAGAAGTTAAGCTAAAAAGCACTTCCTGTTGCACTGCAGATCGGCGACTCTGTATTAAATATGAAAGGAACACGGTGGGAAGGACGCCAACCGTTTGGCAACCCTTGTTGAGGAGAGTTCATTTTAAAACCACAATACGGAAAGTGCGACCCGCATGGGTTTCACACCAACAGCTGGCAACTTTTTAAAGCGCACGCAGCGCTAGATAAAGCTGAGCCACCCGGACCGCTCCCGCTACTCCAATTGCAGCTAACGGCATCTTGTGGAGTCACAGGTTCAGACACACCAGCCACGATTAGAGACCCGGGTGGTTATTCGGCTAATGCTGGAGACCCGGCGGTTCATCGCATGGAGGTGCTAGTCGGAGGGTTCCGCCTCAAGAAGGCCCGGAAACGTATTCCATGAGAGTACCAGACCAGCTCCGGGGATCACACGCTCACCTTGTCGGAGTCAAACATGTGCTGCAGTAACCACGTCTGCCGGGTCTTCCGGAACCGCCATTCTGCACGATTGTCAGCCCAGCTGCAACGACAGAAATGGGTCAGAGGGATGAGTACCCGTGTTCTGTTCAAAAAGCCTCCAAAAAGTTGGGCCATAACAATACTAACGACTTCCCCCCGACTAACTATCCTAGCACTTTTGTATGAACCCCGTGTTTTGCTCGTCTTTTCGGAGGACTTTTTCATGTTTGCGTGTTTTCTTTATGGAATATTGTCATTTTTTTAAATAATATTTTTGCAGGTTTGCCATCTGTCCGGGAAAAAGGGAAGAAAAATCGCCTTTTGGCTAATTCTGGTGCATTTGCAGCCACGCTATTATTGTGCACTGTCCCTGGCAAATAAACTAATAAAAGAAAACATTTTTAAAATCCTGTGTTTAGAGAGTGGGGTACAATGAAACTTAATAATACACAACTTCTTATGTTGGTACTTTTCCATGTTTTCACCTCCGATCCCTGAATTCGGGAATACAAGGCCAATAACTCGGGCCTGTTTGCTTGAACATGCAAGAAAATCAGCAAATGTTGCTAGAAGAATTAAAAGTGAATGTCACGCACACACACGCACGCACGCACGCACACACAACGCAGAATTTTTACATCACTTTGGGGTCGCTGCATTATCATTACTGTAGATTTTCTATGAGGCTGTAATAAACTCTCCTCTACCTTTCCATTCCATTTTCCTCCGCTTATCCGGGTCAGGGGGGGGCAGCAGTTTCAGTAGGGAATTCCAGACTTCCCGGTCCCCGGCGACCTCTTCCAGCTCCACCGGGAGGACACCGAGGCGTTCCCAGGCCAGCTGTGAGACATAGTCCCTCCAGCGTGTCCTAGGTCTTCCCGGGGGCCTTCTCCCGACCGGGCATGCCCGAAACACCTCACCAGGGAGGCATTCGGACTAGATGCCCGAGCCACCTCAACTGGCTCCTCTCCATGTGAAGGAGCAGCGGCTCTACTCTGAGCTCCTCCCGGATGGCCGAGCTCCTCACCCTATCTCTTAGGGTGAGTCCAGCCACCCTACGGATGAAAACTTATTTCCGCCGCTTGTATCCGGTCTCTCCTCTACCGGTCAGCATGATATTGTGGTGACCCGGAGGTTTAGTGTTGTGTAGATGTCCGACTGTTTCGTCGGTGCATGAACGCGTCACGTGGCGCGCTTGTGCGTGTATGCGGCGCGAGTGAGGACGGCGGCAGTGCATGTGTGAAGTTTGCCGATATTCTTCTAGCCATTTGCTGACAACAACAAACACAGACGTCCCCGTCCGAAACCCTCCGTGATGGACTCGCTTGCAAGCGGTAAGTGGAGCTTCACTCTGGGGCTCGTGTGTGGAAAAGGAGGATTTTGCGGAAATCAAACAAGTCATTTACCAGGCGAGGTAGTCCAAGGCCTGCTGGGCTGCGGTCGGCCCAGCAGACGCTTCGGTTTTTGGTAAGGTGATCCCGTCCGCTTTCAGACGATTTTTCTCCTCTTTTTTCAGGAGCTTCTTCATCTTCCTCTCCAAGACCCGCCTCTCTTCTTGACTCAAGTCCTCATCTCCCTCTGAATCTTTGGCTGGAACTGAAATCTACCAAGGCAAAGGCAGAAGTGGCGTAAAAATGATAATTGTTCCATATATTGATTATTACATCGTTGTGTGCACTGACTGACAATTCCAGCAAATAATGAACTTGGAAATCAGCAAACTAATATTGTGCACGTTTGAGCTGAAAAGCACTTCCTGTTTCATTGCAGCCGCTTCCGGTATTTGCAGCCTCACATTTGTAGTTTGCATTTATTAGTCTGGAGTGGCAGAGAAGGATGTTAGAGCGGTGCAGGACACGTACGAGGACTGTAAGACAGTAGGGAGGTGTGCTGCAGGTGGGACAGAGGAGTTCCGAGTGAAGGTGGGACTCCATCAGGGATCAGCCCGTTCTTGTTTGCTATGGTGATGGACAGGCTGACGGACGAGGTTAGACAGGAATCTCCGTGGACTATGATGTTTGCAGATGACATTGTAATATGTAGTGAGAGCAGGGAAGAGGTGGAGGAGAAGCTTGAGGGGTGGAGGTTTGCCCTGGAAAGGAATGAAGACAGTACATGTGTGTGAATGAAAGGGACTCAAGTGGAAGAGTGAGGTTACTGGGAGAAGAGATAAGAGATTTTAAGTACTTAGGGTCAACAGTCCAGAGCAATGGAGAGTGTGGACAAGAGGTGAAGAAGAGTGTGCAGGCAGGCTGGAATGGGTGGAGAAAAGTGTCGGGTGTGATGGAAGAGTTTCAGCTAAAAGGAAAGGAAAGGTGTACAAAACTGTGGTGAGACCAGCCATGTTGTTTGGTTTAGAGACAGTGCCGCTGAGGAAAAGACAGGAGGCAGAGCTGGAGGTAGCAGAGATGAAGATGCTGAGGTTCTCTTTGGGTGTGACCAGGATGGACAGGATCAGGAATGAGCACATCAGAGGGACAGCACATGTTAGAGGTTTTGGAGATAAAGTCAGAGAGGCCAGACTGAGATGGTTGGGACATGTCCAGAGGAGAGATAGTGAATATGTTGGTAGAAGGATGCTGAGTTTTGAATTGCCAGGCAGGAGGCCTAGAGGAAGACCAAAGAGGAGGTTTATGGATGTAGGGAAAGAGGACATGAAGGCAGTTGGTGCGATGGAGGCAATTGATTTGCTGTGGTGACCCCTGAAGGGATAAGCCCAAAGTAATAGAAGACATTTAAGCAGGCACTAAGCTAAAAGGCACTTCCTGTTTCACTGCCGCTGAGACCGTTTCCGGTATTTGCAGCCTCACATTTCATGCAGTCTGCTGCATTCAAAGCACACACTTGTGCACGGTTGTGCGCATGGCATTCACCACAGCCCTCCTGGACAAGTCAATCTGGTCCTAAACAAGAGAGCCAGTATGTGCTCTGCTCTAACGGTCTGCAAGGTGAAGGGTGCAAAAAGAAAAGGGGGAGGGGCGGAAAAACCATTCTGCAAGTATGCTGCCCACAGAAACCGCTTTCTGAGCTGTGAGCGTCGAGCGTGCAACAGGCGAGTAGCCATCTTCTTGTCAACCGGCAGCAGCAGCGCCAAGCAGGGAGACAAACAGGAGACCAGCAAGTGACGACAACAAAAATGGTGAGTGGAGGCGCGCTGATGCAGACAGAAGTTTTCCTCCTAAATGACCTTTTCTGCTGCTCTCAAATGGTCTCATCCTGGGACCCATGGTCCCTTAGTGGTGCCCAGCAAGCCAATTTCTTTTGATTCAGTAATAGTAATATTCAAAGATCAAAACAACACATGATGCTTACTCGTTTGTATACAGCAAGAAGGAAAATGCTAGTAATGACTAACTATTGACTTGTTGTCCATGGATGGGTCAGCACCCCACTTTTGGGTCACGGGAAACCCTGATCTTGGCACGAGAGATGCCCTCGCAAGCTGACAGATTTGCCGTGCTGATGAGATCAAATGACAGGAGTCTTTCGTGGCAGCAAAAAGCGTTTTTAAAAACGCTCCATGCAAAATGAGCAGCAGGGTTCACAAACTGCATTTCAAAGGTAAATACTGTTTTCGCTTTTAGTTTGTGTACATTTTCCACCATGCAAACATTTGTCCCAAATTTAAATAGAGCAACTCCACTTCCTGACTAGGATACCCTTCGTAGAACTGGCCGGTGGTTTATGAAAATACTCAATACACAAAAACGCTATAACAGACGTTGCTATTCGAGTAGATCCCGCTCAAATAAACCTTTCAATTGGGCAGGATTTCTATGAATCCAGCACAAAAATTCTGCTCAATGAAACGAAATACAAGGAAATAAAGTTCAAGTGTTTGTACGAATGACAAGCAACGGTGGGGATCCGGATCTTTTGTTCCAAACAACAGCAAAAGAGTGACGCCGAAGAGCAACACACACAACATCCAACATTAAGTCTCCACACACATTAGGGCCGGGGTAGGGAAGCTCTGGCGCGGGGGCCAGACGTGGCTCTTTTGATGACCACGCGTGGCTCTCAGACATTAAAAACTATTACCTTTATTTACTTTCATTTAGTTTTCCCTTCAAAAAAATGCACCATATCTTGCTTTACAAGGCGTGTTCAAAGTGCGGGGGATTCACATTCACATTCTAAAAATAGAATTTAACAAAAAACGTTAAGGAAACGGCCAAAAGTTGAAAAATCTGCAGTCATTTTACAAAAATAAAGTCTAATTATTAGGAGAAAGAAGTTGTAATTAACCAAAAAAAGTTGTCGTTTTTGGAAAAGAGGTAGCGGAATAGAATATATAATATTAGGAGAATAAAGTCAAAACATTACAGGAATAAAGTCAAACGGAAAATAAAAAAAGAAAACATTTCTGTAATTTTAAGAGTAGATAGTCAAAATATTAGAAAAAACGTCACAATTTTGCGAGAATAAACTTGTAATGTTTTGAGTAAAAACAATATCATTTTAGCAGCATAGAGTTCTTTTTTTTTTAATGTTATAATATGAGAAGCAAACAAAACAATATAAAGTTGTACTTTTTGGAATATTAGGGTGGGGGAAAATTGATATGGAAGTCCTAATATTTCAATATATTCTTTTTGTTTATTATGATTTTTTGCTGAGATTTTAGAGTAAAACAAGGAATCGCGCTGTTACAAATAACATTCCAAAAAGAAAACCTTCTCAGAACTTTCATCCACCAATTCCGGGATTCATTATTCTAATTATGAAAGTAATGACGTCAAAATGCAGACTTTTGGAAGTAATTATCGCGGCTCTCACGGAAAAACGTTTAAGAATATGTTCCTTTCGTGGCTCTCCTGGCCCAAAAGCGTCCCGACCCCTGGATTCAGTGATGACCAGGAGTTGGCCGAGACCCTTCACGCTTCGAGCCCTTTGTGACTTTTTGATTGTGTGCGTCCGAACAGTTCGGGAAAGGTCCGCTTCTGTTTCCACTGCACGGAGCGGGTCCGACTAAGACAAAGCTGGCGAGCCAGCCGGGCCTCCGACGGGGACAAGAACCCTTTGACGTGGTCTTCCTCTGCTGTGGTTAAAAGGCCGTGTCTTGTATTTTCTGTTTTTTCCAGTCAGATGCGAGCACAACGCCGCGGCTGTCCAACAGCTCAGCCTTCGCTGCGAACGCACGCACGGCGTCGCCAACGGTTGTGCTGGAGCTGATTGCGGCCAACGACATCATCTCCGCAGCCAACGCCGTGTACGGTTTCTGTGCTGCCGCGGGCTTCGCGGCGGGATGCTTCCTGCTCTATGGCTTTACGCACACTTACAGATCACAGAGGCGGCTGGCCTGGCTCGACCGCCTGCTGTGGGCCTTCTGCGCCTTCCAGCTGCTGCTGGTGCTGCTCTCTCTCTACATCTTGGTGGACACGCCTCACGGCCTGCGGACCGGCGCTTTGGGCTGCGCTGCGCTCTCCTTCACCGTCAACACCGCCTACCTGTGCGGCCTGCTGGTCTTAGCGCTGATGGCTTACATTCTAGCCCTCGATCCGCCGTCCGACACCCTGCTGAGGAAGCCTGGCGTCTGTGTGGCTCTGGTGGTCCTGACCTCGGCTCTGACCTCCCTTCTGCTGGCTGCCATACGAGGACCCAGGGACGGACTTCACCAGGAGACGGACTGCTCTTTGGACCCAGCCCAAGCTGGCGTGTCCTATGCCGTGGCGAAGCTGTGCCTGGCTTTTCTCCTCCCTTACGGTCTCGAACTGGGACTTGTGATTTGCGGCTGCGTGCGACAAAGCAGATCCAACGGCCAATTTCTCTCCGGCTCCGAAGAGGGTCCGGTGTTCTTGGCGGTGACGGCGGTGTCGCTGCTCTGCCAGCTTTTTTACGTAGCGGCGCTGGTGAGAGGAGCACAGCTGCAAGCGGAGAGCGAGCTGAGTCACAGCGAGCGAGCCTTTTTGAGCGTGGCCGAGCTGGTCTTCTTCTCTGCGAGCGGCGCCAACCTGATGCTCGTGCTGCTCGCGCACAAGCCGAGCCGAGACAGGATAGGCGGGCTGTTCAGGCAGCTGATGGACTGTTGCACGCGTCCTGTGCACACTCAGACCAACAGAAACATCATCACGCCGCACATCGAGATCACAGACACCCTGCAGGACATCGAGTCGTAGAGCCCTTTCTTCTTCTGAAGCCTTTCAGTCAAAGTTCTGATACCTTAGACCAGGCTGTGCCAAACTGAGGGTCGGGACCAGGCCCGGGTCAGTTCTGAACTCCTATTTCTATGCCAGGATACTGCCGTCTGAACCCTGAGATGCATGGAGCTCAGCTTCCCATCTTCTTTTCCTTGTAGGAGAAGCTCGTTGAGACTTTACGAACCAACAGCGCCTCTGCTGGTCGCAGCTAGGAAGTGCGCTCCATGTTGTCACAACTACTTCAACCATCAGTAGCGTGCAATTGCCGTCTTGTTAACGCACTCATGGGAATTTTCTTTTGACTGAACTATTTCTTTGTGAGTTGAGTTTTTTCGCACCTCCGTCCATCTACGTATATTGTTTGCAACACACATTCATTTGCCATACCAATGATGCTTCACAGTTTATAGTACCTGCTCTGCCGTCTCCGCTTGCTGTGTTTTTTCTCTCTTCTTGTGTTTCTTGGCTTTATTCTTTTGTTTTTCCACCACTGCAATGTTGTCATCTGCAATCGAAACCGGAGCCTCCTGGTCAAGAAGAAGTCGTGTCAGAAACTTGGCAATGGAGAAGCAGAAGCAGACCCTTCAGACCCTTCTAGTCACCTCCTCCGCCATCTTCTTCCTTTTGGCTCTGCTTGCTTTCTTTCCTGCGCTGTCAGCTGGAGGCAACGTCCTCCTCTTTGGGGGCTTGTGTTGTGTTCTGTCTTCAGCCATGAGCAATCTGAATCTCTAGAAGAAACACAGGCAGGAAAAAGCCGTTTGCAGTTCAAATATGATTTCCTGTCTTTGTGAAGCGAACAATGGCACGAAAAGGCCATATATTTGTCACAATGTACTTTTTCGATGTGATTGAAATGAAATAAACATGTCGTACCTGTTAAGTTTTTGTTAAAGTTCTTCACTTTCACAAAGTACCGCCGCAGAGCACACGCTGCCGAGCATGCACGTCAAACCCGGAAGTGACGGCAGTATGTAGCGTCGTGATTGGACAATATTTCTGTTTGGTGATTGGTCGCACTTTTTGTTGGATTCAAGTGCTACTTAAAAATCGGAGATGTGCATGTATAATTGATTGTGTCCTTGACGTCAATGCAAAGCGTTGGACGTCGCAACATTTATGCAATGTACATCTTTTTGGTGTATTCGGTCCTCCCGGTTTTACGTCTCGATGAGAGACACAGTCACCAACACAGGCTCTCACCTGTCGGGACAATCGTCAACACTTTTCTGGTCGTAACAATTTATAACATTGAACATATTATGATTATTCTTTAACATTCTAAAGAGTGAAGTAGTATTTTCGTTCTTCTCCTTATGTGTAAACCTTATTCACTAGTGTTGTACTGTACGTGATGTTTTTGCTAGTATGGTTACGCACGGCGAGTAATAGTTTCGTATTGTTATTTGGGAACCCAAACGCAACACGAGGAGTAAAAAAGTTCCAAATCGCACACTCGCGCTTAAATATGTATACTATGCGCACTCGTTTGAACCAAGTGGATACTATAGTTGCGCGCCGACTTTAATACGTATCATCTTTGCAACCTCCTCTTCTGCTACTACCGAGTTGATATCAGAGTAGCTCGGTGAAGCTCCGCCTTCACGTTCACCATTTGGGGCGGGTTGGGTGTAACATCCGGGTACTGCGCTGCTGTTGCTTTTCTTCCCCTGTCCAGCGATCTCCTACCCGTAGTACAGAGACTGCACAGGCATAGGTGTCGTTGTCTTGTGCCACAACCTTTATTTGGACTTGAAAGAGCATAGCATGCTAAGAGGATTGCCCCCCGCCCCGTCCTGATTCAGCGCCAGACTAAGAGAGAGCGTTCCCGCGTGCTACGGCACAGAACTACAACACTCAATTTCCCACAATGCCAGTTTTTCTTAAAGGGCCAGGCTCGGCCTGCAACACCGGGAACGCACCGAATACGCTCAAAAGCTAGAGGTCGATTGAAACACGGCCAAACATTAACATTATACGATTTAGTTTCAAGTACATTTATCGTATGGTATTATATTATTATTAATAAAGAGGAAATAATAAACACTTATGCTCAAGAGGAACTAATGGTACGGAAATGCGAACCATCGGAAGGAATTTAGGGTTGCACATATCGGTGTTACATGACCTGTGTGCGGAACGCAGAAGCAAACCTTCGCTCTCGTTGTCCTCTAAAATGACACATAGTCCAACATGTATGTTTCAATGGCGCAAGCGTGTACTGCTCTCGGTCGTGGGACGTCGACGTTAATTCGCGGCGCAGCTGCCAGCGGGAGGTGAGTGTGTTTGGTTGGGATGAATGCGTTTGCATGTTTTGAAACCAATCACTCGGGATTCTCCATCATTGCACTCGCACAGCAAATAGCATAATAGGGCAGAGAGTGTGACGTCATGTCTCGTGTGCTTTCTAAACCGGACGAGGTGAACGAATAGGACGTCATTGTATCATGCCCGCTGTACTGCTTCCGGAACCGTCATTTCCCTGGGAACAGGCGCTCGGGGCATCAAACTAATCCAATCATTTTCGTCGACAGCCGGACGAGTCTGCGGTCCCTGTCTGTGGGCCACCGATTGCTGGCCGGGCCTAACAAACACAAAGACGACCAGGATGAGGTCAACGAGCCCATTAAGTTCTCCACCAGCAAAGCCAGTCACAGGACTTGGAATGTTGACCGCTCGATGGGTAGTCACTATAAACAGCCCTGGTGGAAAGTCCTCCCCCTCAGTGTGGCAGTGGGAAGCTTCCTGCTGTGGTGTGCCATGAGAGGCGAGTCGGGTATTGACCAGCAATTGGAGAAAGATCTTTATCAGCATCTTCCTGGACTGCTGTCTGACAAAGACGATAAATAGGATGTATATACGTATTCTATAGTGTTTGTTTGCAAATTGCTCAGACTGTGCTGCAACACAATCTGATTAAAACGGCTTTCACTGTCAACTGTTGTCACTTGGTAGTGACTTTATTTGCAAGAAAGAGAATTCAAACATCTCTCCCTTGTGGGTTTAATGCAGTCATTTTGGGTAAGGTAACCTGAAGAATATGTCAGAGCTTTGAGGTAGTGGAAATTTTATTTACAAGAAAGAAATCCCATGGCATGCACACACGGGATAAGATGAGCTAACAGCCCTGAGAAAGGCAGAGAAATGGTTTCCAGATGAAGCACTACTATAGTGAATAGCACAGTTGAGTCAAAGTAAAAATATATAAAAAAAACAAATGTGACAAATTGGGAGCTACACATGCTGGTAATGGTTCACAATTTACAAAACAAGTCAATCCTAACCCAACCAATCCCCTAAATGATTACCAAAAAAAAAGCCAAAGCTTAAGCACGCTCTCCTCTGATTCGCCTGGCCAGTTGGATGTCCTTGGGCATGATGGTCACCCTCTTGGCATGGATGGCACACAGGTTGGTGTCCTCAAACAGACCCACCAAATAAGCCTCGCTGGCCTCCTGTTGTACGAAGAACAAAGTTACACAACCGGAATGAAAAGGCTCCAATTGCAAACGATGAGGTGGGTTCAGACCTGCAGGGCGCCGATAGCGGCGCTCTGGAACCGCAGATCGGTCTTGAAATCCTGGGCGATTTCCCTGACAAGGCGCTGGAAAGGAAGCTTCCTGATCAGCAGCTCAGTGGACTTCTGGTAGCGACGGATCTCACGCAGAGCAACGGTACCGGGCCTAGTAGAGAAAATCACCCCATTATGTCATGCGATGGCGCTTCGCTGAAAACGGCAGTACCTGTATCTGTGGGGCTTCTTCACTCCGCCGGTGGACGGCGCGCTTTTCCGGGCAGCCTTCGTGGCCAGCTGCTTCCTGGGCGCCTTTCCTCCGGTGGATTTGCGGGCGGTCTGCTTGGTACGAGCCATTCTTCACTTGCGCGTCTGTCGGACGGAAATACAAAGAAGCCCTCGCGTTAGACGACCCTAGTGACGGGAGAGGGCCGATTCATGTCGGCGCGGCCGCCATCGTTGTTTCGTCTAACAAAATACCCGCCAAAGCATTCGGCGCGGAATAAGCGGCACAAACTTAACAATGGTTAGCCGCCAATGTTAGCATTCCGTGTCGTTAAAAAAACAAACCCGAGACAAACTGGGCGGATGCTCGGAGGTGGTGTACTTGTAACCGCCACCATTAAGCTCCCAGCGACACACACGTCGTTCCTTTAGCTGCTTGTTAGCGGCAGTGTTTGAAGCTAGCTAGCTATAAACAAGCTAGCTATAAACAAGCTAGCTAGCTAGAGCGGTTGCAAAATGGCGCCATGTAGCCGCAGCTGTAAATACCAAAAGTATTTCAAACCAAATTCCGCCTCATGCGACTCGACCGTCCAACATTTGAGCGTTTCGCCCTTAGAATGAGAATATTGTTATGAGGGAGATATTTGTTGCCAGCTACAGACCGCGCACATTTAATGAATGTAGCTAGCTTTAGCTTTTAGCTTTAGCCCTTGCTATGGCGCGCATTGTTGACAATACACGCACGTCCTCGACTTAGCTCAAACTTAAACAGGCCGTTGTAAAGCAGAAAAGCCCGTCAGGCCGCCACTAAAACACTATCAAAAGTAAATAAAGTCGGTCGGGGAGAACGCTTGCCTGCTTGGTTCGCTCCCCGGACGAAGTGGACTCTCCGATGCGACGACGTCTCTGCCTCACAAGCAGGGCAGGCAAGTGCATTTATAGCCCCGGAGCAGCGCTCGTAGGCCCGCCTTGAGCCTTTAATGATTGGTTCAAACGCCACCCTCGTCAAAATGTGATTGGGGGAAGAGAAATGACGACATGGGTGAGGTGTTTCGTCACCTTCCACGTATCTTGTTTTATTTTACACTTATAAACCAAATCAGTTACGCCCACATTAGGCATGTGTGTATGGAGTACCCTTGCACCAAAACTCTGCCGGGTTGTTTCATAAAGATAATGACGTCAAAACGCTGAGAAACCCTTTTTATGTCGCCTTCCCCTGGGCGAACATTCCCGCGGCACGTGCACGACTGTGGCGCGGAAATGCTGCGGGTTCGTGATTGGATGACTGCCGGTGGCGGAGGACGCTTCTCCCATCTCATGTCTTGTTTTTCCTCCGCCCGAAGGCCGGCAGCTGCCAAACAATTAACCGCTCGCTTACTTCCTTGTTTGTGCCACAATACGAGCGGGTCTTAATTCGAACCGTAGAGGTCATAACGCGGATTTCAAATGTCCAGTAAAGAGGTATCCGTGTGTTGAGGTCCACTGGGATAAAAGTATATTTTTCCATTCCATTTCCATTTTTATTCAATGGGAATTTCCCATTGGCAGCTCCGTAGCTACAGCGGTCGTCCTCCCGCACCCTACCCGGACTCCTCTCTCATAGTCCGGCCAGCTGGCACTGGAAATGCCGCTCTAACCGCTGGCTGTGCTTCTAGGGACCGTCGATAAATGACTATTTTGGTGAAGAACGTTTGTTATAAAATGTCATATATTGTTGTAAATTAAACCACAAATTGACCTTTAAACATGTTAAATGATTTGTCCTACCATGAAAGTATTTTTGCACGCCCTTTTTCATCTTATATTAGGTTTTATATGAATTTTCAACATAAAAAAATTAAATACAGGTATATTCTACACATTGTTTGCTATTTGCTATTTGTAATAGCTCCCGGGTCATGTGACCTAGGAGCCCCAAACTAGGTTATATTAGTAGCCCAATATTTGTCCCACCATGCACACCTTTTTGTTTGTCCATTTTTGTTTCATACAATTTATTATGAATTTTTTACACATTCCGTTTGTAATAGCTCCCAGGTCACGTGACCTCCAAACACCAAACCACGTTATATTAGCAGGCCTGAATACGTCCTACCACGCACACCATTTTGTTTTTCCATCTTAGATTAAAATGTATTTAAATTTCACACAATCCATTCATTCATTCATTTTCTAGTTTTAGTTAAAGTTGTCCGGACTGACCCTATTTTTTACAAACTGTTTTCAGCAAAACGGTGATCCAATTATTGTTTAGCTGGGATTTTAACATGTGACAAGAATTGTTTTTGGGGGAAACGCTGTATGGCGACCTCAGGGTCGTCACAAGTCATACTGTCAACTACGGCATGGCTACTATAAATAATAATACAGTAACATGGAAGTGGCAATGAGCAAGGCATTAATGGAAGAGTAAGTGAAGGTCTGAGGCACATTTTGCAATCCAACATACCTCGGCATTCACAATGTCAGCCAGCGAAGTGTGGATGGTTTTTTTCATCAAAGGCGAACAGCTACTTGCTACTTGTCGATGTCCCAGCAGAAAATGTAGTCATTCCACATTTGATGCAAGATTCCTCCTGGTTGGTTAGATCGGCCTACGTAGATGCGTACAAGCAAGTCCAAGCACAAGTTAAATGCAAGCCATCGACAAAGGTGAAGAACCAGGCGAGGGTGATTGAGCTCCATCGTTGTGCAATGCACGTCTGGAAGCTCTCAAAATCCCTCCACAAATGAAAGCCAGCCCCCGATCAAGTCCAGAAGGTTCCAGGTCAAGCATTGTTTACGCGTCATACTCACGACATACAGTGGTGTGAAAAACTATTTGCCTATTTGATCATCAAACACATTTGAATATTAGTCAAAGATAACACAAGTAAACACAAAATGCAGTTTTTAAATGAATGTTTTTATTATTTAGGGAGAAAAAAATCCTGTGTGAAAAAGTAATTGCCCCTGCACCTAATAACGGGTTGGGCACCCTTAGCAGCAATAACTGCAATCAAACGTTTGCCATAACTTGCAACAAGTCTTTTATACGCTCTGGAGGAATTTTGGCCCACTCATCTTTGCAGAATTGTTGTCATTCAGCTTTATTTGAGGCTTTTCTAGCATGAAGCGCCTTCTTAAGGTCATGCCACAGCATCTCCATGGGATTCAGGTCAGGACTTTGACTAGGCCACTCCGACGTCTTCATTTGGTTTTTCTTCAGCCATTCAGAGGTGGATTTGCTGGTGTGTTTTGGGTCCTTGTCCTGCTGCAGCACCCAAGATGGCTTTAGCTTGAGTTGACCAACAGATGGCCGGACCTTCTCCTTCAGGATTTTTTGGTGGTCAGTAGAATTCATGCTTCCATCTATCCCAGCAAGCCTTCCAGGTCCTGAAGCAGCATAACAAGCCCAGACCATCACACTACCACCACCATATTTGACTGTTGCTATGAAATGCTGTGTTACTTTTACGCCAGATGGAACGGGACACGCACCTTCCAAAAAGTTCTACTTTTGTCTCGTCAGTCCACAAGATCTTTTCCCAAAAGTCTTGGCAGTCATTATTTTGTGTTCAATTATGTTATCTTTGACTAATAGTTACCTCTTTTTTATGAGCACAAACATTTAAGTGTGACAAACACGAGGAAGGGGGCAAATAGTTTTCCACACCCCTGTACTGTACGCATGCGCAACTTTGAAGAGATGAAAAATCTTTGTGTTCAACACCCGTCGACTTGCCTGCTTTCACTGGGTAATTGCAAGCTGGATTAGAACATCGCCCCCTCGTTTGCTTTTTAATCGTTTCAATAAATGCATGAAAAAGGACACATCTACGTGAAGTAAGGACGACCAAGAAGAAAAGACATACTTACATTCATATCTACAATAAGTAGTCTGAATCAACATTGACTCAGTAAGGATGTTGCCGGGGGTTGAGGAAATCCTACTTTTAAAAATAGTTTGTTACAGTTACAAGTTCCTTCTCCTGAAAAGTTGTCACGAGTCATACCGCTGCTGTTAAATGATAAAAAACCGCTCCATATTTTATAATCTAGCCTCAGGGCTGTCCAACTGTCCTTGGACAATTCTAATGTCAAAAATAATCATAAAAAACACACACATATACAAATGTTTGGCATACTTTTACATCCATCCATCTTGACATTTCAATTCATCTGAAACGAAAATGGACAAACAAAAAGGCGTGCGTGGCAGGACAAATATCGGGCTACTAATATCAAGTGGTTTGGGGTTCCTAGGTCACATGACCCAGGAGCTGTTACAAAGGGAATATGTAAAAAAGTTCATGAAGAATCGTATGAAACTAAAATGGACAATCTGCTTGAGTTTGGGGGCATTTAGGCACATTTCAGTTTGCTCAGAAAGAAAAGAAATGCTGGTTTGTGATGGTAAAAATTGACGAACAGTCCTATAAAAGTGACGAAAAGTGTGCATCACACTACTGGACTAGTACTACTTATCTAAAGTGGACTAGTACTACTTATCTAAAGTGGACTAGTACTACGTATCTAAAGTGGTTTCAAGTCCCTTGCTCACATGACCTGGAAGGTATAAAACAGGATGCTTGATATTTTATCTTACAAATTGATATGAAATCAAGTTGGAAACAAACAAGTGTGCAAGATACTAGGAGTCTACAGAGTTCCTAGACCACATGACCTGCAAGCTGTTCAACTAAATATGTATATTTTGATACTGTTAAAAATGCATACACAATTCAATAAAGGACACAAATCGGGCGTGCAAACATACTTTCAGGGTAGGACTAATTATTTACCATGGTTATAGATCAATTTGGGGTTTAATTTACAACATACGACATTTTTTAACAGACGTTCTTCACCAAAATAGTAATTTATGGACGGTCCCTAGAAACGCAGCCAGCGGTTAGAGCGGCACTTCCGGTGCGAGCTTGGCCGACCATGCGAGAGGAGTCCGGGCAGGGTGCGGGAGGACGAGCGCCACAGCTTCGGAGCCGAATATCCAACGTCCAACGTCCAACTAACGTTACCACCATTTTTTCCCCCATCAGTTGACACGAAAATCACGTTTGACTGACGCATTTCCGGGCGGAAACATTTGTCTTCCGCAAAAGGTACCATGATTCGACACGGCCGATATAGCGTGTGACACCGGCGGTGAGTCGGAAGTGGTCAGGAACATTTCCTGTTAGAGAAAGGAGTGGCGTCGCACGTGGCTGGGCTGTACGCGAACCGACGCGGTCCGCTGCCAGTCTTCCGGATCTTCCGGACCAGGCGAATGGTAGGTTTCTCATCGAGCATATATGCAAATGTTTATTCGGCTGTGTGAGCCTTATTCCCGCGCAAAGATGTTGCTTCCTAAACGCTGCTGGCTGTTCCTTGTAGATGTTTGGCTGCTGAGTCCAAACATCACATCCAGGTGGACCCATCACGTACCGTTTTCCTGAAATCCCAAGTTGTGTCCTTTTTCCTCACACGTGTGTTGGCTTCTGTAAGAAAGCCCCCCCACAAAGTTTAGTGCATGACCAGGCGTGAACTCAGGCCAGGTCTGGTGCTGTTTAGTGGAAGATGCAACCTGGGCACGTCTGTGGGCAATGCCGTTTGCAGTTGCGGTGACGTGGCGAGAACAGAAAGATCATCTGACAGACTGCTGCTTCTGGTTGACCAATGTGTCTGGTTTCTCTGCCAACAATAAGAAGTGAGTTGAATATCCTAATGTGCCTTCAGCAACGAGACCCGTGCCACACGACGACAACCTTCCGGTTCCAAAACCACCGGAAGACTGGACCTTGGATGAACCAGATGACGAAGCTGCAATGCAGGGATCCGGATGTTGAACCGCGTTCCTCAGACGATCCTCATCTCATTACCCAGTCAGAGTTAAATGATCCGGTCAGAGATTTGGATCTGTCAAAAGCCAAAGCAGAATTGTTGGGTTCGAGACTGCAACCGTGGTGTTTGCTGTCGCCGGGTACTACAATTTCTGTTTCTCCAAGCCGCCGCCGAGATAGTCCAACTGGATTCCTGGCAAAAGTTGACAGTCTCTGCTTCTGTATTGACGTTGAAGGATTGCTCTCCGCTTTGGGTGGTGATTATGGTCCAGAAGAGCGGCGTCTCTTTATCGATCCGTCGACGTCAAGCCTCAAAGCTGTTCTGTTGCACAATGGCACACGGAAGAAGCGTACGAGAACATGGAAATGTTGCTGAAGCACATCCAGTACAAGCACAACCGGAATATCTGTGGAGATCTTCAAGACGTTGCGCTTTTACTCGGACTGCAGCTTGGCTACACAAAGTACTGTTGCGTCATCTGTGAATGGGATTAGTCGCGCCAAACAGTCGCAATGTTGCAGACAGAACTGGCCACTTGGTCAGAAGTTGGTTCCGGGACAAAAAAATGTGGCTCTTGTCGACCCAGCAAAGATTTGTTTGCCTCCTCTTCACATTCATTTGGGACTTTTGGGAAAATTGGGAACATTTTCATGAAAGCAATGAACAAAGAAGGTGAAACATTTCATCATCTAAGACGGATGTTCCCCAAAATTAAAGAGGACATTTGTGTTGGTCCTCAGATCAGACATGCTATGAGGGACAAGGAGTTGGAAGATGTGCTGGTTGGGGCAGAAAAGGTTGCATGGAAAGGATGTCCTGGAGAAGGTTTTAGGAAGTTCCAGAGCCCCACAACACGTTCAGCTGGTAGATAAACTGAAAGCATACAAAACAATGAAGTGCAACATGTCACTCAAGATTCATTTGGATTCCTCCCCTGAAAATCCCGGTGCTGTCAGCGACGAACGTGGCGAAAGGTTTTGCCAGGAAATCGCTACGATGGAAAAGCGGTACCAGGGCAACTGGAATCCGTCCATGCTCGCTGATTATTGTTGGACACTGCAACTTGAATAAAAAGGAAAATCAGGAGCAAAACAATTTTGTTTTTCATTTAATATTGCATTGAAAAATAACTATGAATAAATACGCTTCTATGCCTGTTTCTCCGAGTTCCTCTGTGATGCAACAAAACCAAAACTATATTGGTGCACACCCACCAGGCACGTATCACAATCGGCAAAACGTTTTCCATAAAAGTGTGTCGAGCGAGCGAGGTACCGATTGATTGCTAATAACCGAATATGGAAACGGGTACACATGCTGGTGTTTTCAGCACGGGAATCCCGACTAATGCCTATCTTCTGTGTTTGTAACAGATATCCACCAAATGCCAAGCCCCTCTGGACTCTCGGCAACAATAAGTTCAGATGGAATGTTCTCCCAACAGGAAGCATCACCCAAAACAGGACAAAAGTTCACATTTCACTTCCAACGCCCCCCCTGACGCACCAACAGACAACATGGCAGCAGAGACTTCCGGCCCTCAACAGGGAAATTGTAGCACCGTGCCGGCAGGTAGCTCATCCCCTGAACAGCCTCCACAGTCAAAAGCAAAGAAAAAGAAGAAACGTGGAAAGGAAAAGTCCATAGCGAGTTCAGGGGCACCCAGACAGACCAGTTCAACCGATGGGAGTCAAGCAGGCGAAAACACGGGGCTGGTCAGCGTTTGTTTTTGTAGCTGTTTATGTCGCCAATCATACAAATGTGTCGCCTTGATGTGTCCTTCAGAGTGCCGAAGACCAGTTTAAAAGGCAGCTGGATTGGTGCATTGAGCAGCTGGAACTGGGAATGAAGTCGCACAAAGCCACTCCAAAGCAGAGTTAGTACTGTTTCTGCAGTGTCCATCCATCCGTCGTCTTCCGCTTATCCGAGCTCGGCAACCCAAGCAGGGAAGCCCAGAGGTCCCTCTCCCCGACCACTTCGTCCAGCTCTTCCTGGCGGATGCCGAGGCGTTCCCAGGCGTTCCAGGCGTGTCCTGGGTCTTCCCCGAGGCCTCCTACCGGTCGGACGTGCCCTGAACACCTCCCCAGGGAGGCGTTCGGGAGGCATCCTAACCAGATGCCCGAGCCACCTCATCCGGCTCCTCTCAATGCGGAGGAGCAGCAGTTCTACTCCGAGTCTCTCCCGGATGACAGTGCTTCTCACCCTATCTCTAAGGGAGAGCCCAGCCACCCTGCGGAGAAAACTCATTTCGGCCGCTTGTACCCGCCATCTTGTCCTTTTGGTACAGTATAGCAATATTTTTAAAATGTATTTTCCCTGCAGGAGAGGATGCAGCTCATGGCCTTAAGACATTACGCAGCTCCAAAGCTCCTCTGGTCAAGAAGAGGCAAGTGATGAGAGCCATGGCGGGAGACTACAGGACAAAAATGGAAGAGGAAAAGAACAGGCAATTCAAACTAATCCAAAGTGGTGAGTAATTCTGGTGGTGGTTGTGGAAAAAGTGACATGACTGGATTGCCCCCCCCCCCCCATTTATCAGAACTTGCATCAGCTCAGGTCAAAGTAAAGTCAGGATCACCCAAAAAATCAGTTTTTCATCGGAGAGCGGAAAGCAAACAGGAGGGGAGGCGCCAGCAAAGTGAAGCTGAAGGATCAAACCGGAAGACTCCCCAAGAAGGTTTTGTGTTCGCTGCATCGACGGAGGAGTTCCGCTTCAATTTTCTGTGACTGCAACTTTGAGGCCAAACTCGAGTGCAGGATTGATGTGGGAGAGAATTGGCTGTTTAGCTAAATAAATACTCTCGGTCTGACACGGTGCTCGTGCACACTCACACATTCGTACTGAAACAAGACGCGGGCGTTCAAATTTTAGAGGTCAAATTGGGTTTTGTTTGGGTTCATACTGAAATTTCGGCGGGAACTTCTGTTTGACAGGTATCGGTCAGCCCCACACCCCCCATTATATCGCAA
This sequence comes from Oostethus manadensis, assembly GCA_024372805.1. NCBI lineage: Eukaryota > Metazoa > Chordata > Actinopteri > Syngnathiformes > Syngnathidae > Oostethus > Oostethus manadensis. The sequence continues at coordinate 4,685,962 of QODF01000050.1, read as the reverse complement.
ATTGTTTGAAGCGGCGTTCTGGAACCTTATGGGCTAAGAGCCATGAACGACCATATATCATATTTTTTAAAAGAACACAACTAAAAGTGTGCCAACAATTTTAGAAGATTGTACGTCTCTGAATTGGAAGAATTTAAGTGCTGAGTTGATTTAAAAAATATATTATTTCTAACACTGGGATTCCTGTCATGTTTTACTTTAAAATGTCAGCAAAAAACAATACATAAAACAAAAAATATATTTTTAATAGTAATGTTATGACTTTATTCCCATATTATTTCCCCCCAACCTAACATTCCAAAAATTACAACTTTACATTTTGTTTCTTAATATTGCAACATTTAAAAAAATAAAAATGAACTGGTGATTTAATTCCCTGCAATTGGCTGGCGACCACCAGTCCAGGGCGTACCCCGCCTCTCGCCCAAAGTCAGCTGGGATAGGCTCCAGCGTACCCGCGGCCCTAATGAGGACAAGCGGCATAGAAGATGGATGGATAAATTAAACTAAAAACAAATGTTATGACGTTTAGAAAGCTCTGAGAGCCACATCCGGCTCCCGAGCCATAGGTTCCCTTCCCCTGGTTCAATATTGCATTGCAGTACCCAAGTTGGACCAGAGAGGCGGTAGTGCGCTGTGAAAGTTGTCTACCAAACGTAAATTAATGACGTAGAAGAAACCGGAAGAGGCGGGACGTTACCAGGACATATCGTTAGCATCTAACGGCAAACTATCATCCGATACAAACAACTAATACACGTAGTATTTGTCTCTGTTTTGACGATTTGGGACATTATATATATTAGTACAAAGCCGAAGCGGAGCTCATAAGTGACTGCGCAGGTGACGGTCAAGTATTTTTTAACGAAGGTAAAATTAGCTTAAGTAGCTAACTCGTAGGAGACTCTCATCAGAGTCTCAATAAACTCACGTTTGGACTCGACGTCTTCGAACGTTTGTCGGGAACCTTTCGGGGACTGTCCGAAGAGAAATGTCAGAGCTAAGCGACGAGGCCAGTGAGTCGGAGCAGTTGGGTCTCAGTCTCTCCCTGTGGCTGGGCGAGTCTCTGGTGAGAGCCGAGGAGTTGGACGTCCCTCTGGACCTGCACACCGCCTGCTCCATCGGCCTGTATGACGTGGTCGCAGAGTGCATCAAAAGGTGGGTCCTCCATGGCTTGTGTATCATATTTAGCATCTACAGGAAATGTACCCAATGTTTGTTTTTCCAGGGGGGAGGTGGACCTGAATGGGAGGAACTTGGGAGGATGGACGCCCTTAATGTATGCATCATACATAGGCCACGACAACATTGCCAATCTCCTGCTGGAGGCCGGTGTGGATGTCAACGCCACCACTGCCAAGGGACAGACCCCCTTGATGCTGGCGGCGAGCTGCGGGAATGAAAGTATCGCCTACTTCCTGCTTCAGGTACAAAGAGTTATAGTCCCATTCAGGAATCCAAGCATGACGGGTGTTCGTGTGTTCTTTTTGGTTCCTGAAGCAAGGTGCTGAGTTGGAGCTGAAGGACTGTCGAGGCTGGACGGCTCTGTTCCACTGTACCAGCACGGGTCACCAGCAGATGGTGAAGTTCTTTCTTGAGAACAATGCCGATGCCAATGTGAGGTAGGGATCTTGTCTTAGCGCAGATATGCCACTCCAGTTCAACATGGACCCATCTGTGACCTATCCACAGGGAGCCTGGGTCTGGATTTACGCCCCTGATGGAGGCCGCTGCTTCTGGACATGAAATCATCGTTCAGTATCTGCTTGATCACGTGAGGAAACTGAATTCAGAAGCGTCATCAATGAAGACACTTGATTTAACTTGGCGACACACTTACAGAAGGTTAAAGTCAATGAGCGCAACGCCAAAGGAGAGACGGCCCGAGCCCTCGCCATGATGTACGGCTACACCAAGATAGCAAGCCTCATTGACTCACGCTCTCCTAAGAACAAAGCAGGTACCATCCAAACAGTTTCACTTCCCATTGATGACATTCTTATTCTGATGTTTGTCTGCTGGACCTCCTCAGGACACTTTGAAGACCTCAGCTCCTCTGAGGACTCAGACAGCGCGCCGCCGAGACCCAGCCGCAGCCGTGCTAAAGGGATTAGCATCCACGACGGGCCACAGGCGATCGCTAAGTTTAGAGTCGGAGGTGCTGCCAGGACTGGAGGACCATGTGGTAATTTTGCGCACATATGAATTCACATTCTGGAGAACGTGGCTCAAGAAAACTGTTCCTCAACGTTAGAGCCTCGTGCTGCACGGGCTGGCTACCTGGCATTCCATGATATCGGCAATCAGAGTGACGGCATCTGCTGTCGTGATGTGACCTCGCCCATAAACGAGCTGGACGGCCAGAGCAACAGCAGCAGAGGTGAGAGCCGCTTGTGTTATTACTGTCGTAGGGTCCAAGTGTTAACACATGAACACCATCAGCCTGAGGCTGTCATGTGACAAATTGTGTATAATCCTATTTGTAGAACTGCATAGCATTATACCGGGTGGTTATCTAATATTACTGTTTTGACCTAAATATAAGGCCACTCTTTTACACCCTGGACTGGTCGCCAGTCAATCGCAGGGCAGACATACAACCATTCACACTCACAATCACACTCTAATGGAAAATTTAGTCGCCAATTAACCTAACATGCATGTTTTTGGAATGTGGGAGGAAACCGGAGTACCCGGAGAAAAACCCACACACGGGAAGAATATGCAAACTCTACACAGAGATGCCCCACGAAGATTCAAACCCTGAACCCTCCTGACTGTAAGGGCAACGTGCTACCCACTGCAATAAAAAAATCATATACTGTATTTCTTAGCTGCTTGACAGTGATGACTGCTTCATTGATCTTAAAATTAGAACAAGCTTCCCTCTGTTTACTAACAACCTTCAGAGCTCTGTCACGGCTGCATCTCTCTAGGTCACTAGTGAGTGTGTGACAGGAAGAAAAGTGGACTCGTGGGGGGGACAAGTCGTTTAACACCACCTTTCTAGGGCGTGGATATATAGGACAGCTCGTCTTTTAGTTTTTTGGGGGTGGGGAAAAAAAAAGACTTCTATTCAGGTCAGTACAATAAAATAATATAAATGCCATTGCAGGTGACAGTCCATTCTTCGACAACGACATGCCCACCATGAGGAGCAGCAGTAGCAGCAGTGAAGGTCTACCTCCTGTCAACGGTTGGGAAGCCTCGGTGGAGAGTAACGAGGTGAACAAATACAGCCTATCACCCATTCTGAGAAGTTTCGGCTTTTACAGGGGGTGTCTTTCCACCAGGACTCTGACCAGTGCAAAAAGAGCAGCTCACGCCGGCTGAATAAGGCTCATCAATCCAAAGGCAAGAGTCGCCACAGTAGCAACGATGCAGCTAACAAGGGAGCTACAGGGGACCGCGGGATGTGCTTACAGGTTCCATCATCCTACACCGGTCCTAAGGTATGTGTGGAATGGTTTTACAGTTTGTAGAGCGCTACCGTCACTGTTACACAATATACTGTATATGTAAAAACCTTCTTTTCCTGCAGGATCTGGCCGAGTTCTTGGAACAACTTGGCTTCTCAAAGTATCTCCCTTTACTGGAGGAGCAAGACATCGACCTACGCATTTTTCTTACCCTGACAGAGAATGACCTGAAAGAGATAGGGATCACGTAAGTATCTGCCGAGCATTGCTTTACAGAACTAATAAGCTGCAAATGTTGTAACAGTGGTAAGGAGCAAACTGCTCAGCCGGCATGGATACTGCTGTTGAGAAGCAACATTTTTAATCACTTGCAGAGGCAGATAAAGCTTCTGGACTTTCACTGCCCAGAATTCAGATGCAGCTACCACCATCTTGTGGAGTTAATAAAAACTACATCAGGAGGTTGCCTACAGCCACAGCTGTTAATGCTGATGTTTTTACCCGACACTAATTTACTTTTGACCACATACACGGAGACTACATGAGAGTCAAAGGTTAATCAACTTGAAGTGTTGATTGGATGATGGCTATTTCTTTACTCAAGTTTGTATGTACTAAGGTAGACATTTCAAAAGTTGTTGGGAACTTTCCAGGTTGTTTGGACCAAAGCGGAAGATGACATCTGCCATTGCGAGGTGGCACAGCAGCGCTCGTCCTCCCAGTGACGCTCTGGAGCAGGCTTATGCTGACCAGCTGGAGGCTGAGATGCAGGAGATGGCCATTCAGCTGCACAAAGTAACTAACTGGCTTACTATAATAACACCGTCATGCTGCATGATCTTCATTCAACTTGTCCTACTCTGCCCTAGCGCTACGAGGAGGTGGAGGGCCTGCAGAGCCAGGTGTCTCAGGAGAAAGAGTTACGCACCGTGATGGAGGGATGTCTGATGGAGGACAAAATGGCATGGAGGAGGGTGCACACAGAGCTGGTGGAGAACCACCGGCTGGCCCAGGAAATGAACGCTACATTAGCTATGGCAAGAGCGTGTCAATCTGAACTGCTCACTTCCCTCACAGCTGACAGATTTTTGAACAACGTGGAAGTAAAAACAAAATGTGATACAGGTGAGCTCCTTGCTAGATAACAAGATTTGTTTTAGCCTTTAAAAAAAAAAAAAAAAGTAAAACTTTATATTGGACTTGTTGCTGCTGTGTGTCCATCACGTTCCTGTGCAGTTGAGCTTTTGAGGAAACTGGATTCCTACCAAGAGGAACTTGGTAAGATATGTGTGGTTCTACAGTTCTTTCATTGATGGAGTACTCTAATAATCTTTCATCAAAACAGCGGGGACCTTACAAACCGTGCTTCAGAGTCTGAGGCGACTGAGTGCCCCTGAAAAAGTTTCAGATAGTTGGGAAAGGCCTTAATGTTTGCAGGTGAGTCAATAACTGACAACAATCCCACAAACAGCAAAAATATACATAAAGTCTTGTCTTGCCTTAGTGGTTTCTGCCAGAGATGACGCAGGGTGAGTTGACCACCCTAAACAATGTCCAGTGCCCAGCCTTGCCGGTCCAGTGGGATCGATGAATGGACTGGACCGGACCAGATCAGCGCTATCCACGTGTGGATGAGGCTGAACGACAAGCAGCCAGAAGGGAAGTCAATGGAGCACTTGCTAAAATGCTGTGAAATAGGCTCAAGAAAATGTGGTTCTAATTCCAAACCTCTAAATAAAAGAGGTAGAGTACGTTAAGTCTCTTCAAATGCTCTGCTGAACTTTAATTCACCTTTTGAGTGAAATCTTCTGAAATGTCCTGCTGAACGTATTCAAATAAATTTTTTGAGAGATCAGATCACCTTAGACATTTTCTAAGCAGTGTCTTGTTTTAATTTAAATTATTGGCTCAATCAACATGATATTTATACTGATAGTTGAAGATACAAAACATTTCTATATACAGGTGCTGCTCAGGCGCCTGGACTGGTTGCCAGCCAATGGCAGGGCACATACAGACAAACAAACATTCACACTCTAATGGACAATTTAACCTAACATGCATGTTTTTGGAATGTGGGAGGAAACCCATGCACGCACGAGGAGAACATGCAAAGTCCACAGACATGCCCAACGAAGATTCAAACCCTGATCTGACTGTGAGCCCGACATCCTACCCACTCATTCACCGTGCGGCTCTGTGCAACTAAATAATATATGGGAAGGACCTGTACTCAGTAGCGGCTCTACATTGAATTACGGCGCGGGTGAGACCACTTCAGCGCGCGTCAACAGCAACATAAACAGTCTTTACACTCCGTGTCCAGTGGAGGATGTGCCTTTGTAAATCGTAAGCCCCGCCTGTGTCGCCGATCATTTTTAGATATTTTGTAATTGATTGTCTGATGTAATTCAAATTAGACCAGCGTGAATAAAGTCAAGCATACACGTCAATGTTGCAAGTAACGTGTTATTAAAGTTGACTTATCATTCTGTAGCAATCTTCCATTCAAAATATATTTTAAACATAATATTCCTTTACAGTTGACTGTCCTTCCAACACAGACTGGCTTCAAAATTATGTAAAATGCTCAAGGCATGCGAAACAAATAATTTGTTTGTATACAAATCCATAGATTCAAATACAAACATGATTTTTTTTTATTGTACCTTCAGTCATTCAAGTCTATACCTGTAATATTGTCTTTCATCCAGGTCATTCAAAGTCGGCGTTTGTGGGTGGATGATGTCCATGGTGAGTTCAGGTGTACTCACACAGGTGTCCGCAGCCTGCGGGGCAGTGGGCACTGCTTTTGAGCCAGTTAATGATGTGCTCCAGGTGACCACCATGGCTGCAGCCCTGACACCACACAAACAGTCCCTTCACCACATGGTGGCACACGGCGCACACACTGGCACACTGGTGACACCTAGAGAACACAGGCGGGACTATAGTCACAACATGCAGACCAACATTATTATGAAGTTAATTAAAGGTCCCCTATACAGTAAGCCCTCGTTCATCGCGGGTAATTGGTTCCAGACCGCACTGTGATAACATGTCCTGTCGGCTCATTGCTGCTCGTTCAAGAGCCAGTCTCCATGCAGTGTGAAAGGTTACGTAATAGCCTAACGTCACATCTCATAACATTACTGATGTGTAGTGACCAAGTTCAACATATACTTGTCGTTCAATAATTTTTGGACTAATAATAGGCCATAGTGAACCACAAAACAGCATCATTTGTTAATTACTTAACAAAAAAAGCAATATAATAAAGGAGCAATATTCCAACAGTGATATTGCAAGGGACGAATGTATTGCAAAATTGACTCGTGCCTGTGAGTAATAAACGTGGGAAAAAAAGCTCCAGTTTTTAGAGAAGTGGCGCTTAAAACGGCCGCTTGTCTTTTGATCACGCTTTTGAAATGGGCCCACCAGTTACAAAAAGCAGGTTTATTTAAAATAAAGCCAAGCGCTCTGCCAGCTATCCATCTTTCAGCTACACACGTGAGAGCTTTGATTGTTTTCTTTTTCTTCAGCAGAGGCTAACCTAGCGTGGAATTTGCTGTTAAACACTGAGCTATGCTAGTATTTAGTGTAGTAGTTTGTGTCCTCCTGTATCACTCCTTATTGTTGTGTATATGTGATACATGGCATCTACTACACCAGATAAAGTGCACTCCTTGGAGCCACACACACAGTGTGGACAAACGTAGCTCACTAGCATCACACACACACAAACAGTATGACTTAAATTCTAAATTCCAGCAACAAGACTAGATTTCGGCCACCACACTTTGAATACACTATTCAGGGACTTTAGTGACTTATTTAAATGGTTACCATGGAGATGGTTATGTTGGTACCTGTCACAAATCCAGCCCCTGTTGTTCATCGGCCGTTTGCAGTTGCTGCAGTTGATGTGCAGTGTTGTCGACGTCTGATTCAGACAAGTGATGGCGCAGCACGTACTCAACTTGATGACCTCATTAGACACGTTCCACAGCTCAAAACGCTGCAGCAGGTCAATGTAGGACATGTACCAGTGCTCCTAAAACGTAATCCAATTATAAAATAATGAACATTCTGACACGCAACACCACAGCCCTGTCCGAGTGTCAGATACCTGGGTGAGGTCATCAATCTCTTTACGTATCCGCTCTCCCAAGACAATGAGCACAGACACGGCCATCTGCACATCGCCCTGCTCGGCGTAGTAGCTCAGCATCTCACGCACAATGGGGCAGAAGAAGCTAGCAGGCAGATGGGGCGTAAACATAGGCTGGGAGATGGAGATGAGGGAGAAGGACTCGATGGGCGTCAGACACATGACCTCAGCCTCGTTACCGCTGACGTGCGGCGAGTCGGCCTTGTCTTGCTGAAGGTGCTCGGGAGCGGATGGATTGTCCAGGATGTCGTGACGCAGCTGGAAAGCCTCTTGGGGAAGAGTGCACTCCTGCTCCTCTGTAAATACCAGCAGATGCAGTAGTGTTCAAAATAATAGCAGTCCTATGTGACTAACCAGATGAAGTACTGTTATTAGTACATTTTTATTGCTACATGGCAAACAAGTTACCAGTAGGTGCAGTAGATTCTCAGAAACAAGACCCTGCATTCATGATATGCACGCTCTTAAAGCTGTGCAATTGGCCAATTAGTTGAAAGGGGTGTGTTGAAAAAATAGCAGTGTGGCATTCAATGAGGGCGATGTGAAAAAACAGGTCTGAATCAGGAGGCTCCTATTTAAGGATGAAAACAGCACAACAAAAGTTGATTGCAGAATGGAAAACGTATGAAGAGGTGCAAAAAATGTTTGGATGTTCAGTTTAAATGTTCATCAATTATCAAAATGGATCTAAGATTAACCAATATGGCAAAGGCTTAGCCAGTGACCAGCTCCAGGATGATCAAAGACAGTCTGAATTTACCTGTAAGTATCGTGACAGTTAGAAGATGTTTGTGTGTAGCTAATCTGTTTACAAGAATCCCCCGTAAAGTCCCTCTGTTAATAAAAGGCATGTGCAGAAGAGGTTACAATTTGCCAAAGAACACATCAACTGGCATAAAGAGAAATGGAGGAACATTTTGTGGACTGATGAGAGTAAAATTGTTCTTTTTGGGTCCAAGGGCCGCAGACAGTTTGTGAGACGACCCCTAAACTCTGACTTCAAGCCACATTACACAGTGACGCATCATGATATGGGCATGTTTTGTCCTACTATGGTGTTGGGCTATTTATCCCATAGCAGGGATCATGGATCAGTTTGCATATGTCAGAATACTTGAAGAGCTTGAAAATACTTGAACTAATTGACCAATTGGACAGCCTTTAGGAGCGTGCATATCTTGAATGCTGGGTCTTGTTTGTTTTCTGAGAATCTACTGCACCTACTGGTAACTTGTTTGCTATGTAGCAATAAAAATATACTAACAACAGTACTTCATCTGGTTAGCCACATGGGACTGCTATTATTTTGAACACTACTACATATACAGATGAAGGTCTTCTGCAGGTTCACAGCCGAGACCAGGGATCGTGGGTTCAAAAAGGTTGATGACCACTGGACTAGAAGGTTGTGTGCATGATGACAGATGAGACTGACCTGTTTGGTTGTCATGTTCCATGGAATAAAGGTCATCATCATCTATCTCAGCATCTCCAAAAATGTATTCAGCCTGCCCCTCGCTGCCCTCAGTCTCCTCATTTTCTGAAGTCACATGATTGTACTCAGACATCAACATGGACAAATGCAAACAGCCGGAGGTCCACGTCTAACCTTCATTATTGTTGCTGATGTTTTCCGGCTCCAAGTGGACGTTGTCCTGTCTACTGTCACCTTTGCTGCGCTCCAGTCTGCTCTCGTTGCCCATCTCCTTCATGCTGAAACTGAAAATGACATGCTTGTGTGACTTTTTAGGTGTTTTGTACACAGGGGTACCATGTTGGCAAAGAGGAGAAGTGTGACGATGACCACAGAACTGAGACGCAGGGATTGCGTCTTTCAATGTTAGGTCAGGCCATGTACACATTTACTGTACCCGACATGCAATTTGACTCCATTTTGTTGCATTTTCCCAGATTCAATTTTGCGTTCAGTTGCACAGTACAGCTAAATAAATAACAGTTTCTCAATTGTATTTCCAATGGGGAGTGGGGGGACAAAAAAGTCTTGGTTGTTAGCAAGTTACCAAACAAAGAAGTTATGACGCTAATTTGAAGATAACGCTGGTCAGTAGGGGTGTCACGAGACACCCAACCCACAAGACGGGACAATACACAGGATTGGGTACACAAGAACTAGACAAGATTTCAACATTAATTTTAAGTACAACTGGAAAAAAAAGAATTGTACAAACAAACTTTATTAAACCAAGTCACGAAACCATGCAAATTGATGATTAGCAAGTCTCTATATTTTTTGAGACCAAATAAACCACTGTTATGATTGTATATAATGATAAAAATGAACTATAATACACCATAATAATGCAATATTTCCTTTAATATGTCATCTTTCACTCTGTAAAGTGGTGGAATTGGCATTTGTGACATGTATTTTCTGAAAGCAATTGATAGTGTGTTATTTATTCATTATCTCATTTTATTTCTGCAATGAGGCACGTCCCACAAATGTCCCCTGGGCCACACTTTGGACACCTATGCTTGTTTCACCAGGAAGGTAGGTGCTGGCTGGTGAAGGAGGAGTGTGTCTTTCTCAACTCAACTTTATTTATAAAGCGCTTTCATACAATCAGTGATTGAGACAAAGTGCGGTACAGTGCATACGGAATAAAAGACTAGCTAAAAACATAAAACAATAAAACAAACAATAAAAGCTGTACGTCACAATAAAAGCTGTACAGACTCTTAGACTGGGTTAAAAGCCAAGGAGTAAAAATGAGTTTTAAGAAGAGTTTTAAAAGTACTACTAAAGTACTTTGTGTACTACTCGTATTTAATTACCAAGTAAATGCCTGATGCAAGAAACACTCCCTGTCTTTCACTTTTAAATGCACACCCCTATTTGCTTAATTTAGCAACCATGTTGCTCAATTGTCCACACGGATCTACTCTATGTATGAGGTGTATTATGAAGCTGAGTTATGGTCGCCACATTACGCCTTTATGTGCAACACACGCTCCGGGCAGCCAAGGTGCCGGCCCGGAGGTCAGGAGAACCAGAGCGGAGGGAGGCACCTACTGTGGCCGCCATTGTGCACTGTAGCTGGCCACCTTCTCCGAGCAGACCCAGTGCTGCCATTATGGATGTTGATTGTGATTAAAGGTAACAGTGATTAGGGTGAAAACAAGTCCAAACATTTACTTGTTTTGATCTGATAAATGCAGCAACTTTGACCAAATGTGAAAATAACTATAGCTTCTGCTTGATATTAACATGTGCAGCTGTTTAATTCAGATGGGTGAAAAACAAACAAACGTTTATACGTCACTGACGCTGACAACATGAACACCAAGCTAGGTTGGATTGCAAGGTGTGCATGAAGCACTGAATGTGCGTGTGGCAGCCTCCTTTTACCTTTTTGCCACCGAGAGGGTCGGAATGGGTCCTTCGTCTTGATGATGCGCTTGTAGGCAGGTGCAGAACAGGATTGGGCATGGTGCAGGTTCATTATAATAATCACATCCAACCGGACTAGCAAACCACTTTGCACGGAAAATCGATGGCTGCAGCAGTGTCAAAAATGATGGCTTCCCAGCCCTTCCTCTCTCCTCCCTTGCCCAAGCAAGTACACGGCATTTATGGCTTCCATGTGCCTAAGCACGCACACCCATCTGTGCCCACGTGACCACCCTCTCCGCCCGTGCAGCCTAAACACACAATTCTATAACCTGTCTCCCACAACGCGCTTCCAATAGTGCCTTGCACACCGCCACTTGCATATTACTGTACAATTCAAAGTAGCAATGCCATAGTTTACCGTCTGACTGGCTTTTGGTTGCCCCGTTCCTGCGAGACAGCTTTTTTCCAAACAAGAAATCTTAATCTCATGACACCCCTACTGACCAGCGAAGCAAAGTATGATACATATTTTTTTTGCAATCTACCAGTTACTATTAGTTCTTATCATATCTTCATCTTACATTTTGGTCATTATGGTAATCGTAACTAACAAACCTGCTCATTAGAGCCAAGGTGGGCACCTTACTGAGGTTGTGGTTTAGCCCAGGAGTAGTGATGTTTGCTGGGTCAGAGAACATGATTCTCAGCATGGTCCATGTTGTGGAAACCTGTCAAAGTAAAAGCAGCTGTGTAAAGAGGATAAGCGGTCACTGCTTGTGTCGTTGTTGTCGTACCTGAGGTCTTTTGAGCTGGCGAGCCACCTTGGCGTTGTGATCACACAGCTCAGCAAAAGGCTTTCCACTGAGGAGATAGAGTTGTGCCGTCTTCACAAACCAGTCCATGCAGTTACTGTCCAAGTCCGTTTCAAAGACAGCGAGAGCACTTGACACATGGGCGAACTGTTCTGTCGGGTCGGGCCTCTTGAAGAAAAAGATGGGGTAGCGGCGGTCGCCTCCAGGGTAAGGCTTTCTGTTGGCGTCACCGCTGATTAGACTCTCCTTTGCTGCAAAGGCCAAGTCGCCAAAAAGGCCAAAACAGAGCCCTTCAGGGTTGGCCTTATTCACGGGCCGGGTGGCATCTTTGAATATGTGCTGGTAGAGAGTGCTGTCCTTGGAGCCCGACAGCAGGAAGTGAGGGTCGTGCTGGTGGCGCCACACAATACCAGTGGTCACGTCTTTGTGCTCCTCGAAGGTGGCGAAGGGGATGAACGGTCTTCGCACGTCCCACACGTAGATGTTGTGATCCACCATCATGGAGCAAGTGGCCAGGTGGAACTTCCTCTCTGGACGCCACTTGACTCGCGCCACTGAGGCAATGGTTTGGACACAGTAGACCTCTTTGGCACGGTTTGTGGTCATGTCCCACACCTTCACCATCTTATCTCTGCCTCCTGTGGCCAACCAGCCCCTAACATGGAACATGAATGCCATTTCAAAATCATTACACCTCAATTAGAAGAAAGTGTTGTCACAGAATTCAGTTCAATCTTGGAACAGATGTAGAAAGAGTTAGTTACCTGTCATCAGGGTGCCAGTCACAGCAGAATACCGGGCCCGTGTGGGCGGTGAACATTCGCTCGTAGCGGTCAGGCCTTCTGATGTCCCACAACTGGACGTTCCCATTCTCAAAAGAAGCAGCGAATGTGAAATAATCCTTCATACTGAACTGAACGTCCCGCACACTCTCTGACTGACCTGCAGGAAAGACATCACAATGGTGCTAAAAAAAGTTATTTACTGCCAGGGATTAGATTCAATTACATTAAATGTTGCTTCTGTCTAGCTGAATTAGTGAAAAGCCTCATGTGCTATTCAAAACTAAAGAACAATAACAGTTTTTGACTATATTATTGTCAAATTACAATTTTTTAATTACGTTTTGCCTTCATTATCTCATGTACCTCAATACAGACATTATTCTTGTATGTACATGAGTTGTAAGTAAGAAAAAAATTGTCAAAATACTACAAAAATAAGAATAATAGAACAATATAGAGCTGCAACATTTTATCGATTATCCAAATAATCGACAACTATTTTGGTAATTGATCAATCATTAAAATGTACCATAAATATCCTGATTTTAGACAATCAAATGTCACTATTTTTTTTATTTATTTCCTTAGTCTTCCATGAAAGGAGACATTATCTTTCAGGCAAAACAAGATACACGCACACACACACACACACACACACACACACACACACACACACACGCACACATCACCTTTGACTTTGGAAAAGTTATCAAAAAAAGGCAAACATGTTGATGTCTTGTGAAGCAAACACTGCAGAAACACGTGTGTAGAGCGTATGTAAAAGCATTCCCACGCATAGTAAATCCCATAACTGTACTTGGGAAAATGCTTACATTTCTGCACTCTCTCCATAAACTCTTACCATGCGTACACATTAAACCTACTGGTAGAACAGGGAAACTACAACTAGCTATGGCTGTGCCTGTCTGGGACAGGCCTGATCAACTTGCTACATGGATCACAAACAGGCCACCCTCCCCCAAAGAGCAGACAAGCCGATGCCAAACGCACAGCCTGCCCCTAAAGTTTATTTCTTTCTTTATTGGTGATGCACATGTAGCAGTCTGTGTCAGTGACTTGTTGATTTGCAGTAGAGTGTCACTTGATGGTTTATATTTCGCTACTTCAATTTCGGTGTCTGAGAACTTCCTCTTCGCTTTAATTTTTGGAGGGTACCTTCATGCATTCTTAAAGGGATTACTGCAAAGAGGGGAAAATTAAAAATGTCTTTTTAAAAATCTGATTAATCAAAAAAAGAAATGAATCAACCGATTAATCGATTATGAAAATAATCGTTAGTTGCAGCCCTACAACAATTCCTTGTTTAATGCAGTTAATTGGTTTCAGACCCGACCGTGTACCCCGCCTCCCGCTCAAAGTCAGCTGGGATGGGCTCCAGCATACCCCTGTGACCCTATTGAGGATAAGCAGCATGGGGAATGGATGGATGGATATATTTTATTATTTTCTCAGTGAAAAATGACCCTGAAAAGCATACAGTGTCTGTTGCGTAGCACCTAGGTTCTCGAATAAGCTAACATGCATTGGAATGTGTGAGGAAACCTGAGTATCCAAACAAAACCCACGCACTCACGGGGAGAACATGCAAACACCACACAGACATGCCCAACAAAGATTCGAACCTTGATCTCCTGACTGTGACCTGACACCCTACCCACTCATCCACCGCGCGGCCCTATACAACTAAATATACAAAAATAATATATGAGCAGGACCTGTCCTCAGTAGCGGATCTACATTGGATTACTTTCCGGGCGAGACCCCTTCAGAGCGCGCCAACAGCAACATAAACTGTCTTTACTCTCCGTGTCCAGCAGAGGATGCTCCTTTGTAAACTGAAAGCCGATCATTTTGGGATATTTTGTAATCAGTACAACTTTATTGTCTATGATGTGAATATAATTAGTCCAGAGTGAGTAAAGTCAAGCATACGCATCAATGTTGCAAGTAACGTGTTATTAAAGTTGACTAATCATTCTGCAGCAATCTTCCATTCAAAAAATATTCTAAATATAATAGTATATTCCTTTACAGTTGACTGTCCTTCCAACACAGACTGGCTGAAAAGTTATGTAAAATGCACGCACACACGCACGCACGAGGAGAACATGCAAACTCCACACAGAGATGCCCAACGGAGATTCTAACCCAGGTCTTCCAAATCTCCTGACTGTGTGGCAAACATGCTAACCACTTGAGAGATAAGAAAGATTCTTCTTCTGGCTCTCAATGAAGGTGGTAGCATCTTTTGTCTATCCCTTCCGTTATATTCCCTGCTTTGCTTCTTGCGTCTTTTTTGGCACCGTCTCATACTTTTTCTCTCTCCAAATAAATTTCATAGAATTGATCAGCTGGCCTTTCCACAAAACTGACAAGATCTTCTTGACGAGAAGATCGGGTTCGGGGGAACCTGTGTGCACTGACGGGAACGTTCGTGATGGACAGCTGGGGGAAGTGGGAAGTCATATGCGTGACGATTCTTTCCATGGAGGACATCAAAGACGTCTACGTCTTCGGAACCATAATGACAGACTGTTGCTGATTGGTTTAGGCATTGCCCTGGTGTATCGCCGAAGTCATAAAACGGAAGCCGCGGTTCAATGCGCCCAAAAGCTAGCCGTCATCATTGAGAATTGTGGGTAAAGACGTTAGCACTCTGACTGTGAATCACAACAACGAAAACATCTTTGTGATCTTGGGAGAACCTTTCAGTTTTGCAAAGGCAGATGGATCGATTGAGAGGCCAGAATGGACAAACAAAGTAAGCCACGTCTATTGGAATTTGGCTGCTCGCACAAAACCCATCTACTCAATTTGCATATTGGCCTCCTCCCTCGGCAGCTGCCACAAGGTCGCTGCTCGAACAACTCCTGGACACTTGTTTGTCTTAGCCTGGGCTCCTTGCCTTGGCTCCACCTCAATTGCTGTGTCATCTCACGGACTGATGCCCCAAGTTTGAGACATAAGTGGCCAGACTTTTTCAGACCTATGCACACATGCACCAAGGGACACTCTCATACATACACACACTCCACGCCCTCGTCGCTCCCTTCCCCAACACAGGGAGGCGGGATCCATGTGATGTGCCAACACGGCTGCAATGACCGTCCAGTCTAAGCCCCACAACCTCATATAAGTAAAGACCATTCTCATAAGATTAAGATTTGTTTTGGTGTCCTCAGCACTTTGAGGAATAATACCCAATGTAATTTTGTTACAGTGTCATTTAGTTAACAGAGACTTCATACTCCATTAGATTTTTTTTATTGTTGTTTGTGCTTTTTATTGCCACGGAGAGTCTATTTTTGCATTGTTATGATTGCGATTTTAAGTGCAATTTTTGGTTATTTTTTATTGTTTAATTTTAAAATTAATTTTAAAGTTCTTGACATTCCAATTACAATGTTAAAAACTTGAAAAATTAAAGTACGGTGTACTCGCATTATTACGCCATGTAGTTCATGACAAAATTGTCTCAAAAAATGTTTATCGACAATAATTCAATCATTATATTACTACTACTTTTTCCTGTCGTTGAATTACATTACCAACAAAGTTATTATTAATACTTTTAATATGGCTTTTTTTCTTAAATAACTAATTTACTTTCAATGACCCCAAAACACACACGGCTGAAGTCAACCCCAATACTGTACACTTAAAAAAAAGTGTTCATGATTGTTATTGTTGTGCAGTTTGCAGTGTAGAACTGCACTGGATTAAACAGAGAGATGTTCCTAATATTTTGGTTACACAAAATAGGCATCGCATTGCAAACACCCCTTGGTGTAGCCACAATAACAAGAACAGCACTGATTGAACTGCAAAACCTTATTGTTCCACTCCGACGCCATCTGGTGGAACTAGTTGGTCACTGCAGCACTGTGCACCTCTGCATGTCAGCTTTGATGCCAAAAAGTGACATTCAAGTCTTATTTGTCCAGGTGTACATAATGAGGTAGCAGGTGAGTGTATGTTAGACAACAGACACCCTTGCACAAGACAACCATTCATTAGGACAATTGCTTAAATGCTATAACAATAATAATAACAATACCTGAGAAAGTGCTGACAGACTCCTTTTTGCGCAGGTCAAAACACTTCATGAAGCCATCCTGCGAGCCGCTCAGCAGCATGTACACCTCTGTGGGGTGGAAGCACACTTTGTTGACCGTACGCTTGTGCTCGGTGAACAGTTGGTCCTGCTTGTTGCGAGACGGCTTCCCCAGGTTCCACGTCACTACGGCGCCGTTGGTGGCGGCGGTGGCCAGCAGGTTCTCTTCCATTTGGTGCCACATGACGTCGGCGCAGCTGAAGTTGAGCGAGGGCTTGCGGCCCACGCGGAGATTCAGTTTCTCCAGAAACTGCTCCTCCTCTATGCCGTAGATCTTAAAGATGTTGCGGCCGGCCACCACCACCTGCGCGGCGTCACGGCACACACTGATGGCGTTGGCGGGAGCGTCCAAGTGGCAGAACACGGTTCGACCGCTGATGGCACTGCTGCCGAGAGCTGTGGTGACCCGGGACATCTTCTCCATGTTCCTAAAGAACCCACATAAGTTTACGGCAGGAGTTTCCAAACATTTCCCACCAAAGACCGCATACTGACAAATCAAAGGATGTGGCGGGGCCTCTCCATTTGTGTTTATTTTATTTAGTTAACACCTATTTAATACATATCTTTCAATACAGAGCTTTGTGGTATCATTTATTTGGAATTATTATTATATAAATTATTATTTCTTTAACATTTTCTCTTTTCATGATCTGGTGTTTTTCAAACATTACAACTTTCCTTCATACTGCACATTTTTTCTTGCGTGATTATAGACTTGTATAATGAGATGTTTTTTCCTCCAAATATAATTCAGTTCTTGTTTTATTATCTCAGAATTATAAATTTCTTCTAAAAGAACTTTTTTTTTGCACTATATATTATATTACGAAGTACATAATTGTTCTCTCGCAATAGAATGACTAGAAGGATTCAATTCCAATAAAAACATTGTTTGTCAAAATATAATAAAAAAATAATTTAGTTGTCGAACAATTCACAAGAACCAGTGATGTTAGTTATGTTTATTGTGGTAATATTACAACTTATTTCTAAAATAATCGTGTTTTTCTGAAAATATTGTGTCTTTATCCTGTAATTACTTTTTTCTGAAATATTAGAATAAAATATAATACAAAATACTAAGTTTTTATGGCATAATTATGACTTTTGTCTTGTAAAATTGTAGCTTTTTTTTGTACTACACCTACTCTCAAAACAAAACATGTTTTTTTGTGTCTAACTACAACTTCTGACTCTTAATGACTGCAGTAAACAGACACAGCGTACTCCAAATACTGTATTTTCTCCCAAAGACCATTACGACTCCTGCAAATGGCGTCTGTGTGTGTAATACTCCAGCTTTATTATTGCAAATCTACATACTTTTGTAAAAAAAAAAGAGGTGCAGTTTTATCTGTAAATAAACAGAAAAGTGCAGTACTGACTTGGTAAAGAACTGCTGGCCTTTTCAACTACTGCAGCAAACCAGGATGCTCTTCATTGCCTCCCATGAGAGGCAATCCGCGGGTGGTTGAGAGAATGATATCTGTGGTGCAATGGCAGATGTTTCAGGCAGGAGGCACAAAAACAACAACAAAAAAAACATTCCGTCGTCTGTCCTGGTAAAAGCTAATTAGGCCAACAGCAAAACTGGTACCACCTCTGCTTGTTTAATGTAGTTCTGTTTGCTCCATATTCTATATACTCCCTACCTCATCTCTTTCCAGCCATTTGGAAGGCGAAATTATACTTTGCCTTTGTGCAAAAATACAGCAAAAACGAGCCGAAGCTTAGCGTACACGAACCTTCATTGAGGAGGTGGCTAGCACAGTAGGCTAGCAGAGTAGGCTAGCGCAGTAGGCTAGCAGAGTAGGCTAGCACAGTAGGCTAGCACGGTAGGCTAGCACGGTAGGTTAGCAGAGTAGGCTAGCAGAGTAGGCTAGCAGAGTAAGCTAGCGCAGTAGGCTAGCACAGTAGGTTAGCAGAGTAGGCTAGCACAGTAGGCTAGCACAACAGGGTAGCGCAGTAGGCTAACACAGTAGGCTAGCACAACCCTGCACTGCCACGAAGCTAGCTCGGACGCTAGCTGTGCCGCTAATGCTAGCAACCCAACAGCGCTCTGACCAACTTTTATGACACACCTAAGGCGCGCGGCCCTTGCTGGGTTCCACATGTGCGTCTAATACAACCGCGACGCTTCACTCCCTTCTGCGTCAAGTGCGGGAGTTTAATTAAACAAAAGAAACGGGGAAGCTAACAAATGAACAAATCCGCTCACTGGCAGTACTCCCGGAAATGAAAGTAAACTATAAAGTCTCGCGAGATTTCCGTTGGAGCCAATACGTAACTACAAAAGAGGTTTGTGCGGGTTTAATATGCCTTGAACTGGCCTAAACAGTTAATGAATGCCACTTGCAAGTATTAACCCCGCGATAGTAAAACTAAGTCATTTAGAAGCTGCCATGAGTGGACTGTTTGAGTGCGAGCGTGCAGACACATGGAGGAGAGTTGATGGCAAATACTGGCATGTTGTGGAGGCCAAGGCTAATAAAAGCAAGCAACCCGGGAAGCTTCTCGACCTTGACAAGTGGTAAGAACAAGCCAGAACACCTCCATTCTGACTGTCACTGAGAAATACTGGACCTTCTCACGGTTGTGTCTGCAATGTTACTGTGTGTGCACTCAGGTACCAAGAGGAGCTGCCCGCTGTCCTATCAAGTCGATGTGATAGACATGTCACGCGGTCAGAGATGCTCAAGCTCATGGAGTGGAAGCTGACTGTAAGCATGCACGTTCATGAATCGCCATCGTGCGCATCAGCCGTGTTCTCGTCTTGCAGAGGGGGAAGTTCCGACCCCGACTGCGGCAGCTGGTGGCATCCAACAGCGAGGACACTGTGGAGAAATGTTCCACCAAGGCCTTCAGCCTCCTGCCGGATGTGTTGGCGGCCATCGCGGAGCTCGGCACACTGAAAGGAGTCGGCCCAGCCACGGCGTCCGGTTAGCAGAAGTCAAGTGTTGCAACGGCTGTCAGCAAATAAAGTGGGATTGTTTTGATGTTGTTGCAGCGCTTTTGGCTGCAGGAGCTCCAGAGCAAGCTGCCTTCATGTCTGATGAAGCCATGGAGAGCATACCTGGATTGGCACCGATACAATACACCGCCAAGCATTACACACTCTACCTGGACAAGATGCTGGCGAAGACCAAAAAGCTCAACAAAGGCACTGTAGAAAAGTTTGAATGGAAGCGTTTAATGTCCCCTTCGCATCTAACAGTACTTCCTCTTTTCTTCCTCAGTGGACCCTCAGCAGGACTGGACACCCCAAAGGCTGGAGCGCTGTTTGTGGGCGCTGACGGTCGCTAGGCAACAGCAGCTCCCGCTTCTTGAGGACGTGGACGTGGTGGAAGACTGCACCGATGCAGGCGGCAGAGCGAGCAAGAAACTTAAAAGGAGATGAAATATGTTTGCCATGAGCCACGGCGGACGTCTTCACTGCAACATTTCTCATTTTCACAATTTCTTTAGTTGTTTTTTTCTGGTATGATGGTGACTGTTGTGAACTTGACACTTTTTTGTGAGATCACATTAAAGTTACATGTTTTTTTCTAAAAAATATATTTTTTCAAAAATGTCTTGCAATATTACAACATTATCCCTTAAATTATTATCTTTTTCTGGCATAATTATAATTTTTATACGTGTAAAATTAGACCAAAAATGATGACATTTTCCTTGTAAAATTATTATTTTTTAAATTTTGCTGAGAAGGGAAGGAATTCTATAATTTCTTATTAAAATAGAAAAAAAGAGACTCTTAGACGTAAAAAATGCAATGCAATCTGAAAAAAATAATATATACATTTATATAATATACTTTAAATTCTATCATACAAGTATATATAATAAAAAGAATATATGAAATAAAGACAATAATGGATAAACAATGCTTGCATGTTTACGGAGTGTAAAGTAAATGTACACTTTGTACCAGAGAGGGCAGACAGTTAAATCACACAATTTTGTTCATTTTCTGTTTTTTCTTCATCAAGTGGGACAAAATATGTACACAGCAGTGTTCAAAATACTAGCAGGCCAATGTGACTAAACAGGTGAAGTACTGTTATTAGCTTTTTATTGCTACATGGCACACAAGTAGCCAGTAGGTGCTGTAGATTCTCGGAAAACAAAGACGACCCGGCATTCATGATTTGCACGCTCTTATGGCTGTCCAATTGGCAATTAGTTGAAAGGGGTGTTTTGAAAAATTAGCAGTGTTGCATTCAGTGATTAATTTGGTGGAAAAAAAAATGATGTGAATCAGACGGCCCCTATTTAGGGATAACACAAGCACATACATTTCTCTTTGAAATGGGTCGTTCAAGACGTTGTTCAGAAGAACAGTGTACTTTGATTAAAAAGTTGATTGGAGAGGGGAAAACTTATGAAGAGGTGCAAAAAATGTTTGGCTGTTCAGCTAATATGATCTCCAATGCCTCAAAATGGAGAGCAAAACCAGAGACACGTGGCAGAAAATGGAAGACGATGATCAAAATGGATCAAAGAATAACCAGAATGGCAAAGGCTCAGCCACTGATCAGCTACAGGATGATCAGACAGTCTGGAGTTACCTGTAAGTACTGTGACAGAAGATGTCTGTGTGAAGCTAATCTATTTTAATCCCCTGCAAAGTCCTGTTAAAAAAAAGGCGTGTGCAGAAGAGGTTAGAATTTTCCAAAGAACACGTCAACTGGTCTAAGGAGAAACAAAGGAACATTTTGTGTATTGATGAGAGTAAAATTGTTCTTTTTGGGTCCAAGGGTTTGTGAGACGACCCCCAAACTGTGAATTCAGGCCACAGTACACAGGGAAGACAGTAAAGTATCATGATATGGGCAAGTTTCTCCTACTATTTATCCCATAGCAGGGATCATGGATGAGTTTGCATATGTCCAAATACTTGAAGAGGTCATGTTACCTTATGCTGAAGAGGGCATGCCCTTAAAATCAACAAGACAATCACCCCAAGCACACCAGTATACCAGCAACATCTTATGTTGTTATGTTACGGAGGGGCCAGCCCAATCCTTGGACCTTAATCCAATGGAGAACTTGTGGGGTGACATGAAAAATGCTGTTTGTGAAGCAAAACCAAGAAATGTTGATGAATTGTGGAATGTTGGTAAAGAATGTTGGAGGGGAATAACAGCTGGAAGGAGCCACAAGTTGGTAGAGTCCATGCCACACAGATGTGAAGCACTTATAAAAAACTAAATATTATCTTAGTCATTCACAGGATTGCCAAATCCTAACAAAGAAAAAATAGTTTGGAGTTTGTAAAGTGAACGGCAGACACTATTTTTTGAGCACCCCCTTTCAACTAAGTGGCCAATTGCACAGCCTTAAGAGCGTGCATATCCTGAATGCTGGGTCTTTGCTTTCTGGGAATCTACTGCACCTACTGGTAACTTGTTTGCCATGTAGCAATAAAAATATACTAATAACAGTACTTCATCTGCTTAGTCACATATTTGCATATTTATTTTGAACACCGCTGTACTTGTCTTTTTCAGCAGTCTTTCGAAGCAGACATTTTTTGTGATTAGGACATCAACGGTGAGGAATTTAACATTTTCAAATATGTCACTGCAGAAAAAAAAAGTTTCTGTCAGTGTTGCTGCCAATCATTAACCTATCTCAGTTATAGAGTTATGTAAACAATGTCTTTTAAAGGGTGGAAAAAAATGCAAAAAGATAATTAATATGTGATATGATAATTCAAGCTGAAGCAGTTTTAAAATACTGATTCATTTAAAATGGGAAAAATATGAATATATTTAATATGCTGAAAGCTGTTTTGTGACATTTTTTTCAGTAGGGACAAATGAGAGCGTAAACGTAATGGTTTTTAAAGAGTTAAAAATGCAAAATTATCATTATGTTCGTTGTGTATATTTCAGGCTGAAATTTAAAATATTGACTCATTTAACGTGAAAATAAATATTTATATACATGAAATTTTAGATGGAAGATTTTGGGAAGTTAAAATTTATTTCATCAGAGACACATTTTTCTTTTAATGTTATAATGTTACTCCTGTAAAGTTACATGATTTATTTCTCCTAATACTATGACTTCAATCTAATAAAAAACAAAAAATCCATATGTATTCTTGTAAAATGACACGATGTAATAATAAATAGCATCATAAAGTGTTTTTTGGGGCTAAAAATCCACATTTATTCTGGTAAAATTAATTTTTTTTCTTCATTTTATTATCGTATTGTATTATATATTGTTATAAGTAATATATGTATGATGTACATACAGTAATATAATGAATTATTACTTTTCATCTGATATTCTTACCTTATTTTTTATAATATTACAGGTTTTATTTTATATTTTATTCTCATCTCATCTTTGTTTTATTATTTCAAACTTCTTCATACAAATTAGGTATGATTTGACAGATTAGTACCAAATACATTTTCAGAAAAATGTTTCCCATCACAAACAATTGCGATTTGGAATAATAATAATAATGTCCTCAAAAGTGCACACTTAGCAAAATGTAATGGCCACATCTTTGGAAGACTACCTAATTACTAGAAAAGAATAATCATACAGTTTAAATTGTAGGCAGGAAGTTGGAAATGTGTCATCATAAGCACGATTCTCAAAAGAAGCTTTTGGATGTTGCCACGGTATTCTTCTTTATTGATATTGTTTCCAAATGAAAGCAAAGTACAATGACCAGTAGAAAATAAAACAAAATATATTCATATATATACACAATATAAAATGGTTCTCTTTTAGAACATTTAAAAAGTACATACAGTACAATAAATAGTAATGAAATAATTCATGAGGACTTTGATACAAATTTTCCGCATGTAAATTGAGTTATGCTTGTGAATCAGAGAGGAAAAATTCCCCCTTTTTCTCGTGTAAACGCTGAGCTGGTACCACCACGGGGCTCCTGCCTGTTGTTTCCTGCAAGCTCGGCACCGTTGCACGGACAGCAAGAAGCAGCACGCAGACGAGGGATGACGGGATATTTGCCCCACAACCTGAGTTGCCTGCACAGCTCATGGGATTGGTAAAAAAGCCATCTTTTTTGAAACAAAGCATTTTTAAAAAAAATGTTTAGGGGCTGTACACTTCTTTTTGATAAGCCCGTTTACTTATTGTCTTGCTAAGCTTCCATTGTCTTCCCTCCATCGAAAGTCTGTTACTGCTTGTTCTGTCTTGGTCGGGACATATTTGCTTTGAACTCATTCAGGCAATTTTTTGTCACGTAGTTTTGTCCAAATAAATGTAAGAAGCAATTAACATCCTGTTTGACCCTCGGCCCGCTCTGCAGCCTGAGGAAGCAGCGGCGACTGTGGAGCCACGAGTGGGAACAAATATCGAGTAGAATAGAACATTTGGAAGGGTACGTTTAGCTTCGAAGCAACAATCTCTCACAACAAGACCAAAGTTGTTTGTACAGTATTTCCTGTCGCTGTGATTTGAGTTATCACACGGAGAGAAGTGAGAAGTTACGGGATCACTGCCAGTATTTTTTACTTTTGCACATTGTCATACAAGTGTCTCGACTAGCGAGTGTTTTTTAGTTGCAAGCAGTCTCTTGCTCGCTTTTTACTTTGGACTGCCAGCTAAAATGTGGGTTGCGAACCACTATTTATGGGCAGGCATAGCCAAGGACAGCTATTTGGGGGTTTGTGTCAATGGGACCGTGGCTGAGGTCGAGAATGGATGTAGCATTAGCATTAGTAGCAAATGTATTAGCGGCGCACTAGCTAGTAACCGGGAAAGACTTTCAACACATCAGTAAAACATACGTAGCTTTAGCAACCTTCTTTATTATCTATTGTGTAAAATATATATATATATATATTTTTCCTCTAGATGGGGCTTGCGTTAAAGCGTTTTGTGTTTTAGCGTGTCCCATGTTGGGTTGTGGTGTGCATGTTGTCATTTTAAGCCTTCAAATCCCCCCCAAAACAGAAACACACATTGGTGATGTTGTCGCTAGATCTGGCGACATTCCAACCCTCCTTGATGACATAGTTTCTCAAAAGCAACTAGCGACAAATCTGGTGACTTTTTCTGCCGTTGTTGGGGTTTCTGGTTTTGTGAAAGCACGTATTGTTCTGCATTTTCTATACTCGCTGAGCAGCAGCGGGTGGCGTTGACAAGCCGGCCGTGTACAGTCAGCATCCGCGATGTGGAGCTCTATGCATGGACAGCGCAAAGTAATCAGGCACGCGTGGTGGGGGAGGTCGCCCTATTCAATGTTTCAATAAGCCCCGATCGAAGAATGCATGTCTGTACGTTTTATTATTATTCTATTGCTACTCTTGATTTGTTAAAGGAAGTGGATTATCTTGCTATTCTTTGGGTAAATGTGACTAATTGATAAGCTCTTTTTATTTTTATATTATATTCATTCATCCATTCATTCATTTTCTATGCCGCTTATCCTCATTATTGCTATATTAAATTATATTTTATATATATAATTATTTTTAAAATTTATATTATATCATATATTGATATTATTGGCCGCACGGTGGTCGAGTGGGTAACACATTGGCCTCACAGTCAGGAGGTTCATGGTTCGAATCTCCATTGGGCATCTCTGTGTGGAGTTTGCATGCTCTCCCCGTGCGAGTGTGTGTGGGTTTTCTCCGGGTACTCCGGTTTCCTCCCACATTCCAAATACATGCATGTTAGCTTCATTGGCCGCTCTAAATTGTCCATTAGAGTGGGAATGTTTGTTTGTCTATATGTGCCCTCCGATTGGCTGGCGACCAGTCCAGGGTGTGCCCCGCCTCTCGCCCAAAGTCAGCTGGGATAGGCTCCAGCATCCCCGCCACCCTAATGAGGACAAGCGGCGTAGAAAATGAATGAATTTTATTATTATTTTCATGCCCTTCATGTCATGTTAAGGTTGAGTCTCTTATTTGCTGTGCAGTTGTGCTAATTAAAAAAAAAAGTTCCCATTAGCCAGCGTGTGAACGTTGAAAGGCGGTGGCGGAGATGAAGAAATTAGTTCAAAAACAGGAATTACGTAAACGTAAAAAATGCCAAATCAGAACTTGTTTTTGGAAGTGTATCAAAAGCTTTGTCTCCTACAAAGTGACATTTCAAAGTATTCTGTGTGCTTTTGGAGGCAAACGAGTGCAATGTTGGATAGGTACCTTTTAGGCTGAACACATTTAACGTGGAAGGAAGTAGGAGTAAACATGCTGATGCACTTTTTGGGAGGCTGACATTTTTTTGACAAATGAGTGAGAATATTTAAAGGACACTCGGATTGTGCAGGTGTTCCCCATGATGTGTCCGCTGATGTCGTTTTTTAGCGCATACTTCTTGTATCCGAGGAGCAAGAGAAGGCGACCCGACTGGCGGCTGGCGCGCAATAAGTGTTACGACGATGAAGAATTGTTTGGCATAACGAGGCGTCGATCTGAACAGCACGATGGATTGGCGCAGACAGACTGGCAGTGAGCAGTGTGGCGCTCAACATTATTGGAAAGGTCATGCATATGCTGCATGCCCGGATAAACCAAGCCGGATTAAAGCATCCATCAGGAAAGGTCAGCGTGGTCTCGTTGACCTTGACTTACACAAACGCGTGCGAGGCGACAAACAGAGAGACACCCCTCCTCCTCGTTATTGTGATGGTAGCGTTCCAGAACAAAATATGCCATTCGATTAAATGAACACCATGCAGCCTGTCGGGTCCACTTATTGAAGGAGGCTAGCGGCGTGTTTGAGGCCTCTCGGAGGCAGCCGTGCCTCATCCTGACAGCAGGGATGTTGTCATGTGACTTAGCGCAGGAGGGGATTCAATCGCTATGTGGGGTTCTATTACTGTAACTTCCTAAATTATTGGCTCAAAAGAAAGGAAGGGAACACGTGCAAGCCGTGATCACAAACCCCAAGTCTTCCCAGTCTGGTTGGGAAGCCACAATGAGAAAAACAACAATGTGGCCCTAACAAGGAATGAACCGTTTCCTGCTGCTCGTCTTTTCTGGCTGATTTCATGGCTTGTTTTGCATTTTCAACAGCCGACAGAACCTCCGCTGGAAGGTTTGCCAGGGTCAAGAGTGTGCAGCAGTCATCATTAAAGTCAAAAAATGACCACTTCCACACATTTGACCTCAGCTGTGGCATGTTGGCTCAGCGCTGCTGGCTCAGTAGCTAGTCTCCATGCAGTGTGAAGGGTTATGTAACTTGACGTCATGTCTCGCAACATCACTCACGCCTAGGGACCAGAACACTACACGTAACCTGCCTTCCAATATTTGCATTACACGCATGCCAGCATAGTATTTTGAGTAATACTGTACATCATAGCATTTCTGTAGTACTGCCCCTTAAGAAAATATCCTGTGAAAAAAATGGCTGCTGAAATGTGAGGGGTGTACTCATTTTATTTGGTACATAATGTGTTTCTACTGTAACGCGATCCAAGATCCGACCTGCATCATCATTAGTGGTTCCTGGGTTCGTTCTGGGCAGACCTCGATGAGGCCCCATCCAGTCCCCAGACCCGAGCCCAAGCCCGGTTTAAGGATATCCCCCTGTTGTTTCATCAAGGGCGTGCATACAGGCACATGGAGGCCAGAAGCATGACTGTTTTTTTTTACAGAAACCTGCTGATTCAAGTGTTCCCTTTACTTTTTTTTGAGCGGTTTAGTACAGACAATAAGGAAGAGCTCCCCGGAATAACAAGATTTGGATATTAGTAGCGAGTGTGTACAAAAAACCACTTAACTAGCCCTTTTTACACATCCCTATGAATCTAAAGTTAAAGAGGCACATTAACCTCCGGTCAGGCATCCTCTTTATCTTCATTATAGGCTAGCAGGGTGTGTATGCATTATTCATCCCTCGACTGTATCCTCGCCAGCCCCAGCAATAACATTTCACGGCGTGCACAAGGGGGCTCCAGCCGTTAATCCGGCATAACGCAGGATTTTTGCCTCACTTTCTAAATAGTCTGCGCCTCACTTTTAGCACTTAGACGCCATGACATGCAGGACTGCAAACGAATGGAATTGATGATGACGATTGGCAAAAGCATCAAACGTTCAGCTGCTCAAAAAGAATTCTCGATTCATAGAGTGCAAATTGGAGCAAATGCCACCACGCTGTCCGTAGAGTTTGTCGCACCGAGCGTACACACACCGCAGGAGGGGGCGTGTGTAACCCCTCTTTAGGTGTGAGCAACGTGCATGAAGCAAAAGCCATTAAAGTTTCACAGGCATGTACTCGCGGCGCAGTTTTGTCTAGTACTTATTCACAATGAAGACATGACGCTGACAGTGCTACCCATCTGCAGCCGTTCCGTTCTTTCTATGGCTTATTTTGTAAAGCACTAAAGTTGGATCAAGTCATTGGCGCTGAGGAACCTCATGAACCATTTAGGATCAACAATCATAGCGTTCTTTTTGCACCGTTTGAAATCCAGAAATAAATAGACTCTTGGTTATGAACATACAATATACTGTACACACGTCCACTATCAAATGAAAAACAGCAATTGACTTGGTCTTTTTGTCTCTCTACAGTTACATTCCTTTACAAAAAGTACACAGTCTGTAAGAAGGAGAAGCTGAGGTATTGACTGAGAGAGGCCGATGGAGGCCCACGCGTGGTCATGTGACCCGCGCCCCAGTTCAGTCTGTTGGCACCGAAACAGAGAAGTGTGCGTGTGTTTGTCTACCCGCTCTCAAAATGATTCATACCGTGGACACATGTTGAGAAAAATATGTTTTTATTTGGAAAATACTTTGGCAGCAATTGCTGGAAGATGGGTTTTGAGACAATCTTTTTTTTTTCCAATATGCAAAAGGATTTCATAATCTTTCTCAAGGCGTAACCGATTTTCTGAGAATGCAAATTGGCCTTTCCTCAAATGTGTCACCGCAAGAACAAGCATTTCAAATGTAAAAAGTACCACTACGTTTTCATTACTAATAATTACTGGTTAATATGCTATTAAACTACAAATGATATCTATAATTATATCTCTATTTGATAAAGATAGTCTATAGTTATAATACCTATTAGTAGTAGCAAAAGAATTGATTATTATAATAAATAATTTTAAAACAACAATAATAATCATATGTCAAATAAAAACCATAACTTCATTTTCAATGATACATAATTTATTATAAATACATCAAATAACCAATAACAATATATTAGATATTATAATGATACTGGCGGAATAACGTGTTACTATTCAAAATGTTTAAAAATAAAGAAAATAATTGAAAATAAAATAATAGTATGTTTGATAATACTCTATGGGGATTTAGGGCCCTACGATTTCCACGTTAACGGAATCACGGACGGCAATAAGAGCGGAATATACTGTTAAATATGGAATCTCGCGGAAATGCTGTCACCGTAAGGAGAAGGAACGTTTGTGTGTGGAAGTACACACCCGGCGGACGGCTAAATCGTCACGGAATCTCATTACAAACACTAAACTTCCCCCTCCATTGTTGAAATGACCAGCGAAAGCTGGCGGAACCTCCTCTTAGCTTCGCTTGGTAGCAATGTCTGCTGACATCCCATTAGAGTAACGAGCATGCAGGCTTCATCCATTCCTCAATTACTGGCCTCAATTGTCCATCGATGGATTGCATTGGTACATGTACATGTTTTTTTGCATTTAATTAACTGACTAATTAATTTATTCACGAACCCAAAGATGCTAGTAAAAGCGCTAGTAAAAATACGTGTAAAATGTAAAAAAATGGAATTCTAAAAAATAAAAATATATTTGGAAATAAAAGATTTCATAGGGCCCTATAGTGATCATAATACTGGTGGTGGTGGTAACAGAATATTATTAATAGAAAATATTGGACAGCGCCATTTCCAGGCAGAAGATCGCAAATCCACAAGTACAAAATCACTTGAACGCATCCAAGGTATGAATGATTTCGGGCTGACTTTCTTATGTGTGCGGCATCATTTACACAGGAAAAAGTGGATTCCACTCAATGAAAAGGACCTCACCAGCGCCGTCAGCCTTGTTATCCTTCCTCCTCCGTCGCCATGGTTACCATATCTCCAATGTACATTTGGCCACAACGGTTGCTGCTATGTTTCCTGTATGCACAGTGTTGGTTCAAAGCAGGCATCGTGATGATGGAAGGACAAAAAGATGACTGGATCGCTCAGCAGTTGTACAGGAAATAAAATGTGCTTTTGTTTGTGGCTCGTTTGCTTTCACCGGAGGCACGCGTCACGAAATGACAGCTTTTAAAGAAGCACAGCAGCTAAACGCTGAGACAGCATCAGCACGCCGCGTCCAAGAATATGAATATAAGCTTCTCCGATGGATCTGGTGGAGCTTGGACGTGTTGCTACCCTCTTTAATAAAAGAGACATAACTTCCTTTTGCAGGTATCCGTACAAAAACAATTGAGTTGTGAATGATTTCCTCTCCTTGGGGGTCTAACTGACGGGTAAAATGAAAGGGAGAACCTGCTTGAAGTCCTTCATCAGGGAGGAGGTGGGATCTGCACGCCCAGCAGATCATAGGCGAATATATTCCAAAAGATGGCAAAGAGTAGGAAGGTGATGAAGGAGAAAACGATGACCCACCAGGAGCACTGCTTTTGCAGGCTCTCCTCGTAGCTGCGCAAGATGAGGAGCCCCATGCTGATGCCCACCACGGCGCCCGACAGGTGGCCCATGAAGCTGGGCTGGGGCCCGGAGGAGGGCAGAGGTGGGGAGAAGCGGAGCCACACTGCCCGGCCCACCTCTGAGCTCACTAGGGAAGAGAAAGAGGGTCACAAATAGTTTGGCATGGGGAGAAATTCATTTGAACTGTCCACATAACGTGGAAGTAGGGGTGTCCAAACTTTTCCCAGCGAGCGCCTCGTATAGAAAAATTGAAGGGTGGTACTTGAAGAATAAAGAATTTTTAAATTGGAAGTGAACAGTTACATGTTATTTATTTATCCTTCTATTCCATTCTATTTTCTTGTGTTATTTCTAAATGTGTTATTCTGTGATGAAGTGATTAAGTTTATTAGGACATTTTTGGAGAGCAGCTTGAAACCTCTTGGAGATGAATAAAGCATCTATCTGCTGAGGGCCAAAAAAAATAAAAAAACAGCTGCGGGCCAAAGATGTGAGAAGGAAAGAAGTGCGGCCTGATGCAGCCCATGCAAATGTTGATGCTACTCTGGAACTGTGCTACTTCTAAACTCTCCCATCAGGTGGGGTGATATCAAAAGTCTCGCGGACTCACGGCAGCCACTCTCATAGCCTATTTGACTTTAATTCGCCTTGCACGGCCAACGCTCGGGTTCTCCCGACATCTGTAGACGCACATAGCGTGTCCCACATTAATGCACCTTGCCTGGCGGGCCGCTCCTCTCGCTGTACACTCTTGTTCTTCCGGTGGCGATAGGAAGCCAGCACTGCAATGTGACTAACCGGATTATTTAATTATTAGTATATTTTTATTGCTACATGGCAAACCAGTCACCAGTAGGTGCAGTAGATTCTCCAAAAACAAACAAGACCCAGCATTCATGATATGCACGCTCCTTGGGCTGTGCAGTTGGGCAATTAGTTGAAAAGGGAAAAAAGGCATACTTTGATTAAAACATTTATTGGAAAGGGGAAAACCTATGAAGACGTGCAAAAATGTTTGGCTGTTGATCAAAAATGATCTCAAATGCCATAAACTGAGAGCAAAATGGAAGACAACTATCAAAACGGATCAAAGAATAACCAGAATGGCAACGACTCTGATCAAAGACAGTCTGTAGTTACCTGTAAGTACTGTGACAGTTAGAAGAAGTCTGTGTGAACCTAAACTATTTACAAGAATCCCCCACAAAATCCCTCTGTTAAAAAAAGGCATGTGCAAAGGGGTGGCAATTTGCCAAAAAACACATCAACTGGCCTAAAGAGAACATTTTGTGGACTGATGAGAGTAAAATTGTTCTTTTTGGGTCCAAGGGCCGCAGACAGTTTGTGAGACGACCCCCAAACTCTGAATTCAAGCCACAGTGCACAGTGAAGACAGTGAAGCATCATGATATGGGCATGTTTCTCCTACTATTTATCCCATAGCAGGGATCATGGATCAATTTGCATATGTCCAAATACTTTCATGTTGCCTTATGCTGAAGAGGACATGCCCTTAAAATGGCTGTTTCTACAAGACAATCACCCCAAACACACTAGTAAACCAGCACAATCTTGGTTCCTAACCAACAAAATGAATGTTATGGAGGGGCCAGCCCAATCCCAGGACCTTAATCCAATGGGGAACTTGTGGGGTGACATGAAAAATGCTGTTTGTGAGGCAAAACCAAGAAGTGTGGATGAATTGTGGAAGGTTGTTAAAGAATGTTGGAGGGGAATAACAGCTGGAAGGAGCCACAAGTTGGTAGAGTCCATGCCCCACAGATGTGAAGAACTTATAAAAAACTGAATATTAGTTTAGTCCTTCACAGGATGGCCAAATCCTACAAACACAAACGTTTGTACAAAATAGTTTGGAGTTTGTAAAGTCAACGGCAGACACTGCTATTTTTTAACACGCCCCTTCAACTGATTGGCCAATTGCACAGCCTTAAGAGCAGACATATTATGATGCTGGGTCTTTGCTTTCTGAGAATCTACTGCACCTACAGGTAACTTGTTTGCCATGTAGCAATAAAAATATACTAATAACAGGGACTCGTCTGGTTAGTCGCATTGCACTGCTGTTATTTTGCAGGTTCCCAGGGAGGGAAACGGGGGACAGTCTTACATGAACCTTGCACACACGAGTCACACGCCGCACTCACAATCTAAAAGCTAGCAGCTAGCAGCGAGCGGCGATCACGTACAGCGGGTGTCACGGATGACCCGCTCCAAGGGCAGTGGCGGCGTGTGACTGGCCAATCACGCAGCGTGAAGTAGTTACCCAATGAGGATTTTCCTTCATCACGATCACAGATAATGACGAGCTGTACCGGTTTCATGCTCGTGCTTGGCAAAAATGAGTTATCTGCACGGGAGTACAGTATAGTACAGTATGGGGAGTATACTTTGGTTTGGTCATAGCTACAGTTTGGACTCAAATGGAAGCCTTTCAATAAAGATCTTTATTAAGAAGTTTAGGGCCAACTAAAATGATGCTTGTCAATCAAATAAGTAACAGGAGAAAACAAGATTATTAGTTGAGTCGTGTATATGCGCATGAAGTCAGAGATTTATTAAAAAAACGTTTCAACAATGAAGTTATTATCACTTTACTGATCCAAAGACAAGACTACCCTTTTTTCCCAAAACCCCTTGTGAAACTATTTTAAAAAATCAAACACAAAATAGAACAAAAATAATCTTTTGAAAAAACAACCAGTGAAATAACAGGTGTATTTCTTCATTAATAAAAAATTAATTAATAATTTCTTCATTAATAACCATTATCTTCAAACGGGTAACTTCTCTGTCACTCCATTGCTCCAAGTCTCTGGTGTTTGTGAGTGACAGGAAGACAAGCTTTGACTGAAGTCATTTAGCACCCCCTTTTCTGCTTGTATAAGCGCCCCCAAAATAAGATTTTCCAACTTTGTACGAAGGTAAAATATATATGCAAGATAGAAATCTGTTGTATATCCTGTAATACACGATGTTATGGAATCTATACAACCTGCACTAATGCTCTCAAGGGATTCAGCTGGATATTTATTAATCAGTCACTGTTCAATTCCATATTTTAATGAAACATTTTCAAATGAAGCTAAAAGTTATATTATTGCCTTTAAAAAGGCCCAAATTGTCACACCAGAGTCAGGATTTTCCCATTTAGTGTAAATTGCGCATTAAAGGCAAGAATTGGACCGGCGTTCCCAACAGCGTATAAAAAGAAGCACGTTAACTTACTGCAAACTAATGCCAGGATCATGCGGAGCAGCTTGTAGGGACACCTCATCCCGGCCCAGTTCTGCAACACACGACTTGATATGAGCTTACATGAAACATGTGCTTTTCCATTTTTCGCTGTATTTAACCTGGAGAGAAAGACAATCCACTGTAATGGAATGAGCCCTGATGGCTGCTGTGCTGGGCTCCAGCCAGGGGCACTCTGTTAATTAGAGCTACACTAATTAAACGGACGAGGAGGGGGCAATATATCGCACTTATGATCCTTCTGGGAGGAAAGAACAATGGCATCCTGACTTAGAATATAGCCTTTACCCCTCTGGATGAATAACAGCACCAATCACAGCGCTCCTTAAGTGTCTGACTGCGCGGAATTGT
This sequence comes from Oostethus manadensis, assembly GCA_024372805.1. Lineage (NCBI taxonomy): Eukaryota > Metazoa > Chordata > Actinopteri > Syngnathiformes > Syngnathidae > Oostethus > Oostethus manadensis. The sequence goes on along the minus strand of QODF01000050.1, from coordinate 4,652,035 downwards.
GGGAAAAAGACCCAGGGCCATCTTTTCCACTCTACTCCCTCCTGCTTGAATGGAGGCATGCAAGATTAAAAACACAGGATAAAAAAAGCAATAAAGCCCCGCCTTTAAAGGCACAATATTACAACAGATGAATGATTGATATCTTCGAGGAAAGAGGTCACAGTCGTGGCGGTTGTTGGAGGTCTTTGCATCAAACATGACAAGGAACTTTGTGTCAGGAAGACACAAACCTGAGAAATGCAAGCACAAGCCGCACGGTGGTGGATCTGGAAGATCTGGGTTTGAGTCTCTAAGTCAGCTGGGACCCCCACAACTCTGATGAGGATAAGCGGCATAGAAAATGGATGGCTGGATGCAAGCACAATTCCCTCAGAAATTGTGCGTGGAGGCGGAGAGATGCAATCCCTACAATGCAAAGAAGTGGATACGGAGAAATTGCTGTGGTCCTTCTGCACGGTCATAAAATATCTCAAATTTGGTGCAATAAGTATAATATTTCCAAACCGGTGAGTGTGGGAGGAAGAATTGCTCTTGTGCCAAATGTGTGTGTGCGTGTGTATATATGTACAGTATACAGTATATCTGTATACATACATATATAATGTATTATTTTATTAGAAAAATGTATTAATTATTACATAGTTTTAATTCAAATGCTGCTATCAATCCCAGACTAATATAAATAATGAAAAAAATAAACAAACAGCATTAGACTTTTTGAAGGTTTTAGATAATATTGAAAAAGAACGTAATTTACTACTTTAATTTACAAACATTATTATCAAATAATTCAAAATCCTATCTTATCAAAATGTTTTCTTTATTTAACTATACTGTAATTCGAAATTGATTTTAACCATAGTTTAGAAAAAAATTATTTTACATATTTTTTTCTAAAATAAGAAAAAAAAATAAAAATAAAATATATTATACACACACACTATATATACATATACACACACACACATACATATATACTATTATTATTATTATTATTATTATTATTATCCATCCATTTTCTTCCACTTATCCGAAGTCGGGTCGTGGGGGCAGCAACCTAAGCAGGGAAGTCCAGAGGTCCTTCTCCCCGGCCCCTTCGTCCAGCTCTTCCCGGCGGATGCCGAGGCGTTCCCAGGCCGGCTGAGAGACATGGTCTCTCCAGCGTGTGGGTCTTCCCTGAGGCCTCCTACTGTTCGGACGTGCCCTGAACACCTCCCCAGGAAGGCGTTCGGGAGGCATCCTAACCAGATGCCCGAGCCACCTCATCTGGCTCCTCTCGATGCGGAGGAGCAGCGGTTCTACTCCGAGTCTCTCCCGGATGACGGTGCTTCTCACCCTATCTCTAAGGGAGAGCCCAGCCACCCTGCGGAGAAAACTCATTTCGGCCGCTTGTACCCGCCATCTTGTCCTTTCGGTCACTACCCAAAGCTCATGAGCATAGGTGAGGGTAGGAACGTAGTCCCACCGGTAAATCGAGAGCTTTGCTTTTTGGCTCAGCTCTCTCTTCGCCACGACAGTCCGGTGCAGAGTCCGCATCACTGCAGACGCCGCACCAACCCGCCAGTCCATCTCGCGTTCCATCCTTCCATCACTCGTGAACAAGACCCCGAGGTACTTAAACTCCTCCACTTGGGGCAGGACCTCATCCCCGACCCGGAGATGGCACTCCACCCTTTCCCGGGCGAGAACCAAGGACTTGGACTTGGAGGTGCGAGTCATTTATTATACCTACTATATATATAACATTAACAGTATATTATACATACAACAATATATGTTTTGTAATAAAATAAAGTGAAATTAGTGCTACAATAGTAGTGGCGATGTATGTTGCTAATATTGTATTGAATTATATTCCATTATAAAAAATGAATTTGAAGAAAAATCAAGAGCACTAAAGCATTTGCATTTCTCAGCGCGCACACAAAAAATGAACACCATTAAGTTCAAGAGGTCCTCTGACCGTTACGTCGGGACTTGAACAGAGAGCACAGAACCTGAAAGCAAACCAGCGGGCAGATGGTTGAAGATCCCCTTCAACAAAAGTGCACAGGAGGAAAGTCATGTGAGCAAAAAGGAGACGTGGCTTAAAGGATTCCCTCTGACAACAAACAGAGTACGAGAGCAAATAACGTGTCGTCGGTTGGCCCGCACGTCCTGTCTTTGCTGCAGGGGGCCACTTTGAGGCTCATCCCTGCTGGCATGCAGAGGAGGGCCCTTGCAGATGCTGGGTAAAGCCATTCGTCACGTTTCTCAGGGCCCTGGGACTGAGAAGAGGTGGAAGGCCTACGAACACATACTGTACAAATACTTGCGGGAAAGCAAAGGTGCAAAGGTTTTATGCCTCCACCAGTTGAATTATGTATATGGCGTCACATTACCCGGCAAGATTCTACACTCACCTGCCAACTCATGAGATTCACAGTCCAATGGAGCTGTCAGAAAGTTATTACTATGACAACACAGTCGATGAAAACAAAATACCGATTGGAAGCAATCATTGGAAAGAGGCCAGTTCTTTAAATGTAATGGGTTTGGGGAGCATGGGAAAGGGGAAAGGTAAGCGCAGTTGTCTTCGACCACACGGTCAACCAAAACTTTTAAGCGCATGCCGCCCACTCGTGACACTTCAAATGCAGCTAAAAAACTACATGGGGTGGTTGCCTACAGCCACAGCTGTTAATGCCACTAATTAGAGACCCAAGCAGGTATTTGTTTTTGGAGGGATTCATTGGAGCATGTTTATTATTGGGGCTGCTGTTTGCCGTGCCGGTGGTGTTTTTAATACTTCGGCTACCGTAGAGCTACCAACGGGTCAAAATGTTCAGCATAATAAAGAGAAGTTACGACCACAATCATCCCGAGTAAGCGTTATTGTTGTAAATCTTTCCTCTGACGTAAGAAGAAACACACAGGAAGCACCGGACATTTCATCACAGGCGAAACGGCGGAAAGCCATTTTTTGGCAGTTACCATGACGACGTTGGCCAGATGCGCCGAGCAGAGAGCGTAGACCCCGCCGGAGCCCCCCACCACCGGAGCACGCATGTCGGTGATGGACACTGTCAGGGAGCCTGCGGACAGAAGACACACAGATCGGAAAATGCATTTGACAACACCGGCCACCATGTCTGTCAATCCAGCATAAATCAATGCGGTCTCAAAGCTATATCTGTTATTATTTGACTACTAAAACAGATGAGACGTGGATGCCCTGCTCAAAGAGCGTGAGGGTTTTTTTAGAGCAGAAGGGGAAGCAAAAGAGGGCATTGGAGGGGGTCAGATTACTCATCCAGCACACCTCCCTCTGGGCCTTTTTCGAAACAGTAGAAAAATCGTTTGCATACAAATGCAGCTATGCTATGCTACACGTGGGCAAGCTCTTTTTACGTAGTCAGTGAAAGGTTGGACTCCCCGCATATCTGAAGTCAGTTTTTTCAGAGTGCGGGTCTCTTCCGGAATACAGTACTGGCCAAAACTTTCAGAACCCCTAATTTATCAGTAGGAAAACACTACATTTTAGGTGTCAAGATGGTCGGTCTCTCTCCACTGTAATTGCCTTTTTCTTGACATTTTTGCAGCAACATGTTACTTTCTGCGGTAAATTCCGTTCAATTGATGCTTGCAACCACATCTGCGGCTTTTATGCAGATAGGGGAGGTGGTAAGTACGCCAGAAAACCTCCCAGTAGGAATTAGTTGTACCAACTGTCCAGGCTTGATCAAACTCCATTTCTGCAGAATTGTTGACCCATTTCGTGGTACCTAAAAAAGGACTTTTTGTATAAGTCCGAAATATGCATTATTTTTTTATTTTGACTTGATTTGCAGTCCATAACCGGACGAATGGGTGTGTTCTAAAACTTTTGACCAGTAGTGTAGTTTGGACACCCCTGATCTTCACCAGTGTTTCCCAACCCTTTTTGATAAAGTTCTTTTCACCGTGGGCCAGGTTGCAGTTATGGTTACCCTCATACATTTATTGTGGTAATTGGTTTTGAACTTTGACAGCAACCAAAAAAAAAATGTGCACGCAATTTTTCTGTCAAAACTGACAACACTAATTTAGCAAGAAAGGAAGAAATTGCGTCATATATACACGTGTGTATATATATATATATATATATATAAATTGTCCATTAGAGTGTGAATGTTTGTTTGTCTGCCCTGCGATTGGCTGGCGACCAGTCCAGGGTGTACCCCGCCTCACTCCCAAAGTCAGCTGGGATAGGCTCCAGCATACCTACGACCCTAATGAGGATAAGCGGTATAGAAAATGAATGAAAAAAAATATATATATATATACACATACATACTGTACAAGGGAGTGCATAATTATTAGGCAAGTTGTATTTTTGAGGATTCATTTTAATATTGAACAACCATGTTCTCAATGAACCCAAAAAACCCATTCATATCAAAGCTGAATATTTTTGGAAGTTTTTAGTTTTTAGTTTGAGCTCTTTTAGGAGGATATCCGTGTGTGCAGGCGACTATTACCGTGCATAATTTTTAGGCAACTTAACAAACAACAAATATACCGTACACCCATTTCAAGGATTTATTTTCACAAAGTACATCGCCTCTGGAAGAAGTGAGACGGTACTGGCACAGTGCAGGTATTGTATGGCCATTTATACCGTGGTATCATGGCATAAATTGTCCCGAATAATGAGTGTTTTTAGACGCCAGCCGTCTCTAGTTTTGCTTTGAACTCCTATCTACCGGCAGAGGCGATGAGAGTTACTTGGGGTGCTAGATGATGCTATGCCATTGACACTAGCATTATAGTGATCATACAAACATATCAGTCTAATTTATTTTAGGATTGTGCTATTCATGCTATGACAACATCAAATAAAAAGCAGTAAGCGTATGCAGAACCACCATCCACCTGGAGTTTGTTTTTTAGGGAAGTTGTGTACCACAAATATGCACATTAGCACTCAATAAGGCCGTCACGTCTTACCTTTAGGCATTCCCACATAGTACCAGCGTTTGGGATCAAACAGGTGAAAGAGAAAAGTTATACAAATACAGTATGGTGGTGTGAGTGTTTGAGAAGTCTGAGCACCGCCAAACAGTGGGACAAATCGCATTAAACAAAATGGGGGGATTTCTAAAGGTATATTATTCATTCATTCATTTTCTATACCGCTTATCCTCATTAGGGTCACGAGGATGCTGGAGGCTATCCCAGCAGACTTTGGGCGAGAGGCGGGGTACACCCTGGACTGGTAGGTATAATTTTTAAAAATAAAATAATTCCCTAAATTCCATCCATCCATCCATCCATCCATTTTCTATGCCGCTTATCCTCATTAGGGTCACGGGGATGCTGGAGCCTATCCCAGCGGACTTTGGGCAAGAGGCGGGGTACACCCTGGACTGGTAGGTATATTATTTTTTAATAAAATAATTCCCTAAATTGAAAAAAATAAAAAATGTCCCTAAATTGTGATTAATTCTAAGTTGACTAAAGACAAAATGTGATTAATCGCGATCAAACATTTTACTCGATAGACAGTCCTAGTAAATACACAGGCTAATTATGTACATTCTGCACTCTAGTGAAAGAGCATTCAATTGTTGTCCCTGTCAAAATACATTTGTGGCATAATTAAAAGAACAAAGACATCTGTAGAAAACGAAATGGATAATTTCTTCACTCTGACCATCTAACTGATCACATCTTGGGCCAACACTGTCCTGCATGTACTGTAGTTCTCGGAGTCACTGTGCACAAAGTGAAAACTCTGAGCAGGAGAAGTTGGCATTGTTCATTATGCAAATGAGCTGATAAGAGAAGCTCGGCGGGCCGATAAGCAAACGGTCTCTCTTTGATTGCAGTTGGAGCCGCGATGTCAAAGCTGAAAAGCACACGCTCAGCGTGCGAGCACAAAGAGTAAACATTGTGCTAAAAAGAACAAGGCTAGATGGTCCTGAGGCGGGCAGGAATGATGCTGTAAAGACGGATGGTAATCAGAGTGCCGCTTCTGAGGCATTCATCTCGCCCTCGCTCCTTCCTGCACCGGTGAGGTGCTGCTTTTGTCAGGATTTATGGGTGCAGATGATGGCTGATGCCCGAGCTACAAGAGTGAAGGAGATCCCTAGCGGTTCAAAAAAATCACATTTTCACAGTTTAGAGAGAAAAGTGTGGTGAGGTGGCTCATTTCTTCAAAGAAAAAAAGAAATTAAATTTAACTGAACTTTATCCGCATCATTTCGACTGTGCTTTTAAGAAATAATAATTTCACGATGTGTTTTTACTTTGCTTTCATACAACGGAACCTCGAGACACTGCTCATTTTTTATAACGCTAAAAAAATACAATAATAGCAGCGAAATGTGACTAACCAGATGAAGTACTGTTATTAGTTTATTTTTATTGCTACATGACAAACAAGTTACCAGTAGGTGCAGTAGATTCTCAGAAAACTAACAAGACCCAGCGTTCATGATATGCGGTGTGGCATTCAATCAGTGATCAGTTTTGTGAAAAAGACAGGCGTGAATCAGGTGACCCCCTTTCCTCAAATGGCCCCCATACACAAGACGTTGTCTTCAAGACATTGTTCAGAAAAACAGCGTACTTTGATTAAAATGTTCATTAGAGAGGGAAAAAAAGGTGCAAAAATCTTTTGGCTGTTCAGCTAAAATGATCTCCAGTGCCTTAAAATGAAGAGCAAAACCAGAGACACGTGGCAGAAAACAGAAGACAACTATCAAAATGGATCGAAGAAGAACCAGAATGGCAAATGCTCAGCCAATTATTAGCTCAAGGACAATCAAAGACAGTCTGGAGTTACCTATAAGTATTGTGACAATTAGAAGACGTCTGTGTGAAGCTAATCTACTTCATAGAATCCCCCGCAAAGTCCCTCTGTTAAAAAAAAGGCATGTGCAGAAGAGGTTACAATTCGCCAAAGTAAACATCAACTGGCCTAAAGAGAAATGGAGAAACATTTTGTGGACTGATGAGAGTAAAATTGTTCTTTTTGGGTCCAAGGGCCGCAGACAGTTTGTGAGACGACCCCTAAACTCTGACTTCAGGCCACAGTACACAGTGACGCATCATGATATGGGATGTTTCTCCTACTATTTATCCCATAGCAGGGATCATGGATGAGTTTGCATATGTCCAAATACTTGAAGAAGTCATGTTACCTTATGCTGAAGAGGGCATGCCCTTGAAATTGCTGTTTCTACAAGACAATCACCCCAAACACACTAGTAAACCAGCAACATCTGGGTTCCTAACCTACAAAATGAATGTTATGGAGGGGCCAGACCTTAATCCAATGGAGAACTTGTGGGGTGACATGAAAAATGCTGTTTGTGAAGCAAAACCAAGAAATGTTGATGAATTGTGGAATGTTGTTAAAGAATGTTGGAGGAGAACAACAGCTGAAAGGTGCCACAAGTTGGTAGAGTCCATGCCACACAGATGTGAAGCACTTATAAAAAACAGTGCTCATACTAACTTGTATGATCACTAAACTAACTAAATATTAGTTTAGTGATTCACAGGATTGACAAATTCTACAATCAAAATTTGTACAAAATAGACTTGAGTTTGTAAAGGCAATGGCAGACTGAGAATCTACTGCACCTACTGGTAACTTGTTTGACAGTGATTCATCTGGTTGGTCGCATTGCACTGCTATTATTTTGAACACTACTTTACCAACAGCAGGGTGGATAAATATCATCATTGCTGTTATGCAGAACATGAATATTAATAAATATTTCATATTTAGAATATATCCCAGGGATTCAAACTTACACTGGTTTCTAATTATCATGTTGGTAGTGTTATTGTTATCGTTCTACCTAAAGAAACATTTCATCTTTGTTTACGCTTGACATTTTACTTTGACAAGTCTCGCTATAAATAATCAAAGGTTTGGACACATCCATCATCATCCATTATATTTCTATGCCGCTTATCCTTTGGGATTGCGGGGGTATGCTGGAGCCTATCCCAGATGACTTTGAGCGAGAGTGTGGGAGGAAACCGGAGTACCTGGAGAAAACTCACACATGGGGAGAACATGCAAACTCCACACAGACGACGGAGATTCCATCCCAGCTCTTCCAGATCTCCTGACTGTGTGGCCAACGCGCTAACCGCTCATCCACCGCGCGGCCCGGATACATGCTATGATCTTAGAACACGCGTGTATACTGACTGGTAGTGTATCTAAACCTGCATGCCTGAAAATACCGATTATAGTACCAAGATTATTAGTTTAGTATTTACTATATTTAAAAATGCATTACTCCATCCATCCATTTTCTTCCGCTTATCCGCAGCAGGGAGCCCAGAGGTTCCTCTCCCCGGCCACTTTGTCCAGCTCTTCCCGGCGGATGCCGAGGCGTTCCCAGGCCAGCTGAGAGACACGGTCTCTCCAACGTGTCCTGGGTCTTCCCCGAGGCCTCCTACCGGTCGGACGTGCCCCGAACACCTCCCCAGGGAGGCGTCCGGGAGGCATCCTGACCAGATGCCCGAGCCACCTCATCCGGCGGAGGAGCAGCGCTTCTACTCCGATAGTAAATACATTTTAATTTGACATTTTGGGGCGCTTACCAAGTTCAGTGTACAAACCAAACTTAACTAAAATATATTTCTGCCAGCAACCAACAGTGCACACGGCACCGTCAACTGAAGTCGACTAAACTGAAATAACACTTGGAGGAGACAGGGTGCGGTTTTGAGGACCCCTTGACATCACTAGTTAAAATCTGGCAAATGTCAAGGCAACTTTTTCAGAGAAGAAAATGATTGCGTTGTTTCATGTTGAGGTTAGACCAGGCGTCTCGTGCCAGGTAGCAGTCTGATCTCCAACTGTGTCTGAGCAGAAGAGCAGCGGGTCCACAGGGACAGGCCCTCCCCAATACAGTATGAATATTAAACAGACCTGTCATGTGAGCTCTGCTGCTTAGTGAGGATTTAAGATTTAAGGCTCTCACACTCCTGCAGGAGCAGCGCTGGGAGGTGCACGATTAATTCCAGCGCAGAGCTGACATGCCGCATTTCATGCACGCATGATTTAGCGTCGCCATCATCTCCATCGACATCCACAAATCTTTTTCTGAGCCTGCGACATCCAGCAGAGCGCCGCAGACAGTAAAACACGTCACTTGGTGCGGAGCAAAGGTCCTCCGCACAACTAAACCACCTCAGGTCTAATCCTCGGCGCTGAGCTTCTCTGTCAAACTAAACTTGGAGCAGCAAAACGTTTTACACTCGGCCGGCCCTCAGCTGCGGGACAGCTTTGTATGCTGCACTCTCTCCGGGATAAAGCGCAGACGTGAAGTCCTAAGCTGATCTGGGGCCAGACTTGGACTGATCTTAAGGCTATGAAATGTAACAGCAATGTAAAAAATGTCAAAACAATCTTTATACAGTCCAAAACATCTGATTTGTGTTACCGGTTGAAGTTATTCTCATTTCAAACAAATGAATTTGTTCCATGAAGGAACATTTTTACCTGGCATTGTCCTGTGGATAATAAAACTACGAAAAAGTAAAACTACTCAAAGCAGAGCGATTCTTGCTACGATACGAACATCAAATTTGCAGGAATTGAATCATTCTCAATTCCACTTCCTGTTCCATGGTTATCATCACACACTTCCTTGTTGCTGTAACTGGTACCAGTATTGCTTAAAGTGGCCGCCATCTGTAGCCTGCGTTATTCCATGTTTACCAGGCTCAGATCATGTTAGAAACATCTTCAGAAGGTCGTAAACAGGTTTTCTATGCTCCAACGATCAAACCATTCTATTCCATTCCATTTTCTTTCGCTTATCCAGGTCCGGGTTGCGAGGGCAGCAGTCTCAGTAGGGAAGTCCAGACTTTACGATCCTAGCCCACCTTGTCCAGTTCCACCAGGAAGACCCCGAGGCGTTCCCAGGCCAAATGTGAGATATAAGGCCTCCAGCAAGTCCTAGGTCTGCCCCGGGGGCTTCTCCAGGGTGGGCATGCCCGAAACACCTCATCAGGGAGGCGTCCGGGAGACATCTGGACTAGAAGCCCAAGCCACTTCAATTGGCTCCCCTCGATGTGAAGGAGCAGCGTCTCTACTCTGAGCCCCTCCCAAAGGATCAAGCTCCTCACCCTATTGCGGGTGCCGGGGCGACGTGGTCTTCAGCGGCCAAATCTGGTTCTTGAGACATGAAAATATTCCAGTTAATATTGAATCCTACTTCACTTTTCACGGTCAAGTCTGTACAAGGAATAAGAAGCTGCACTAAAATAGTGAATGTAGTATTCTACATTGGTCCTTAGGTGCCAGTAATTGATTGGTGAGACAAGCTCCAGACCTGATTGCTGAACAGGCTTTTATCCATCCATCCATTTTCTTCCGCTTACCCGAGGTCGGGTCGCGGGGGCAGCAGTCTGAGCATGGAAGCCCAGACTTCCAGACGTCCATCTCCTCCCGCCAGATCCATAGGTGTTCCCAGGCCAGCTGAGAGACATAGTCTCTCCTAAGTGTCCTGGGTCTTCCCTGGGGCCTCCTACCAGTCGGAAATGCCCCGAACACCTCCCTAGGGAGGCGCCCGGGAGGCATCCAAGCCAGATGAGGTGGCTTGGGCATCTGGTCAGGATCTGGTGGCTCAATAGACTCCGAGCCACCAAAGTCCTTTTATGTTTGTCCTCATCGGAGGTGGGACACGACGGCGAGGGTCTGGTAGCCGGGCCTGCACCTATGGGGCCAGGTCGGGCACAACCCACGGGTGGTGAGCTCATGGGATGAGCCAAAGGGGCCGGGTGCAAAGTAAGCTGGGTGCCGGCCGAGATAAAGATGTTTTGTCACAGGCCGCACGGTGGTTGAGTGGGTAGCACATTGGCCTCACAGTCAGGAGGTTCGAATCTCCGTTGGGCATCTCTGTGTGGAGTTTGCATGTTCTCCGCGTGCGTGTGTGGGTTTTCTCCGGGTACTCCGGTTTCCTCCCACATTCCAAAAACATGCATGTTAGCTTCATTGGCCGCTCTAAATTGTCCATAGGCATGAATGAGAGTGTGATTGGTTGTTTGTCTATATGTGCCCTGCGATTGGCTGGCGGCAAGTCCAGGGTGTACCCCGCCTCCCGCCCAAAGCCAGCTGGGATAGGCTCCAGCATCCCCGCCACCCTAATGAGGATAAGCAGCATAGAAAATGGATGAATATATTCAACTCTACCATGGATTGTATACGCTCTCACCTTGTAAAGTATTTATTTGTTGTTATTAAAGTATAGCCGCTATAAACTTCCAGTCACCATTTTGCATGTCATTTAGGAGGAGCTCCGAGCCAGAACGAAAGAAAATTGAGCGGGAAACCTCCGAAGAAGAAGTAAAAGAAGCAGAAAAAACAAATAAACCACACGTAGTAGCAGACTCGGTTAAATGGGAAGATCCGGTAGCATAGCTGAAGTCAGGAGTGCCTTTCTATGCCTTTTTATTGCGTGCACGAGACCACGCTGCGTTTGCAGGAGGGAAAAAGGGCCTGACCAAAATAGGACACACGTGCGCCGCCGCGCTCACAATGTTCCTTTTTGCATTCAAATGCAAATTGTTGTGTTAGTCAACCGAGAGACGCGCGTTTATGTCGCTTATTGCCAAAGCCGTGGCGCCGCTCAAGCTTTCCGGTGAACACGTCACTCCCGGCAGACTGCACGACAAATTTATTTCTGCGACGCTTCTGCTTCTTAGGGTTGATTTACGTGAGCGATGTTGTGCAAATACAGGCGTATTGTGCGACAGACACCTTATCTAAAATCATGTTTGCACCGGCGCTGCACTAAAACCGCCTCATTCCAGTGCAGCATTGATGCTTGTATTCTGGTTAAAAGATGCTGGAAAAATTGCATCCATGTTCTACACCGTTTGTCCTCATTATTCTACTATTCAACAATACACTCCCTGTATTTTTTAATCCCTCTTCTCCCACAAATCCGTCCTCTATGCATCGAACCCGAAAAGCCGGGCCATTTGCCGTCAAACACCCCAGGTCAGTCTCGTGGTCAGTCGGCTGTTCAGCGACGATGGCGGCTTTCGTGAAAGAGTTAGAGCAGATACCTCAGCCCGGGCCTCCACAATCCATTCTCATATGCTGGCGCAACTCGCCCGGCGCTCGGCTAAAATGTTGTTCTGCAGCATACGGGTGGGATACCTACTGGAGGCATGGCGGAGGTAAGTGTACGTACTCTACGTATTACGTAATGTTCTCTGATTGGTTTATCGCTGCCGGTTTATGTTCTGTACTTCGGTGCGTATTAAAGGTGCGTGTCCCGTTCCATCTGGCGTAAAAGTAACACAGCATTTCATAGCAACAGTCAAATATGGTGGTGGTAGTGTGATGGTCTGGGCTTGTTTTGCTGCTTCAGGACCTGGAAGGCTTGCTGGGATAGATGGAAGCATGAATTCTACCGTCTA
>QODF01000050.1:4579705-4639029 GCA_024372805.1 Oostethus manadensis | reverse complement strand
GGGTTTTTTTCCATCGTATGAGGGGTCTTCCGGGCCAAACGTGATAGGTGACCTCGCGTGTGTATCACCCCACTACCGATAGCCGACGTTGTCATTACACAGGAGCCAATTGAATACCCGGTGTTTCATCCTGCACCAGTTGATTGATGCTGTTTGGGTACAGCGGAGAAGCGCGGCGGCGCTGATGCCGCGAGCCTCCTTGCATTGTCGCTCCTGATATAGCCTTGATGTACTCGTTCCTGCTTTCCCTCCACGACTCGCCATGACTGCAGGTCCTTAGGCTCGCCTGTGTGTCGCTCAGACACGTCCGCTATTCATGCCACTAATGGCTGTTTGCAAAAGGCGTGCACGCAGGATAAATAGGATAATATCTCCTGGCAGGAAATAGAAAGACTGGTTGCCTGGCAGACAGCGACTCGCATTTAGTTTCCACAAATGATGACAGGCAGGCCTTTCCTGTCTGGAGCTCTAGCACAGAATATGAAAGATTCAAAACAAAAAGGCTTCGGGGCTTCAGGTCTCGAATCGCAAGCTGTTAAAACACGTACAGTGTGTTAAGCTTTTTTATTTTCTTATTCGCCCTGCCGGTCGCCTGCTTGGTGGGACTTATTGATAAAGTGCAACACTATGAAAGTCAGGCTGCTGCTGCTGCTGCTGTGTTGTGACAAGAACGCCGCTGAGGCCCAACCCGCTCCAAAGCAGGCAGGGTGACCTTGGCACTATGCAGAGGCGGCCACTGTAATTATGATAATTCCCCCCCCCCGAAACCACTACACAGTCACCCCTTCTGGGGTGACATCAAGCTGCTCGACAGTATTTGTTAACCTGGAACAGTCCATAAAATAATAACGAATATTATATTAAGTGAGTGGTTCTAGAATTATTACTATTAAAATATTAGTATTGTTGTAGATATTATTGCTGTGAGATTGTGGGATAGTCAACCCTGCAATAAAAGCCTTTAGTTGGGGCGATCAAGGCTGACGGTTGTGCCTCACGGAACATGACAGCAGCCTTAGTGACGCCGGGTGTCCGCTTTAAAAACCACCTATTGCAGGTTTAGATTTGTATTTTTGTTCATTCCGCTGTTTTTATGCTTGAAAAAGCTTAATTTGGGCAAAAAAATAGCATTTGGTTAAATATGCATGTTTTTTTATTGGCAATCACAAAACAGTGATAATATATTCTTTATATATAGGCGGTCTTCTTTGTAACCCCTCCAAGCTCGGGTCCTCCACCAGAGGCCCCGAAGCTTGAGGGTTCTGTGCAGTATCTTTGCTGCTCCGAGAACTGCACTTTTCTGGGCTGAGATGTCAGATTTTTTTTCCTGGGATTCGCTGTAGCCACTTTTCCAGTTTGGGGGGGTTTCTGCGCCTAGTGCTCCGATGACCACGGGCGCCACTGGCACCTTTACCTTCCAGGCCCTCTCCAGCTCCTCCCCGAGTCCTTGGTATTTCTCCAGTTTCTCATGTTCCTCTTTCCTGATGTTGCAATCACTTGGTTTTGCTACCTCTGCTGTTTGCGCACCACAATGTCCGGTCGGTCCGCCAATACCATCCCACAGGATCTTGGCTCGGTCATTCTCTACCACCTTTGGAGGGGTTTCCCACTTGGGGTCTCCATGTCATGCTCTGCGCAGATGTTTGTGTACCCTATGCCAGCCACTTGGTTATGGCATTCCATGTTTGCTTTCCCCACCAGCATCTTACACCCTGCAGTTATCTGCTGGATTGTCTCAGGGGCCTCTTTGCACATCCTACATCTTGGTTTTTGTCTGGTGTGGTAGATCTGAGCCTCTACTGCTCTGGTGGTCAAGATCAGTTCCTGTGCTGCTATGATCGGTGCCTCTGTGCTGTCCTTAAGTCCAGCTCTTTCAAGCCACCGGTAGGTCTTCTTGATATCAGCCACTTCAGTGATGTTTCGATGGTACATTCCATGTGGGGGCTTGTCTTCCCTCCAGCACCTCATCATCTGTTCCCCATTATGTGAGACATTCGCTGAGAACATCGACTGTTGGGGCCTTTTCTTTGATGTACTTATGGATCTTGGATGTTTTGTCCTGGACAGTGTCTTCCACGCTGACTAGTCCTCGGCCTCTTTCCTTGCGGCTAGCGTACAGTCTCAGGGTGCTGGATTTGGGATGGAACCCTCCATGCATGGTTAGGAGCATTCCAGTCTCACCATCTGTGGTTTGTATCTCTTCCTTTGGCCATCGTATGATTCCTGCAGGGTATCTGATCACTGCTGGGCGTAGCTGTTTATTGACCGGGACTTGTTCTTGCCATCGAGCTGGCTTCTAAGGACTTGTTACACTCGTTGTAGGTATTTGACTGTATCCGCTTTTCCTCATTAGCTCTTCGATGTCGCCATTTGCTTGCGGTGTTCCATTCCATTCATTGAGTTTGCAATGAAGGCTCTCAGAGTCCTGTTGATCTTGTACAGCTCCAAGCATTTAATGATCCAAGTGAGTCATAGGCTTTCTTGAAATCAACCCAGGCCGTGCACAGGTTGGTGTGTGGGGTTTTGAAGTCTGGAGCAGCAGTTCTGTCCACCAGGAGCTAGTGTTTTGCTCCTTTGGTATTTTTGTGTTGCTCATGTGTTGATCCATGTGCCCTTTATCTTAGTCGCTATGATGCCTGACACGAGCTTCCACGTTGTGGAGAAGGTTATCGGCCGATAGTTGGATGGGACGGCCCCGTTTGAGGGATCAGAATTGTTCCCTCATATGTATACTGTATACAGACTTTCATTTCTTAAATATTTAAATATTAATTTCTTGTTTGTAGCCATAAAAATGTGATTTTGTTTATATTTTGATTGTCATATAGATGTATTTTTTCATATTTTTAAGTGGTCCATATCCAGATACATTTGGTATCACAGAATCTATTCGATATTTTTCTATTTAAAACAAAGTTGTTTAGATTTCTTCATTCTCCTTATTCGAGTGAATGTGCTAATGAAGCCATTTATTTTTGTCTTTGAAAAATATTTTTACACAGTAATATACAGCGTATTGCAGCGTAAATGGGCAGTGAAGCAGAAGAAGGGACGTGGATGGGAAAAAAAAACTTGCTGCATTAGCGTCTCCTAGAGGACGGGCGTGGAACACAATCACCATGTGCATCATTCTTTTTATTTAAATAAATGCGACCGCCCGGATTGGGATTATTTTGGTCTTGCCGGACGTCTGCAGACTGCTGATGGCTACACTTGGTTCCTGAATGCATCTGCTCTGCTGGGTTTCATGAATATTTAGAATCGTATTTTGTGTTGATGTGCGCCTCTCAAAGACGAGAAGCACAGAAGACTCCATGTCCTATTTTTTGTGTGTGTGTGTGTGTGTATGTGTGCGTGGGGCAACGTGGAGACAGGGTGTGTTTACTGTAGCTTGTGATGTTAGTAAAACAGGGGATTGTTTCCTCTCCCTCAGGCCTCAAGCTTGGCTCTGTTTAGACTGGAGAAGGTTTTGATTCATGTTGGCTTCCCGCTTTGGATCTCCCTTCCCTTGTCCTCGAATCTTTTTTTTTTAGACTGCACTCGTGTGGTTTTGTTATTGAGGATGCTAAAAGCACCAAACATTCTTCCTTGACAAAAGATGAAAATGTTTATTTTTCAGTGACACTGTCAGAGATGTATTAATGCAACAATTTCATATATTTGTTATTCTGGTTGTCGTTTCCATATATACTCTATAAATACACCGTACTTTTGGAAACCTTGGTTAGCGTGACTTGGTTTAAATGCATGTTCCGGTTAGCGTACAATATGGCGCACATCTTGTAGCGTTATTATTACAGTGCGTGAGTTTAACCATGATCGTATTTTTAATCACATAACGTCCTGTCAGCATCCTCAGGATGCTAACAAAATGGCAATCGAAAGTCAGCTATGTCGTCCGTCCATGATGTCATCAGCAGTGGACTGTCAAAAATGTCAGCACAAAACACGTTTTTATAATTTGACATGCAAAAAACAATTGTAAATGCACTTAAAAGATGAATGAAAAGGATAAATGAACATTTACGGTTATCTTTACTTTCACTGAAGACGTTACCGTTGCCAAAGACACAATGTGGCAGCAAGACCAACACCCTCCTCTTCGATGCCACCATCCTGTTTTGACATGAGTTATTTTTGGAATTCAATAATGATTAATGTTAAAGCATTGAATTCAAGGAATAACTCATGGCAAACCAGGAAGGGGGTATCCGTCTTTAGGAACAGGCACAGGCAAAAGTAACCTTAAAGGTTCAATCCTCCCTTTCAGTCATCATTTATGTGTATTTATATGCATTTTGAAATGTTTTCAGCATGTAAAACTTTTTAAACGTGTTTTGTGTTAGCATTTTTGGCTTCCTGGAATGGAGTAATTGGATTTGCATTACTTTGTAAGGGAAAAACTGATTCAGTTAATGTTTCTTCCATTAGCGTATGTCTTCTTGTCATTTCAACTCTGTATCATCCCATTATTTACTTTTCCAACGGCCATTTTTTTTAATCATAATGATTTACAGGGACAG
The DNA here is from genome assembly GCA_024372805.1 of Oostethus manadensis. Classification (NCBI taxonomy): domain Eukaryota; kingdom Metazoa; phylum Chordata; class Actinopteri; order Syngnathiformes; family Syngnathidae; genus Oostethus; species Oostethus manadensis. The sequence continues at coordinate 4,634,506 of QODF01000050.1, read as the reverse complement.
TTATACTCATCACCTTCCAGTCTAAAGAAAAAAAAAAAACTTTAACAGAGCTTCTCCATGTCTGACAGGACCATTAAAGTCGGGAGGAGGCGTCAAAAATGGATGCCACTATATTTATTGCCCTTTACAGTGGCGGGCTTTTAAATGAAATGTAAAAGCAGACAAAAGACAGTGTGACAGATTGCCCACTTCCTCACCCGGATGAGGCAATGTCTTTCAAACTCAAAGAATGTCCCCTCAAATAAAATCTTTAATATAATTAGCGGTACATCTTACGTAAATATTGTTGCCAAATCGGGGGTGATTTAAATACAAAAGTAACACATTTTTACAAATTAGGAAATTAGACAAAAAAAAAAAATTAGACAAAATGCCAAGCACAGCACTTAATATATTTTCTTTAGAATTTAGTAAGGGGATTGTAGAAAACACCAGGCACTCTAGTCAACATGTTACACTATTTGTAAAAATTTGCAATGAAAACATGGAGTTAACTTCCATTCATCCATTTTCTTTGCTGCTTATCCTGCGGAGGTATGCTGGAGCCTATCCCAGCTGACTTTGGTTGAGAGGCGGGGTACACACTGGGCTGCTCGCTGGTCAATCGCACATTTAGACAATCATTCACGCTCACATTCATACCTGCAGACAATTTAGGGTCACCAATTAACCTAACATGCAAGTTTTGGGGACGTTGGAGGAAGCCAACGAAAGAGCACGCAAAGGAAACCCACACACGCACGGGGAGAACACGCAAGCCCGACCAATGGAGATTTTTTCACCACCAAAAGTCCGAGAAATATGAACCGGCACCGCGACTTGCATGAGCCTTAAACGGTGGTGCACGTCAGCCTGAAGTGATGATGTCAGAGGTGAAGAACACACAATGGAGGAGGAAAACACTTATTAGCAAAAAGTTCAGATAATATATAACCATGCATGTTATATTCAGCTATCATACACTACTACTGCACTAAAGGTCATGCACGATCATTCATTTGTTTGTGGAAGCCCCAAGTCCTGAAAGGGACGTGGATTAGTCAAAACACGCACGCACCCGGACTGGGTTACCCGCAGCTACTACTTTCTGAAAAGGTAACCAAACGGTGGATTGACTTGAAATCTTCCACACAGCTCACGTCACTCGGCTGTGCTTCAATTTGCGCTACACTACACAAATGCAAGGACGGACCTGACCCCCCTCTGACCCCTCAATAGCCGCCATCTTGGATACATAGTAGAGGGGGAGGGGTTAACTCGAGTGGTTGCAATTTACAGCTTAAAAGGAGACAAGAGGAGGAAGCAGATAAATATTGTAATGAAAGTTCATTCTCCCAAAAGAGGACAGGAAAGTGACACAGTAAGCTAAATTTGAAGTTATTTTATTTTGAAAAAACAAAGCAATGCAAAACTGTATATCGTTCAATGAACATGGAACATTTTTTGTTCAATGAAAGCACAGCAAAAAGCTACAACTCTTTTAAATGTACCTTAAATTGCCAAAAATATGCCCCCAAAAATCTGTTTTGTTGTGTTTCAGCAAGCGGCGACCTGTCCCACTTTTCTCAACCATCCTTGAACGCACCATAGTTGTGTGTGTGTGCTAACTTTCTCCCACACCGGATAGGTACTTATGATTTCGGACCTGCTTACCGAATCACAGAATTGGCCAATAAAAACGGAATCTACTCTCCGGAATCTGATGGAAATTAAAATATTGTCAATGGAATGCTGTCATCGTGTGAAGTAGCGTTTGTGTGTTGTAATTTCACAAACCCAAGCGTCCCCGTGACCATACGTGAGAACATGACCATAAATTACTCACGGTGCTGTATGACGTTTAAGCGTTTAAACGTTTAAGAAAAGAGTAGATAGAAGCTCATACTGTACACTGGGTATTGTAGTACTTTACTGAAGCATAAATACAAAAATGCACTAAGTGAAATATACTACTAAGCCTATGTACTACAATTATTAATATTTTAATTATAAGCATGCAACACAGCCTATATACATTCATTTATTTTCTGTACCGCTTATCCTCATTAGGGTCACGGGGATGCTGGAGCCTATCCCAGCTGGCTTTGGGCGAGAGGCGGGGTACACCCTAGACTGGTCGCCACCCAATCGCAGGGCACCCTATATACTACAATTATTATTATTATAAGCATGCAACACAGCTTATGTACTACAATTATTAATATTATAATTATAAGCATGCAACAGAGCCTATGTAGTACAATTATTATAATTATAAGCATGCAACAGAGCCTATGTAGTACAATTATTATAATTATAAGCATGCAACAGAGCCTATGTAGTACAATTATTATTATTATTATTATTATAAGCATGCAACAGAGCCTATGTACTACATTGATTATTATTCTAATTGCAAGCATGTAAAAAGAGCATACAGGAAACAAATTCCATACACTTTTCTATTCAAATGGAATATATGCTTTGTAATTACAAACCACTGTTTTGGGATGATACTTCCCAACCTAGTTCTCTTGTTCAACACGTGATGTCCTTGGAGCAGTAGAAATCCTGCACTATGGACGTTGCAGCATCTACAAATGAGTCCAGTGTATGAGAAGGGATAATGGGATGGACGAATCATGCAAGTCAGGGTATCTCTCTTTGCAACGCTTAGCTGAGTTGCTGAACAGGAGTGAAAATTATGACATTCTTCCCTCCATATTTCCAAGCATTAGCTGCAAGCGAAGCCCTTCATCTGGCAGAGCCAAGAAGGATTACTACGTGGATACCAGAGTGATCAAGGGCAAGGACTGCAGGTCCGTGCAGCTCGGTTGCTTAGAAATTACAAAACCCTTCCCATTTTCAGTGCACGCACGCACACGCAAGGACAAAATGTACTTTATTTTTAGGAGGCTGTAATTTGGGGTTTTCAAGAGAAGCGCTTTGAAAAAGAAGCCTGTGGTATGGACGAGGTTCTTGGTGCAGATCTAGCGGTGCAAAACTTGCAGCTACAAAATGAGCAAAAGGAGAAAAAAGGTGCAGAATTTCTACCATCACAAGCATTAATAAACAAAATAAAGCCTCCTTCTATAGCAAATTTACAATAAAACCCGTAGAATGAAAGGTTGCTGGTCTGTGTGTGTCCTGGGATTGGCATGAGCCCATTCCTCAAGAGTGCGCTCAAGAGGGGGCTCAAGAGTGCGCGCCATAAAAAATGGATGGATGGAGAATAAAAAAATTCTTAGAGGTTTAAAGTAACTTTTAAACGTAAACGGATGGACCTGTCATTTGTAATGATGTAGACCTCCAAGCATTTAACACTGACGCTACAATGCTAATAAATACTTATTACCATGGGAAAACCTTCTTTTGAGCTACTAGGTCGGGAAAGAAACAAAGAAACAACAACGTGTATGTAATGTGCCATCTAGAAAGGAAACATTTCCATTGTTACACTGCGGGGTAATAAACAGCATTCACTTGCGGAAGTTTTTAAGGTAACCCCGCCCATCTCATTATGCAAACAAGCCGTTTGCAGCACCTCGCGGAAGAGGAGTGCTCGGTCTGCTCACGCTAACCCGCCTGCAGCACAGTATGGGTAACCTCGCCTTGTTTGATGGGGTTTGTTGGAGTTCTTAGCGCAAAGTGCAAGCGCAGCGTGGAGGTTTTGTTTATCTGTTTGTCTGTGTTCAAAATAACGTGTATGGACATTTTCAGGAATTCTCGGAAATGGGATATGGAAGAACGGATTACATTTTGGGTGGGACCCGGATCACCGCCTGGATCCAGAATCGTTTTTTAAGAATTATGATGATCCATCAGGCACCATGATGTATATAAATAGATTAACATATATCGTGTATAGAGCGGAGGGCCGCACGGTGGATGAGTGGGTAGCATGTTGGCCTCACAGTCAGGAGGTTCTGGGTTCGAATCTCCGTTGGGCATCTCTGTGTGGAGTTTGCATGTTCTCCCCGTGCGTGTGTGTGTGGGTTTTCTCCGGGTACTCCGGTTTCCTCCCACATTCCAAAAACATGCATGTTAGCTTCATTGGCCGCTCTAAATTGTCCATTAGAGTGTGAATGTTTGTTTGTCTATATGTGCCCTGCGATTGGCTGGCGACCAGTCCAGGGTCTACCCCGCCTCCCGCCCAAAGTCAGCTGGGATAGGCTCCAGCATACCCGTGACCCTAATGAGGATAAGCGGCATAGAAAATGAATGAATGAATGAATGAATGTATACAGAGCGTAATAAATACGGTATAATACAGCATATTGTACAGCTAGCACATTAATACAGTTACAAAACAAATCCATTCCTCAACTTGCACATTTATCCTAACATTGGCCGGGGCCACTAAACAAATCCAAAATAATCAAGCTGGACTGGCTGTCGTCGATGCACACACAAGATCAAGACGTGGGACGGAGAAAGGCCTGCTCTATAAAACATGCAGCAGAGCCAAAGCAGCCAGCCGGTTTTTCGGAATGCATGTTTTCCTGCCATGCTTTTATTTTGATATACAGGAAGTGTTGCGCTGAGTTTGTGTTGCTGACGGGACCGAAAGGTCGGTTACAATATACAACAAATATGGCATCAACTCCATGTACACTTTTGGGATGAAGTAGTGCCACAACGAGTTGCTTTAAATCAAAAAGTGAAAGTAAGAAGATTTCATTATGAACGTTTGCTACAAGATTCAGGTGCTTAATTGACTGGGACAAAGATTGATTGCCTAGGACTAGGTAGCAGGGGTAAAGAGTTCACCATCTCACCAGTGGGGACTTACCAGTGGGGTGCAGTTCGCCTGCGGGAATGTTTGGGGAGGAGCTGCCTGGTAGGTTGGTTTTCTGGTGATTTATTGTCGGGTTGGGGAGGGGATATAACGATATGGATGAGGGTATTTTCATATCTGTTAGGTGTCACGGAAAGCAGCACTGAGAGTGTATACTGGTATCTGTGGTTTGTAGACTAAGCTACGGGCTATAGGTGGTCGTTCTGGGTACTACTGGGTGCTTTAAAGGACCAGCTGGGCTTACATGTTGGTAGTCGTTTTTGTGTAGGTTCAGATACTTTGTCCAAAATGTATTAAAAATGTCCCAAAACTGGGAAAAAAAAATACAGCATACATTATACAATATGTGCCATGTTCTCTAATTTAGTATAAATACCATAATACGGTATGTTACATGTCATTTTTGCATTTTTACGTTAATATGGATAATACTGATAGTACATAACGTTACATTAGAACATGACAAGCGTTGTTAGATGAATAAGGATCTGAAATGCTGTCTACAGAACAACTGGGTTGTAGCTGTCCTAGTGGAGAAAAATGGTATTACAGGTCCATCTACGGCACCCGCTTCTCACTGTTCACTTCCACCAATCATAACCCAAAAGGCACCATTTTCCAACACCTCCTGGCTGACTGCTCTGCCTGCTCCACGTCTGTCATTGTCAGGGAATGAGGACAAAAGCAAGTTCTCAGTTCAAGTTCTAAGGTCTAAAACTGGCACACAAGTCGCGTTACACGAATCCGTGCCGACATGCTGCAGTTTGACTTGAGACCCCGGCTGCTACGAAGGACACGCGTCCCAAAGAGCACTCATTCCCCAGAGAGGGACCCCGCGTTGGTCTGCCTCCGCCCCGCATCGGGGGCCCGCGAACGCTCCGTCATCACCTGGAGAAATCCAAGCTACGATAATTCACGAGTCTTCAAAGAAGAAGAGAAGTGTGTGTGTGCGGGATTCGAGCGGCGCCGACCCAATTTTGCAGAGCAGACCGAGGATGGGCAGTGGAGAAAGAAAAGATGGGGAATGTTCGTCACGTGGACAGGATCAGATGGCCGCAAACTCCTCATGAATTAGGCTTCCGCTTGGCAGCAGATGATGCTTAGCCAGATATTTGCAACCATTTCAATGTTGGATTTGTGCACCACGCAGGCCCGATGACTCGTGCAAATGCACCGAGGAGAGCTACTCGGTCGGCAGCGTCGGCAGGAAGCGCCGCCAGTCTCCACAGCGGCGCGGTGGAGGATGAGTTAATGAGCTTCCGTGGGTGCACCGCCGTGACCTCTGTGCAAAAACCCGCCACTCATGGATGGACGTCAGCTGGGCAGAAACATGCCCGTTGGACCAGACGTTGATGCAAAAATGGGGCGGCTGTTTTTTTACTGCAGTTGAGTTGCTGAAACGCAAGACCCTTCGCTTGATAAATGACACGGAGACGGGAAAAGGAAACTCTAAGCATTTCCTTGAGCAAAACACTGCAAACAAAAGGACGAAAAGCTAAGTAGGTCAGCGTGAATGAGCTGCTGACTTGCAAAAAGCACCAGAAAGACACTCCTACTCAATACTGGACCACATTTAGTCTAAAACGGACGGGACTTTTGTTTTAGACGGCAGCAAGTGGCTTTTACCACAGGAAGCTTACAAAGGAAGGAATAGAAAGCTGGAATGTCCGCCAAATAAGATCACAACAATTTCTATCAACTGACTTTCCTACGTGCTCCTCCTATCCTAAAAGCATGAAATCCTGTCAGATTTACTCGGATTAAACATTCCCAATAGGAATTCATCTGTTCCAGGGTCAAACTGTTGCCATCATAGGACCCCATACAGGTATTTTTAAAATGTCATACAGGCGGGAAAACAATTTGGCACACACTCAAAAAATAAATAAATAAAATTCAGGTCTTAACTTCAAAGAGTAAGGGTGAGAAGAAAAAGCTAAGCTAGCCTTCTGTGACTGTCACGGACAGGTGAGCGTTGGCTGCTTTAGCTCACAAAATCCCAATACTTGTGTCTTCTTCAAACGCAGTATAAATTCAAGTTTTTTAGCATGCAAAACCCGCAAGATAGTATTCCTGGCATGTCGAGTCCACATGGCAGACACGTTTGTTTTGTTTTTAGCACGCATTTAGCACGCATTTAGCACGGCGCTTCACAAACTTTTTTTGCTTGGCCCCCCTATTGTTCACCCCCCAACACACACCCAAAGTGGCAAAAAAAAAAAATCCATAAACAAGGCGCTTTGTTATTAAAGCAGCAGAGTTCTAAGGGAGAGCAGCCTGTAGTCCGAAAAAATACGGTAATAATAAAAAGTGCGCATGGTAGCACCGCGCCCCACCGTCATAACATAGCACTTGATCGGTGATCGGCGTTGAACGGCATTTCTTTATGTATGCCGATCACGTGCCATTCCACAGAAATATTGATCGGTGGCTGATCGATCGCAGCATCCCAAATAAAAACAAGTATTGAAGCACACACTTACCAGCCAGAACTCCCGCCATGTAAAGCAGACTTATTCGTAAGACGCCATGGACCATCTCCAGAGGAACGCCAATCATCAGCTGCAGTAAAGCATTGAAGCCCAACTGCTCCAACCTGAAGGGGGAAAGGAGACAAGCGTAAGGGGCTTTGGAGCTGCATGCGGCTCTTCAGCTTCTTCAGCCTTGTTGGGGCGACGCTCAAGTATTTCTTAAGCAAGCAAACAAGACTTTCTGTAAGTCCGTCAATGCATCCTGGCTGAGTTCTGGCTGGTGATCGGATGAGCGATGGGGCGCCGACGTGTGCCTGCCGGCGTTGGTTGAGACGTGACACACGTGGTGAGTCCGCCCTGCCAAGCGGCGAGCGACATTTCTGCATGTTCAACTTGTCATCGCTGTCGCCAGACAAGCACCGATCATCAGCTTCATTGGTTGACCAACGAGTAAGCTCTCGCTGGTAAACATGGAGGAGTAATACCTGGCGTAAAAATTTAGCTTTCAAAAAGCTCTCCAAGAAGGTCATGTTATGAACTTCATCACCTGATCACAGAATAACACAAATACAGGAAATAGAATAGAAGGATAAATAAATCATACGTAACAAATAAATCATATTAATAACATTTATTATTAATAATAGGATCCCACTACCCTAACGAGGATAAGCGGTATAGAAAAGGAATGAATTATTAATAATAGGATGAGCAGCTCAGTGCTTTACATCGAGACGAGCCAGTTGAGGTTTCTGGGGCATCTAGTCCGGATGCCTCCCGGGCGCCTCCCTGGTGAGGCACGCCCAGCCGGGAGAAGGCCCCCGGGGAAGACCTAGGACACGCTGGAGGGACTATGTCTCACAGCTGGCCTGGCAACGCCTTGGTGTCCCCCCGGGGGAGCTGGAAGAAGTTGCCGGAGACCTGGAAGTCTGGACTTCCGTACTGAAACTGCTGCCCCTGCAACCCGGACCCGGATAAGCGGAGGAAAATGGAATGGAATCTATCCGTCCATTTTCTTCTGCTTCTGTCCGAAGCCCAGACTTCGCTCTCCGCGGCCACTTTGTCCAGTTCCTCCCGGCGGATCCCGAGGTGTTCCCAGGCTAGCTGAGAGACTCAGTCTCTCCAGCGTGTCCTGGGTCTTCCCCGAGGTAAACAACAGCTGACCATCTTCACCCAACTTTGTAGGCACAGCGAATGCACCCCACTCTTCATTAGTACTATTAGTACTTTCCACATTGCCTCGTCCACGGCACCATGGTTAAGTGGCAGTCTACATGGCGCTACCTGTTCATGTTCATGGGCATCCATCTGGTAGTCACGGTGCAGATTGAGAAAACGGCATCAATTGTACTTTTTTATACTTCATGCGGCCCAGTGGGCCCCCTAGTAAGCTGAGTTTGAGACCCCTGATCTAAACATACGACCCAGCTGAGAATACAGACCCAACGTGCATAAACATGTAGCTGAAGAAGCGCCACACTTGGGCGCGATGGCCCGGGTGGTACACCAGGGGGCTCTTCATGAAGTCCGGCTGGTAGGTCTGCAGTACCCACTTGTTCAGCATGATGCCATAGCACATGAACACGATGATCTGCAAAAAGAGACGCACACCTAGCAATAACAATAGCACAGAAAGTACACAAACTCATGTCTACAGGGCTCTAATAATGCTAAAAGTCATAAACAGGTAAACGCGGGGCGATTGCATAACAAAAAGGTCTACCAAAATGTTCTCACAAAAATTTAGTTGGAAATTGTAACATACAGTATACAGTAGTGTTCAAAATAATAGCAGTCCAATGCAGATAAGCAGATTAATTACTGTTATTAGTATATTTGTATTGCTACATGGCAAACAAGTTACCAGTAGGTGCAGTAGATTCTCAGAAAGCAAAGACCCAGCATCATGATATGCACGCTCTTAAGGCTGTGCAATTGGCCAATTTGTTAAAAGGGGTGTTAAAAAATTGCAGTGTCTGCCGTTGACTTACAAACTCTAAACTATTTTGTACAAACTTTTTTGTTTGTAGGATTTCCCAGTCCTGTGAATGACTAAACTAATATTTAGTTTTTTATAAGTGCTTCACATCTGTGTGGCATGGACTCTACCAACGTGTGGCCCCGTTCAGCTGTTATTCCCCTCCAACATTCTTTAACAACATTCCACAATTCATCCACACTTCTTGCTTTTGGCCCCTCCATAACATTCATTTTGTTGGTTAGGAACCAAGATGTTGCTGGTTTACTAGTGTGTTTGGGGTGATTGTCTTGTAGAAACAGCCATTTCAAGGGAATTTCCTCTTCAGCATAAGGCAACATGACCTCTTCAAGTATTTGGACATACGCAAACTGATCCATGATCCCTGCTATGGGATAAACAGTAGGAGAAACATCCCATATCATGATGCTTCACTGTCTTCACTGTGCACTGTGGCTTGAATTCAGAGTTTTGGGGTCGTCTCACAAACTGTCTGCGGCCCTTGGACCCAAAAAGAACAATTTTACTCTCATCAGTCCACAAAATGTTCCTCCATTTCTCTTCAGGCGTGTTGACGTGTTCTTTGGCAAATTGTAGTCTCTTCTGTACATTTTTTTCACTGCCACACTGCTATTTTTTTAAACACACCCGTTCAACTAATTGCCCAATTGCACATTGCAATTGTCTTAAGAGCGTGCATATCATGAATGTTGGCTCTTGGTTGTTTTCTGAGAATCTACTGCACCTACTGGCAACTTGCCATGTAGCAATAAAAATGTACTAATAACAGTAATTAATCTGGTTAGTCCCCTTGCACTGCTATTATTTTGAATATATATGTATATACATACACACGTACTCACCTGGACGATGGTTATGATGGCAATGAAGACGGGCGGGGGACACAGGCGGTTCTGGTGGAAGTACCAGCGCCGGTCCGTCTCACAGGGCAGGATCTCATAGGCCACGTAGCGGACAAAGCGCTTGTAGAGGCCCAGGCCCGTCTCGTCCAGCAGGATCTCCCTCTGCAGTGTGCGGCGGCCGTTGGCGATGGCTCGGCGGAAACTGCTAGAGCGCTTGCTGCTCATCTACGATGTGAAAAAGAAAAAATTATAAGAATTCTAGACTGCAACAGGTTTGTTTTTGATTTTTTTAATTATTATTAAAATTGCCGCATCCTTTTCAGCTTTCGCACAAGGACACGCCTTAGACATCGTCAACGACAACTGCTTTCAACACAACAGGGCAGAGTCTCAGTGCCGACATGGTGGAACTGCCTTACACACAGATGAGGACTTGGCTCTCATTCTGCAGCTGCAGACAGAAAAATGGCCGCCGCAGTTCGTACAGAACAGCTGGAAGGCAACATGCAAGAAAAAAGCTGGCTTTACGGACAACGTGAAACGTTTTGGGGGTTAGGATCTATTACCGGTGACCGTTTTGCTTGATCACATTTTTTTACCATTATAATAATATCAAGAAATACAATACCTTTCAAAAATAATATTAATTAAAAACTCATTTTAACAAATTCCAACTGTTTTTTGTCCAAGGTTAAAGAATTCAGCACATTTGCAGCAACATAAAACAAAATTTCTTTTCCACTTGCTATTGGGGCGCAAGAAAAAAAAAGATGCACACCGAGAGGCAGTACATGGTTGTTGTCTACAGTCATGCATTTCCAGTTTTTCCCAGGATTCATTATTGAAATGGCTCGTTCATTACAGCGTACTACTAAAACAGGATAAGACAGTGGTTCCCAAACTTTTTTGCAGCGCCACCTTTTGGAGATAAAACGATTTTCAGTGCCCTCCCCCGCCTGAAAAATATGGTAAAAATGAAAAGTGTTTGTGGTAGCCCCGGGCCCCCACCTGTTATAACGCTGGACCCCTAGGGGGCGTGCCCCCAGTTTGAAAACCACTGCGATAAGATGCCTTTATGAGAGGGGAAATTCCGGTTTTACAGCAGCAAGAGTACAAATGTACACAAGAGCAGAGTACAAATGTACACAAGAGCAGAGTACAAATGTACACAAGAGCATAGTACAAATGTACACAAGAGCAGAGTAAGTGTACAATCACGGTAATATTAATCATATACTGTGTACATGTTGAACAAGCCACAGGTTTATTGCGCAGTTTATTGCACGGTTATTGTACAGGATTTTTGGAGCGGTTTTTGTTGTACAGACTGGCAGCTGCAGCTAACCAAGCAAAACATGCACAAGCTTCTGGTCTGTCTACCGCAATAAGAGCAAAACACCAGAGCCGCTTTCTAGGAGGAAACTCCAAAGGGTCAACCTTCATCAAGTTCTGCATTCATCACAAACTGCTACTGTGTTCTCTCGGCGCCATTAATCAGACTACAAAGCCAGCGCTCAACGTCGCAGTCTTACCTTCACGGGGCAAACATGCACGCGGCCGAGGTACGATTCATCTGACAGTCCCGACCGAGTGAAGTCTCCATTGTAGCCAAAACAATAGCAGGTCCTCGGAGGGAAAGGTGCCTACGAAGCAATTATCTCTGCATCCGGCTTTGTGCTGCGATACCATCTGACGGAAGAACACGAAAGCTGCCGACATACCTTGTAGCCACCGGTAATGACCCTTTTTTACAGAGATGGTTCTTTTGGCTCGGCCTTTTTTGGTTCCCAGGTGATTACTCAGATTGTTGTTGTCTGAAATTAATTTAGGACCAAATTATGTGCAGGGTTTTACGTGCACATTTGTGCAGGCAAATTATTTGCAGGATCGTGACAAAAAATAAACCTTAAAAATGTGTTTTTTTAAAACTTGGAATTGGTAATAATGAAGTAAATCAACGGATATACATGCTACTGTGGATTAGAGCTGCTCGGATTGCTCGGCGTGACACCAGGGATGCTGTCCTGGGGGATCTCCTCCCAGATCTGGAGCAGGGCTTCACTGAGCTCCTGGACAGTCTGAGGAGCAACCTGGATGGACCTAAACATAATGTCTCAGGGGTGCTCTATTGGGTTTTGGTCAGGTGAACGTGGGGGCCAATCAATGGTATCAATTCCTACATCCTCCAGGAACTGCCTGCTTACTCTAGCCACATGAGGTCGGGCATTGAAGAGGACCAGGAAGGCACCCAGGTCCCATTGCACTAGTGTAGGTTCTGATAATGGGTCCAAGGATTTTATCCCGATACCTAATAGCAGTCAGGGTGCCGTTATCTAACCTGTAGAGGTCTGTGCGTCCTTCCAGGGATATTCCTCCCCAGACCATCACTGATCACTGCAATGATGTTGCAGGCAGCATAACGTTCTCCACGGCATCTCCAGACCCTTTCACGTCTGTCGCATGTGCTCAGGTTGAACTTGCTCTACAGTGCTGGGCAGTGAGCACAGGGCCCACTACAGGACGTCGGGCCCTCAGGCCACCCTCATGGAGCCTGTTACTGATTGTTTGGTCAGAAACATTCACACCAGTGGCTTGCTCGAGGTCATTTTGTAGGGCTCTTGCAGTGCTCATCCTGTTCCTCCTTGCACAAAGGAGCAGATACCGATCCTGCTGAGGGTTTAAGGACCTCTCCAGCTCTCCTGGAGTAACTACCTGTCTCCTGGAATCTCCTCCATGCTCTTGAGACTATGCTGGGAGACACAGCAAACCTTCTTGCAACGGTACGTATTGATGTGCCATCCTGGAGGAGCTGGACTACTTGTACAAGCTCTGTAGCATCCAGGTAGCGCACCGTGCTATCAACAGAGATGTTGATCCAAGCAAAATGAAAAACTATCATTTATCATTCTACTATAGCAGTAGAACGTCCGTCAGTAAAAAAATCAGCCAAAAGAGAGGTCTCAACCTGGAAAAGCATTCCTGTTTTGGGGTCTGTCTCATTGTTGCCCCTCTGATGCTCCTGTTGTCGATTTCATGAACAACAAAGCAGCTGAAACTGATGAACAACCCCCTCTGCTACTTAACTGACCACATCAATACTCCAGAAGTTTAAGTCATAGGTTACTATAAAAAGCTTTCCTCTCATTTTTTGAGCAGTGTATTTCTATATTTTTATAGTTCTCCCAGAGAACACTACAGGACTTCTTTCATTCCACACGCCATCCAGCTCTACAACACCTAACCGGGCTAATTCGATGTCAGCTGTTGCATCGCGCATGCAGGCACAAATTCCGGATAGATACACCCACAGAAAAAGCTAATGAGTAAAAACATGCCGAGGGCGAAAGACTGTACAGGAAGACAGGAAGGAGCAAATAATGAGTAATTATGGCGTCTTTTTTATGGCGTCCCTTAGAAAGCAGGGAAACGTGCTGTTATTCGATATGGAGAAAAAATTTCATTCAAACATATCAAGTGAAAATGGAAACAAATATGGAGCCGCTTCCCACTCTGCTAGGATGGGAATGGGGTTCCTCCACACCAGAGCCAGACAGCATGACCGTGTCTGCAATGGACCGCGCTGTCATGATGGAGAACATGAGATTTTTTTCCCAATCCCAAAAGATGGAACTAGTCTGTTCCTGGGTCAAACCATCACCACTATAAGGTGTGTTAAAAGGACGCCCTTTTTTCTTTGTAAGCTAAGCCATACTGTGCTGGGCAGCAGGACAAAGTTCCATTTCTTGTTGCATGAACATCATCGCGTTACGTTCCATGATGAAGGTGATGAAGCCGCATGGCAACAAAACACATTTTTGCAGTCGTTTCTTCTTTAGCAAGCATTGTTAAATGCTCCGCCTGATATTCCAAGAATCCGAGCATACACAAACGCAGCCTGAGTATTCCGTGGACTTGTGCACGGCGTCACGGTTGTATCTCACCTGTCCAAAACCCGGCACACCGGAGAACTTCCGTTCGGTCCGATTTTGTATATGAGTGGTTTCAGGCAGCAAGGAGGATTCCACAAAGTAGTTCTGAAGCTCAGACAAAACAAGCCAAGGTCTGCTACAATTAACCATCTAAACCCCCCACATGGTAGTTCTGCATTCATGTTCTTCTTCAACATTTCACCACACGCGCCTCGCAGCTACACTCGATTGTCCTTGATGGATGAACTTGCCACGGCACGCGCTCCATACCTCCCAGCTCAATACTAATTAGTAATAATCATAACACGCGCGTGCAGAACTGTTCTTTGAAAGACCACGGAAGACTCCTTCCCTTTAAAGACAACACACAGGCAGCTGGCCGGGTCTCAGCCCCTTCCTTTCGCCGGCACACATGAAGACCGATGAGCTTCCAAAGCGGCACCCGTGTGGCACATGTGTGACTCGCTCTAAACCATACCAGCCCGGTGCTCCACCCTGACCCAGATACTCACACTCTTTCTTGCCCGTATCCTTTTAAGATGAGAGTCCCCCCCCCCACCTTTGGCCTAAATGGCCAAATCCTCCTTTCATGCTTTAATCATTACTGTGCTCAAAGTGCTCCGAAAAAGCGCCCAAAATGGGGTTTGCCTCTACACTACGTAGATTATAAATCACAAAATGCACATCTCACCCCTTCCAGTATATCTTCAAGAGGTAATACTTCAAAATGGAACATTTAGAGTAGTCCGTGTACAGCTTGTACAGCAGGATATACTGTACACTGAAAATAACTCAACACACAGAGTCACTCAGATCATCATCAAAACCAGTGTGGGGTTGCATGAGTGCTGCCGACACTGGGGAGTGGCGGTTCTTTGTGTGGAATTCTTTATTAATCTTCTTCATCGTCTCCCCGTGCGTGTGGTGGGCCGACCAGTCCAGGGTGTACCCGGCCTCCTGCCCAAAGTCAGCTGGGATAGGCTCCAGCATACCCGCCACCCTAATGAGGATAAGCGGCATAGAGGATGGATGGGTGGATGTTCTTGGGGACATTTTTACATGAACACTGCAAGAAGTGCAGCTCAACTTTACATTTTGAGTCCCTTGTCAGGTTTGAGTCAGCACGTTGGAAGGACGTGTCGTATATTTTACATTTTGCTGGGTAGGCTCCTCCCTTCCTCCCTAAATCTGTATTATTATCTTCCTGACAAGCTTGAATGAAGCTAGAAAACAACCCTCATGATGCAGGCAGCATTTCTTTTAGTGAAAAAAGGCCCCACCATTCGGTACACCTGAGCATGCTAATGGGATCCAACGCATGATATGATATGGCATGAGCCACGTCAACAAGTCTGCATTACCAACGACAGTAATGCTCCCTTCCCGGTGACGCAGTCCAAGAGGTTCTGATTTGACGTGATGCTTATTACTGTGGTTCCAGACCTGCACGGCGTCCTCATCGCCTGTCCCATGTTACACACACACACACGCTCGACTTTAAACAGTGTGCGGCGTCCGCTAAATGACATCAATAAAAGACACTGGCTCTAATAAAAGGCCGCCATTTGTCACAAATTAGGGAGTGGTACTTGTAAATGTGTCTGAACGGTGACCGATGGAGGCCGAGGAGAAGAACGGGGGATGAATACAGAAAGACAGAGAGAGAGAGAGCACCGCTGGTTGTTTGCTGATGCCCTGCTTGAAAATGTCACACGCTATTGTAATAACCTCACGCCTTGTCTGCAAAGTCGGGCCACCGCCACACCACCATCTCAATATGCCCTCCATTTGTTATGAAATATGAAGTCTCTATGTCGCAGCTCTCCCAGATTTTTCCAAAATTAATGAACAAGCCGGGTCTCTAATTAGCACAGGGTCAAAAAACATCAACTGTGGTGGCTGTAGGCAACCTCTTGATGAACAAAATGGCAGTAGCTACATTTGAATGATCATAAGCGGTCTATCTAGGTCTGCTGGAGTGAATTGGTATGTGTTACACTTGCCAAATTCAGCTGTATTGACGCATGTGCTCGCTACCGCTATTACAACATCGGTTCTATTGCTGCTGTGTTATGTTCTATTTGTTAAGTAAGACTCCAAAGCATTCAAGTTGAAATGTTAAGGTGGGACAGGAATTCCTTTTACCATATCGCGGTTCACCTGTCACGCCCTCAGGGTGTACCCCGCCCAAAGCCAGCTGGGGTAGGCTCCAGCATACCCGCGAGCCTAATGAGGATAAGCGGCATAGAAAATGAATGGATGGATTATATGTAAAATCTATATTGCAGACTCGTCTTGATATCGCGGCTTTCTGAGGAGACCGTCTTATATTCTTTTTCCCATTTTAATGATTTTTTAAAAATTAAAAACAAGTAATTTTAGTTTAAAAATGGTTTAAGACTGTATAAAGGGTTTTTATAAGTATGTTGGGAGGGTTTACAAAAGCTTACATTTACAGTATAAAGCTAAAAGACGGGTTACTGTACACGTAATGATTTTCCAATTCATGCCCAGTCCTCGGCGGTTTGGGTAAATAAACGTCTCGGCTGTGATTACTCGCATCGCCACTAGGGGTAGTATTTGCATGGTACTGCTAGACCGCAAGATTAGAAATGCCTTCTGTTGTGCGTGTCTGACAATTGCTTACCTGTGTGAAGCTCCTCCTGGAGGCCTAATCAAAGGTCATTTGCATGAGGCCGATAAGTACCAGTCTAATGCCGGGCTTCTTTGCGGGGAGCCCCGTACACCCAAACGGTACTGGATGATCAGGACTGTAACGCCAAAGGAGGTAATGCGGGGTTGCCGTGGCAACGGCAGAGACAGAACTGTCCCATTCCACCTCGTGGCATTTTGCATTTGTTATTTCATGAGAGACAACCACAAATTGCTGCTGATGGCAGCACAGGCTAGAATTCCAAACATGGTGCGCACGACCGCAAGCTCGGTGGGGGTGCCCGCTAAGACGTGTTAAGAGTCCACATTAGAGGAACATTGATCCTCCTTTTCTGCAGGACGACGACCTGCACAGACGAGTCCATTTTCGCCACGGCGGCGCTCACCGCCTCTGCCTGAATCAATTCCCTAACCTTTCTGAGATCCTACAAAACCAGGTGTGTGTGCGTGTGTGTGTGCGTGTGTGTGTGTGTGTGTGTACACGGTCAGACAGGAAAATCTGAAGCAGCGTTGCTCCTTGGATGCTTTCGGTGTGGTTTGCACTCACCAGCTCAATGAGCTCCTGGTAGCACACTTGACCCTCTTCATTGCTCTGGACCAGCGCTAACAGCATGTCCAGTTTGGACGGGTCCAGCTGCAGCTCATGGTGCTCCACCAGGCTGGTGAAGTTCTCCACTGCGATGAAACCGGTGTTGTCTGGATCCAGCTGAAGGAAAAACAAACCACACACCCATAGTGCAACAATTAAGGCGGACAGAATTGACACAACATTTTTATCATGACACGCATATGCCAAACAAGTGGCCTATGTGGCTCTGCATGCGCTTGAAAATGTTGCGTGCGCCGTTTTTGTGAAACTCCTGCATGTTAAACGTGATGAATGAGCGCATTCATTAGGGGCTTTCCTGAGCAGCACCTATTGCAACATTGGTTCTGTTCTGTTCCAAGATTTCTGTAAAAAGGAAAGGACTTTTACATTTTTGAAACCAATCTATGTACAGTAGATATGCTGTAGTCACGCTTTTTGTATTTAAAGAAAAAATTGCATCTGCTTTTTCGGTGATCAGCGACACAGCAAATTATTTGCATGAACTTTTTCTTCTTAGGTCACCATTTTTTGGTGCGTTTTCATGTTTGCAAATACTTCCGTGTACATTTTTGTCATGAGATTATGACTTTACTCTCGTTGTATTTTGATTGTATTGTCATAATGTAACTTTTTAACCAACCGCATTTGCAATTTTGTTCCTTGATTGGTTTGTTTCTTACATGACGATGATTTTAGTCTCCTAATATTTTGCCTTTATTCTTGTAAAATTACTGCTCGTTTTTCCATATTTGCTGTTTTCTTATGTTTGGGTGTTACATAATCTAGACTGGATTATTGCTCTTGTACTTTTGGTAAGACTGTTATGTGATTTTCCTGTACCTTTGCAATAAAATTGTATTTAAGAAAGGATTTCATTCATAAAACTATGTCTTTTTTCAATTAAAATGACAAACAATTATTTGAATAGCTTTCATTTGCAAACAATTCTGCACGTAGAGGTTCCTACTTATTTTGGGCCCATGTACTTTTATATGAAGTTTTTCTGTGCATCTGTAATACATTTTTAATTCGATTTATTTGTAATAATGACTACAATTCGATCATGTATTCCATTTTAATGAAATAGTTTTTTCATTATATTCCTCTATTCCGCTTTTTATTCATGTCGAGTCTTTATCAGCCCGTCTGCACGAGCGGTAGTTTGGGTTTTGAGAATGAATGTGTAGTGCTAGCGTCCCCCGCGCGTGCAAAACCCAGCCTGGGGACGACCGGGAGAGCTTGACGGGAAGCGTCTCATTTGACAATTTCCTGACAGACGAAAGAGCAACTCGTTAAGGCTTTCAGATAGTAAACTAACGGCCTTCGTGTCGCCCCGAGGAGCTTGCAGACGTTGCGTCAGTGTGAAGTCAGTGGGTGTGCACCAGTCCAGGTTGTAACCGTCGGGCCAAAATCTTTGCGCACGGGGATGCCGGGATCGGGTTGCCGCTTTGTCTGCCTAAACTTGAAAGCGGCAGCGAGGATTGGGGTTGCACCGGAACTCTCGTCAACTTAAGAAGAATAAAGACGACCCAAAGCGCTCCACGTTCTGGGCACGCAATACACTCATTCTCTTGAGAGCGCGGCAGCAAATGAACTGGAGGGGGTGTTTCCTGCATCTGCCTCAAAGAATATAGATTTTCTTTGTCATTGTAACACGACGCACGCAAGTACAGTAGATGAGCTGTGGCAGACATTAAACAGACACAGGGTACGGTCCCTTTCCTCTCCGGGTATCGACTCATTCCTCCTGATGTCACGCGGGCATCTATCACAACAACAACACCCAACGTCCGTACTCCCTCCCGCTCAGCACTCAGCACCGTGATTGGCTGCAGCGGCAGAGCGGCCTCACACACCAAAACAAACCGAGGAATGAAAAAGGAGCCAAGAAGACAATCCCTTCCGCTGCATGTTTGCTGGAACACTCGGGGCCACTCAAGTCAGTCCTGGTGCTGGTTCGGGCACCCCCTTGGCACCGGGACAATAACAGACACGCTAAGCTACCTACCTACGTATCCATCTACCTACCTACCTACCTACCTACATACCTACGTAACTACTCTACCTACCTACATAACTACCTACGTATCCATCTACCTACCTACCTAACCCATCTACATAATTACTCTATCTACCTACCTATCTACCTACATAACTACTCTCTCTATCTACCTACCCACCTACATACCTACCTATCTACGTAACTACTCTACCTACCTTCATAACTACCTACGTATCCATCTACCTACCTATCTGTATATCTATCTACCCACCTATCTACCTTCCCATCTATCTACCTACCAAGCTATCTATCTATCCACATACCCATCTAACTTCCCATCGATCTATTTATCTATCTATCTACCTTCCTACCTATCTATGAACCTACATACCTACCTACCTATCTATCTACCTACCCACATAGCTATCTANTCCATCTACCTACCTACCCACCTACATACCTACCTATCTACGTAACTACTCTACCTACTTACCTAACCCATCTACCTACCTACCTACCCACCTACGTAACTACTCTACCTACCTACATAACTACCTACGTATCCATCTACCTACCTACCCCATCTACATAACTACTCTATCTACCTACCTACCCACCTACATACCTACCTATCTACGTAACTACTCTACCTACTTACCTAACCCATCTACCTACCTATCTACGTAACTACTCTACCTACCTACATAACTACCTACGTATCCATCTACCTACCTACCCACCTACATACCTACCTATCTACGTAACTACTCTACCTACTTACCTAACCCATCTACCTACCTACCTACCCACCTACGTAACTACTCTACCTACCTACATAACTACCTACGTATCCATCTACCTACCTACCCCATCTACATAACTACTCTATCTACCTACCTACCCACCTACATACCTACCTATCTACGTAACTACTCTACCTACTTACCTAACCCATCTACCTACCTATCTACGTAACTACTCTACCTACCTACATAACTACCTACGTATCCATCTACCTACCTACCCACCTACATACCTACCTATCTACGTAACTACTCTACCTACTTACCTAACCCATCTACCTACCTACCTACCCACCTACGTAACTACTCTACCTACCTACATAACTACCTACGTATCCATCTACCTACCTACCCCATCTACATAACTACTCTATCTACCTACCTACCCACCTACATACCTACCTATCTACGTAACTACTCTACCTACTTACCTAACCCATCTACCTACCTATCTACGTAACTACTCTACCTACTTACCTAACCCATCTACCTACCTACCTACCCACCTACATACCTACCTATCTACGTAACTACTCTACCTACCTACATAACTACCTACGTATCCATCTACCTACCTACCTACCCACCTACATACATACCTATCCACCGACCTACATAACTACCTACGTATCTACGTAACTACTCTACCTACCTACATAACTACCTACGTATCTACCTACCTACCTACCTACCCCATCTACCTACCTACCTAGCCACCGACCTACATAACTACTCTATCTACCTACCTACCCACCTACCTTTCTACATAACTACTCTACCTACCTACATAACTACCTACGTATCTACCTACCTACCTACCTACCTAACCCATCGACCTACCTACCTACCTAGCCACCGACCTACATAACTACTCTATCTACCTACCTACCCACCTACATACCTACCTTTCTACATAACTACTCTACCTACCTACATAACTACCTACGTATCTACCCACCTACATATCTATCTATCTATCTATCTATCTATCTACCTACCTATGTATCAATCTACCTAGCTTCCTATCTATCTATTTACCTATCAAACTACCTACCTACATAACTACCTACGTATCTATCTACCTAGCTACGTATCTATCTACCTACCCACCTACCTAGCTTTCTACCTACCTACATACCTACCCACCTATCTACCTACCTAGCTTTCTACCTACCTATCTATCTATCTAGCTACCTACCCACATAACTATCTACCTATGTATCTATTTATCTAGTTATCTACCTATGTATCTACCTACCTACCTAGCTAGCTATCTCTCTACCTACCTATCTACATACCTACCTATCTACGTATCGATCTATCTGTCTACCTACCTACCTACATAACTTCCTATCTACCTTCCTACCTACCTTTCTGTATATCTATCTACCTATCTACCCACCTATCTACCTTCCCATCTATATATCTATCTACCCATCTATCTACCTTCCCATCTATCTACCTACCTACCAAGCTATCTATTTACCCACCTACCTACCTTCCCATCTATCTACCTACCCATCTAACTTCCCATCTATCTATTTATCTATCTATCTACCTTCCTACCTATCTATGTATCTACATACCTACCTACCTATATAGCTATCTACCTACCCATCTACCTTTCCATCCATCTATCTATTTATCTATCTACCTACCTTCCCATCTATCTACCTACCTACCTTTCCATCTATCTATCTATTTATCTATTTACCTACCTACCCATCTGTCTACCTACACACCTAGCAAGCTATCTACCTACCTACCTACCAACCCTGCAGTTGGCAAACACGGTTAAAGAAGCTGACGTTTCGCAGAGGATCTGATAGGAGAACAAAACAATAAAAGAACACAGCAGCTTCACAGACTCAAACAGGCATTTATGCAATTTGACGTGTTATTGCATTTTGGGCTTTCACGGACGCATTCTGTCTTCACACCCTCACCCGTGATCATGAGCTTTGGGTCATGACCGCAAGAACACGGATCACGGATACAAGTGACGGAAATGAGCTTCCTTCTAAGAAGTAGGGTGAGGAGCTCAGAGTGGAGCCGCTGCTCCTTCACATCGAGAGGATCCAGTTTGCTGCAATTTGCTGCATTTGAGGATGCTCGGAAATGCAAAAATGTATTCAAAACGTTCACTTTTGCCCAAGAAAAGTAGTTTTGGGCTGTCCTAGAAGTTGCTGGATCATGTCGTTGGCTAATTTGCTTATGATTTTTACTTAATGCTGAAGCTAAGATGCATGTTTTTGGAATGGGGGAGGAAAAGCGGAGTACCCGGAGAAAACCCACACGCACGGGGAGAACATGCAAACTCCACACAGAGATGCCCAACGGAGATTCGAACGGGGAACCTCCTGACTGTGAGGCCAACATGCTTCCCACTCTTCCACCGTGCGGCCTTTATAAAAAAATACTTTGCCGGGTACTCCGGTTTCCTCCCACATCCCAAAACATGCATGTTAGCTTCATTGGCCGCTCTAAATTGTCCATTAGAGTGTGAATGTTTGTTTGTCTGTCCTGCGATTGACGGGCGACCAGTCCGGGGTGTACCCCGCCTCCCGCCCAAAGTCAGCTGGGATAGGCTCCAGCCTGGGATAAGCGGCATAAAAAAATGGATGGATTTTTTGGATAAAGCATTTAAAGCAAGAATCATGTGCATTTGTAATTTTAAACATTTTTTCCCAACAGCATTATGTAAAAATCATAAGCAAATTAGCCAATGACATCATCCAGCAACTTCTAGGACAGCCCAAAACTACTTTTCTTGGGCAAAAGTGAACGTTTTGAATACATTTTTGGGGCATTTCCGAGCATCCTCAAATGCAGCATCCGCTTATTGTTTTTCTTTCATGAACACGTTATTGTGATGTTTGGGTGTCCGTGAATGCATCTCGCGGCCGTCTGGTGCCAACGAGGAAGAGTCTAGAAAGGGAGGGACTGGTGCGAGCTGGAGATACAGACATGATGTTGGAATTGCACTGCCGTTGATGTGCTCAGGGCAGAACGAAGTCATAAAAATGACACATAACGTGTCTGTAACGCACAAAACTGGGGGCGGGCGGCCGAGGGCCGACCCCCGGCCAGCAGCGTGCGGGGTGATGCCGCCATGTTTCATACGTGTCTAAAAATCTGTTAAAAACGGAGCGGAGGACGAGAAAGAGGAAGAGGATGGGCAGCCAGGGAGTCTGAGAGACATGAGAAGAAACACCTCGCCGCTGTCTGCTGGCAGCCAGCCCTTCTTCTTCTCTGCTCGAAAAGAGCGAGGTCCGTGACACACTCCGGCGCTCCGCATCCACGTGCCACGGAGGGGAGACAGATCAGGAGAGGGTGAGGAGGGAAGTCGGATTTGGCCCGCATATGATGTAGACGCGTCACTACGGCGACTGAAAGATGCCACACACATCTGTGCACATTTGAGCCAGCCCGGCGGTGACTGTTCATTGTGGTGCTGGTGTGGCAGCGCACACACACACACACACACACACACACACACACACGCACACACACCTACAGCCAGGAGGAGGGGGGCGGAGGATCGGCCCTCACAGCCAATTAGGGCCACCAATTAGCGACATGAGCTACACGGAGACCAATTAGCAGGCCTGGCAGGTGACGCATGAGAGAAGGATGGGAGGGACTCGGGGAGGCGACGGCGACACTTTGACGAGCCGCTTACGTTTCCATGGTTACCAGTTGCCTCCCAGAAACTTCGGCATTTTTAGCGGCGCATGAAAGGCAGAAACGGAAACAGAACACGAGGAGGTTTGGCATTCCGGCCATTCACGCCGCAGCGCAGTGTGCCTCGCCTACGCCCCTTTGGGCCGGCGCGCAGGAGAACCAGGTCAGCGTTAACGCCACACCACCCGGAAGTAAATCAACAGGCTAGTTCTTGACTCGCGCATCATAACTTGCATAGTCTCGTCCTACGACCACGACCACACTGAAAGCCGTACAAAGTACCCGCAAATAGTTCTAGTAGTAATAAAACACAGAATAATCACGATAAAGCAACGTTGCTGTATACTGTATTATTATTATTATTACATATATATTACCACCATTAACAATATTCATCTCATTAATCGCTATTACTGTATTTATTATTCATATTATTGACATTAGAATTAAAAATAGGAATGATCTTCACTGACAGTTACTTTTGTATGTATTTCTATGCTTTTCAAATTAAAATTTGAATTGCAAGCCCGTTTAGTGTCAGATTTATGGCTTTCCGGAGGGGATTCATGGGCTGTACGTAATTTCCTATCTGCATGATTCAAATGTTTCGGTTCGTTCCGGTTTGGGCTGGACAACAAACCAATGACGCTGGCCGAGCTTACAGAGTTATCCACCGCAACATCTCAAATGGGTTAGAACGACTTTGTTCCCACGGGTGCTCAAGATTCGTTGGCAAACTTTTGTTACAAAACCATTCCCCCCGTCACTGAGAGCAACCAGTGAGTGTCAATAAAAGTACAAGGCCTCCAAACGGGAGCGCATCAATTTACTGGCAATCTTTGACGGGAATGGAGGAGTCGTTAGGACAAAACCTGAGGAAAATATGAAAAAGACGCGTCGTCCTAGCTAAGCGGTGCAGAGATTTAGACCTAAGAACCAACAGGTGGAGCCAACCATCTTTTCCCCAAGCTTTTCTTCCTGCCGCTTACACACACCACCTGCAGCAGTGATGCGGAGACCCCAAACAACACAGGAGGCTTCATGATGCCACTTGTAAGATAATAATAATAATAATGATAACAATAATACAGTGGGGCTGCACGGTGGCTGAGTGGTTAGCACATTGGCCACACAGTCAGGAGATCTGGAAGACCTGGGTTCGAATCTCCGTCGGGCATCTCTGTGTGGAGTTTGCATGTTCTCCCCGTGTGTGTGTGGGTTTTCTCCGGGTCCTCCGGTTCCTCCCACATTCCAAAAACATGCATGTTAGCTTCATTGGCCACTCTAAATTGTCCATTAGAGTGTGAATGTTTGTTTGTCTATATGTGCCCTGCGATTGACTGGCGACCAGTCCAGGGTGTACCCCGCCTCTCGCCCAAAGCCAGCTGGGATAGGCTCCAGCATCCCCGGGACCCTAATGAGGATAAGCGGTACAGAAAATGAATGAATGAATAATACAGTGAAACCTCGACTTACAAAAACCTCATAAGACAATTTCAGAACACAAACTGGGCTCTGAAGATATTTCTGTCCCATTTAACAAACAAATATTCAGCGGTAAGGCTCCAACCTTATGGATGCCGCAGAAGAAGAAGAAGGTGCCCTCCCATTGGCTATCTCAGTTATGTCCAGTCGTCCAATCAGGGCACCGCTTTGCTGAGCGTACCAAAAAGCTCCCAACTATCGTTAAAAACGGAAATAAAAACTAAAAAAGTGTAGAATGAGTATGTAGTGGAATGACTGAAATGAAGTTGCAGTACGTAAACAACGTAGGATTTGTGCCGCCTGTCCAAACTCCCTTCCCGCCTTCAAGCTCACCTCGCTCGACCCGACAGGCCAAGTGTCATTTTTCATAACATTTATTACTATTTGTCATTGCTTGTATTATTTCCGCGTTGTTTTTTCACATCCGTGCACACGTACGTACACGGTTACGCTGTCATTACTGAACATATTTCTTTCGGGGGTACAATATTTCCACTTCATGCCACCGTTTTCCAGGGGGCTGGAATGAACTTCGCCATTTCGATGTACACCTTGCATCATAATACCCAAATTCCAGGACACGGAAGCCCAATGAGGTTTGCATCTGGAGGTTCCACGGCGCTAACAGTGATACTGAAGCAGCCTTTTATTGCAAGCTATTTGGTGAAAGCAGGAGTAAAAAACCACATTTAAACATTTGCCCAAAATGGAGGTCGTCCTGGGAATACTGTGTGTATACTAATGCATTAGGGAAAATCGTGATTATTATAAAACCTCGTCACATTACTACGGGTTGTCAAGACGATAAAATATGACAAAAAGCCATGCAGACAACGTGAACCATCACTGTTTCTGCCCCTCTGCCGATGCAAAGTGAAAGCCGTGAGATCCCCGCCCCTCTTCTCCCGGTGCTGCAAGACAGGCCCAAGGAACTGTCTTTGATGCTAAACAATCCAACTCCGTTTCCCTGCTGCTTCAACGCGGCGCACACAGCCAGAGGAGGCGTTCAAATGCAGCTCAATGCAAATTAGCGCCTGAGAATGATGAGGGGGGACAGCGTGTGAGAGCTTCATTCTTTCTGCCTGACAGAAATGTGTCAAAATAGCATTCACGGTGCTTATGCTATCTAGAATATCATAAATAACCTCAACAGAATCAGCACTTGATATCCACCATGCACTAGAAGAACCTCGCGGAGTGCATCAAGGTGCCTTATCAGCTGCACTGCAACAGATAGGTGTGAGTGTGTGTGTGTGTGTGTGTGTTATGATCATACGCATTTGTCATCCCAGGCCCGGAATAGCCTGAGCTCAGCATTGCATTGCAACCTCCTGCAGACAAAGACTAATAAAGTCACTCGTGTTTGTCGTTCTTTCTCTCCCTCTCTCTCCCTGCAGCATTTTCACAGCTTTGCAGGTGACAGGGCTGCACAATCCTTTACACTCCTCTAGGAAACAGCTCACGTTCCTGAATCATATTGTGGAGGGAAAGCTCCAGAGAAAACGCTCCATTGTTGTGCAAAAGCAGCAATTAAAACTCCATTGAAAGACAATAAATAAATATTCATAGAGACACGAGCTTATGTATCTGCTTGCGTAAGCTAACTCTGCAACGGCCGACTCGCTGCACTAACGATGGCAAAGGCGAGTTTTTCCCGCAAAGCTAATTTTTACGAATCAATCAGTGAAGTGAATCGGGTACTGGATTCCACTCTAGTGCTGGGGTAGTGAAGCTGTGGCTCGGGAGCCGGATGTGGCACTTTGGATGAGCATTTATGGCTCAGGATTTTTTTTTTTTTTTTTTTTTAATTTTTTTTATTTTTTTTTTTTTTTTTTTGGGGGGTGTCCAGAGTGATGTATTCGCCCGCGGCGGCACAATCTAAAAGTACAATTGAATCATTTCCGGAAAAATGCAAAAATGAGCAGTCATTTTGCAAAACCTAAAGCCAAAATATTAGGAGAAAAAAAAGTAGGAATCTCACTAAAAAAGTTGTCATTTTTGGAAAATGAGGTTGCGGAAAAGGTTGTAATATTAGGAGAATAAAGTCAAAAAATTACGGGAAAAAAGTCATAATTACGAGAAAAGTTGAAAAATGAAAAAAAAAAAACATTAAACAAGGGAAAAAAATGTTCCTGGAAAAAGTCAACATTTTACGAGAATAAAGTTATAATATTATGAGTGAAAACATATTTAGTTATTTTAGTAACAGAGTTCATTTTTAGTTTTTACATGTTGCAGTATTAAGAAACAAACAAAACAATATCAAGTTGTAATTTTGGCAATAACAGGTTGGGGAAAAATGAACTGGGGAATAAAATTAAATATTGTGGAAATAAAATCATAATATTATACATAAAAATACAATTTTTCTTTGATAATGTTTTGTGTATTTTAAAGCTAAAAGACATTTGAAAGTAAAACATGACAGGAATTACAGTGTTAGAAATATAAAACCTTCTCGGGACTTTCATCCAATTCAGAGATTATCTTCCAAAACTGTTGGCACACTTTTAGTTGTATTGACTTTTTACAAAATAAGATACGGCTCTCACAAAAAGAAGAGTCGTTTGTGGCTCTCTTAGCCCAAACGGTTCCCGACCCCCGCTCCACTAACTTGTCACCGAATGTCCACACAGGAACCCAACAAGCGGCACACATCGCCGGCTGAACGACTCATTGAACCGAATCGTTCATTTTGTCGAGTTGCCGATGCAGCTCGGCCAGGAAGGGGAAACCAGATCGGTTGCTTTTCCCACATTTGTACAGAAAAGGCTTTGTGACATGTTAACTGCTTTTCTTTTTGTGCTAAGTGAACGACTTAATGTACACCCATGAGAACCAGTAGTTTTGAACGACTCATCCATGACCGACTCATCTCTATGCTGCGCACAAAACAAAATAAACTGTCAACAGCACTACTGTGCCATTATTTTGATGACAAATTCTGTACTCCACATGGGTCGAATTTCTCACACAAATCACCCGCACCACATTTGGTGCACACCTTTAGAGGACTGACAAGCGGACAAGTCAAACTGGCATAAAAGTGGTTGAAAAGCAGTCATCACCAAGCAAAACATCTTTGGGGCAACAAATCAGCCAGAAGTTTTACCTGCTGACTTTAAAAATTGGATACCCGCATGACAAGCTAACATGTCTTCCTAAGCTTGTTGGAGTCCCCAAAGATGGAAAATAGTTTTTGGACCTCACCGGGTTTGTGGGTATGCTGGAGCCTATCCCGGCTGTCTTCAGGCAAAAGGCAGGGACAGATGGACTGGTCGCCAGCCAATCACAGGTACTGGGACCAGTACAACGTTTGTTTTTCCCTTGTACGCCTATCTCCCCCAGATATTGTTCACAAATCTGTCTACATCCGTGTTAGTGAGCGTTCATGATTCATCCACCTCACAGGTGTTGATCAGATAGCATGATAACTGCACAAGTGGGTTTTAGGCTGGCTACAATAAAAGCACCCCCCCAAATGTGCAGTTTCTTCTAGATGTGCTACAGTGAAAGGCCACCCCAAAATGTGCCGTTTCTTCTAGGTGTGCTACAATAAAAGCCCACTCCAAAATGCACAGTTGATTTCAGGTTGGCTACAATAAAACGCCAACTAAAAGTATGATTTGTTTTGCGTTGGTTACAATAAAATGTCACTTTGCAACGTGCAGTTGGTTTTAGGTTTGGCTACAGCAAAAGTCCACTCCAAAATGTGCAGTTTGTTCTGGGTTGGCTCCAATAAAAGTATGTATTGGCATATACAGTATTTGAGCCAAATGGTGGTCACCTCCCATACAGTTCAAGCGCACATTTTGGAATGGCCTTTTATTGTGGTATATATGAGGTGTTATAAATGCTGAGCAACAGATTTTGACAGATTGGTGAACAGCATTTGAGAGCGAAAGCGTTTTGCACCTTTGAGTTCAACTCATGAGAAATGGGAGCAAAAAATAAAATGCTGCGTTTGTATTCTTGTGTAACGTGAAGCTTACCCTCAACACATGCAGGGGAGTTTCAGGGAACTAAGGCTCCATCTCAACCTCTAATTCAGTGGTTCCCAAACTTTTTTTTGCAGCGCCCCCCTTTTGGAGAAAACACAGTAATAATGAAACGTGTTCCTGGTGGCCCCGTGACCCCCACCCCGTCATAACGCCGGGCGCCCCCCGGCTTGCAAACCACTGCTCTAATTGATGAATTACTGGATGAGGAGGCGTGTCCGTGTACAGTCAAGCCATCCTTATTCAGTTGCCATCACTGAAGCTTACGATCAATGATTCACCAGCGCTGACCACGAGCATCCTCTTACTCAGCACACACGGGCTTCCTTCCTGGCTACAAACACACATTCATAAAAAGCCTGCTTTGCACATCACACACACACACACACACACACACACACACTCCCTGAGGGTATCAATGCTGCCGATAAGGGTGTTGGTGGCAGCCCAATCACCTTTGTCCCCCTACCCTGCAGGTAATGGACTCTCCCGTTTTCAGGAGAATGAGCGCTGAATCCATCTGTCAATCAACGCAGATCACCCAGTTTAGGAATAGCAGGTCGATAAAAAGCAGCCTGAGACACGCAAGACCACACGTACGTTCAAAGCAGCAACTGGATCAAGCCCATCGCTAACTCCATGTTTTGGTACACTAATAAGAACAAAGACATTAGCATCAATCAAAAGTATCATGTCAATTAAATTCCCCTTTTCATGGCGGAACCCAGCCCTGCCAAAACCACCCGCTGGCTCATGGTCTGACCTCGCAGCGTCGGGACCCACATGGCTCCATGATGCGTTGTGTTGTCTCATACACACACACACACACACACACCTTCAGCTCTCTTCGGGCCATCAATCCGTTGTCATGTTACGCACTGTGTGTGTGTGTGTGTGTGTGTGTCTCCCTGGATAGGAAAGTGAGGTGGCGGTGGCAGCCCGTAACCATAGAAACCCCCACCGCTGCTGCTGCTGCTGGCTTACCTGCTCTTGTATGAGCTGAAACAAGGAGCTTCTATCCATATACTGGCCAGGGTGGTGAGAGGAGCCGCTGAGGACAAGGGCATAAGGAGGAAGGGGCCCAAAGGAGAGGAGCTGCAGCGGCTACGGGGACAGGAGAGGATGCAGGGCAGGTTCGACGGGTTGAGGTTGCGGCCGGTGCCTAAATTGTAGCTCCGGGTCTCCTTTGTTGCGCTGATTTTTCCTGGTCCCTCGCTGGAGTTCAGCGAGCGTGCGATCGTGGCCCGGTGTGGCGTGGAGCTAAAGCAAGCTTCAGCGAGCACCCATGCAGCTCTCATTGACTTTCCTCCGCCTCTATCCCATCGCACTGCCTGCTGCTGGCTCTCTCTTCCCTCTCCAAACACACACACACACACACACAATGTACCATCACACGCATGCCAATGAGCCAGGGGAGGGAGGTGGCCTTGCTCTTCCAATTGGAGAAGGGGAAGGAGTGGCTAGAAAGGCGTCTCAGGGACGGGCTCCACTGCGGCTTACTACTGACAGACGGCAGACATACTCATGTGTGGTGTGCACGCCAACCGCGACACTTATGGTATTCAAGCAGGCTTGTGCCAGACAAAGGAGACGGGTACCGCCACTGGCATCACACACAGAACACGCACCGGCGCACGGGACTGGGCGGCTCACCAGCCATCAAAAAGAGGCACCCTTTATTTGGTGCAGACCGGGAAGAAAGGATGAGGGCTTTCTGCCTGAGACAAGATCATTGCAAGGAAGGGAGGAGGGGGCGCGGAAATTCCAGATCCTAAAACGGGGAGCGCCCCGAAGACACCGCCAGGGTGGTGACATGATCATGACATCCGCAGAGATTGCGCTTGAAGAATTACACGCTCGGCTTGTTAGATTTACCACCTCAAGCGCGGTTCTGCAGTTGTCCTATGAATAGGAAAAGCCTTCCTGAATGTGGGAAACATCTGCACGGTGTCTTTACAGCAGCGCGTCCCTCCCAGGGAGGCAGCTGGAATTTGAGCCGCTGATAAGGCTTCTACTTGGTTGTCATGCCCCGCTGACCGTGGCCAGGCTCCCGGGTTTCTGAACCATAACAACAATTAGAGTAGCCCTCAGCAGAGCACAGAACTTCACCAAGGTCGTGCAAGCTGACGATCGGACCTCCGTGCAGGACTGACACCGGTGGACTTCCATAGCGGCACTTTTGTTAGGGTTTATTCAGAAACGGGTCCCTCCTCTCCATCTTGGACTTGGTGGCGTAAACTTAAACATGCTCACGTGCACTGCCCTGCGCGTTCTCCGCGCACGGCAAAACATTGCTGCAGCCGAAATACATT
Organism: Oostethus manadensis; assembly: GCA_024372805.1. Taxonomy (NCBI): domain Eukaryota; kingdom Metazoa; phylum Chordata; class Actinopteri; order Syngnathiformes; family Syngnathidae; genus Oostethus; species Oostethus manadensis. The sequence goes on along the minus strand of QODF01000050.1, from coordinate 4,602,942 downwards.
CCAGCCCAAACATAAGAACCGACTCTGTACTGCTGTCAGTGAGTGACAGACGACAAGAAGCGCTAACAACGTAAACAATGACGAGGAAGCGGTCCAGCCAATGATGACATCTTGTTGCTACGTATTCACTTAGCTCGTGGCTAACCTGCAAAACACTAAATACTGCAGCCGAGTTAAGCGACCTAACCAATCCGGTCACCAAGCTGAAGTAAACAAAAAGTGGTTCTGGCTGTCGGGGTATAGAAAAACAGATCCAAGTGAAACTGTTTGAGATTTTTTTCTTTTTCAAATGAGAAACGGGCCCTGCGATTGACTGGCCACCGGTCCAGGGTGTACCCCGCCTCTCGCCCAAAGCCAGCTGGGATAGGCTCCAGCATCCCCGTGACCCTAATGAGGATAAGCGGTACAGAAAATGAATGAATGAATGACAAACGGCTTCTCTAAAAAGACATGCTTCAAACCCGAAGGCATCGCTTTAGTCACGTGGTACGCGTATTTGGATGCGCCAGATGCACAAAGTGTTGGGCCGTGTTTGTGTTGCAGAAGGGACCGGAAGATCGGTGAATTTGCAGGAAAAAAAAGGCAACAAGACAGGAAATTCAAGTTGACCTAAAAAACAACACACGTGGTAAACGAGAAAAGAAACGCAGACGAGATTCACATCATTCATAGAAAAACAATCAGATAGTTCTGAGGTTGACAATCAATAAAGCCACATTTGAAACTAGTCCTAATCTAAACATGAGCCAATGGCCAGTCCCAGGTTTTGGACTACACCGTACACGTCTGATGCCGCTCACACAGGTCCATGGAGTACTCGGGTTGTTTTTGTTCATGCTCAGATACGTAACTAGGGGGGTACACTGCACAGGCACGCGTGTATGTACAGAGAAAGCAACGCGGCGTGACAGAAGAGAAGCAGCAAACTCAACGCTCGTCCTTTTTAACACTGAGCTTCCCTTGCAGTCTTAGCGCAATCGCCACTTGTGTGTGTGTGTACTGTGATATATACACACACATACAATACTCTATATACATATATGCACATTATATACTGTATACACACACACGTACAGTAGTGTTCAAAATAATAGCATTGCAATGCGACTAACCAGATTAATCACTTATTAGTATACGTATACTAATAACATATATATTATATGTTATTAGTATACGTATATAATATACTGTATATGTTATTAGTATATAAACAAGACCCAGCATTTATGGTAGGCACGCTCTTAAAGCTGTGCGACTGGCCAATCAGTTGAAAGGGGTGTGTTCCAAAAATAGCAGTGTGGCTGATAGGAAAAGTTGACAGGAGAGGTGCAAAACATCTTCGACTGTTCAGCTAAAATCATCTCCAATGCCTTAAAATGGAGAGCAAAACCAGAGACACGTGTCGGGTGTGATGTGTTTCAGCTCAAATGAAAGGAAAGGTGTACAAAACTGTCGGGGACACCAGCCGTGTTGTTTGGTTTAGAGACGCTGAGGAAAAGACAGGAAGCAGAGCTGGAGGTAGCAGAGATGAAGATGCTGAGGTTCTCTTTGGGTGTGACCAGGATGGACAGGATCAGGAATGAGCACATCAGAGGGACAGCACATCTTAGAGGTTTTGGAGATAAATTCAGAGAGGTCAGATTGAGATGGTTGGGACATGTCCAGAGGTGAGATAGTGAATATATTGGTAGAAGGATGCTGAGTTTTGAATTGCCAGGCAGGAGGCCTAGAGGAAGAGCAAAGAGGAGGTTTATGGATGTAGTGAAAGAGGACATGAAGGTAGTTGGTGCAAGAGAAGAGGATACAGAAGACCGAGTTAGAGGGAGGCCATTGATTCGCTGTGGCGACCCCTGAAGGGATACGCCCGAAGGAAAAGAAGAAGAAGAAAAATGCGGGCAGAATACTCCCAGCATTACTTGGTTATTCTGCGACCTAGGTTCCCAAAATGAGGCACGCGTTCCTGCAGGGGAACACCAACTGTCATAGGGGGTACGTGCATGACAATGAAAAACAATCAGCACTGTTACTCACAATTACGAGTGTGCCTGAATGCCTCACAGAGCAAGGAGAAGGAAGCAGACACGTTGATGTTGATGATTGCCGTGCGGGCGTTACATGAGCAAACAAGCAAGAAATTCAACCCGTCCAAACTCAAGGATGCCAACAACAAACCCACATAAAAGATATGTAGGATGACGACTTATTTATCAGAGGTTCAGGGTTGGAATCTCCGTTGGGCATCTCTGTGTGGAGTTTGCATGTTCTCCCCGTGCACGCGTGGCTTTTCTCCGGGTACTCCGCTTTCCTCCCACATTCCAAAAAACATGCCCGTTAGCTTCATTGGCCGCTCTAAATTGTCCATCCGTATGAATGTGAGTGTGAATGTTTGTTTGTCTACATGTGCCCTGCCATTGGCTGGCGACCAGTCCAGGGTGTACCCCGCCTCAGGAGTCCCCAGCCGAAGTCAGCTGGGATAGGCTCCAGCACACCCGCCACCCTAATGGGGATAAGCGGCATAGAAAATGGATCTTTCAAGTTAACTCTGATCAAAAGATTGAGGTTTTAAGTTTCAAATTCAGTTTGTACAGATGAATACATACTGACATTGTATTTCAACTGGGGGGGCGCGACAGAAATAACTGAGAAGCACTGTGCTAGTCCGATTGTGTTTGTATTTCGTCTTCATTGCAAAACATGCGGTGGACTCCGGTAGAGCCAAACAAATTGCCAGCGCTCTGATAAAAGGTGAGAAACCCTCCGGATTCCGGAAATAACTCGCAGCAAAGCGGGACGGTGTCATCCGTGTGGCAATCAAGTGAACCGATATTTACCCGCTCTGCCAGGCTGTCTGGGACGGTATTCTGTGTGGTCTTGGCTTGATCCGAACGAAATCCTCCGCAGAAAGCCAAGCGTCTCCTCTTGAACATGGCCTCGGATCAGCAGTGTGGGAGACAGGAGAGACTAACGAGGCCTTACAGGGAGACAGAAAGGCAGAACACAGAATTACTTGGACCGCCGACATGCCTCCCCCAACTGACAGCCTTGATGTTATGTAGCTACTGTAGTTACTGAATGTTCATGGGGCAGGACAGCATCTCGTACACACTAATACTTTAACATACAGTACACCAGACCCATCGATGAATTTATCCTTGAATCAGCTTCCCTACCCGCTATGCGTTTTAGGACGGTTCCGTTTATGGTTTTGGGGTGTTGCAGCCCCCATGACTGAGGGCCCTCGTCTGTGTGGTACCAGCAGGACAACGCTGCAGTTGACAATGCTCACTTCTTCAGGGAGACTAACGCCACTCTTATGGACCATCCTGCATGTTCCCCTGATTTCAATCCCATAGAGAACATTTGGGGATGGATGGCAAGGGAAGTTTCTAAAAATGGCCATCAGTTCCAGACAGTTGATGCCCTTCGTGAAGCCATCTTCACCACTTTCTGGAAACACAAGCATGCCCAAAGCAATTTTTGAAGTGATGAATAAGAACGGTGGAGCTACTCATGACTGAGTCCTACGGAGAACATTTTTTGTTCTGGTTTGGAGAGTTTGCCATTTTTTGAGCAATGCTCTTAAACTTTTGATCTGCTGAATTGTTGTTTTCAATCAGTGACTCTTTCAAAGTGCTTTTTGTCACACTCCCCCTTCTTGCTTTTGCATATCGTAGCTCCACTTCAAACCTCAGTAAGATCCTAACGTGCAAAAGCTCAATTCTAGCAAGTTTTCAACTTAAGATTTTGATCGGGAAGGTACAGACAAAGAAAAACACAAATAGTATAAATCCTCCCCCCAAAAATGAGTGCTTTGATGTGTTCGGTGTATCAACAGTAAGCAGATTTTTGGGGAAAACTTTTACTCCTGAATGTGCTGCACACAAAAGGATGACATTTTGCCGAAACATGGACTGTTATTGTTTTGGCCGTGCTATTATTTTGCTTAGTCAGCACCACATGGTTACTAAACTCCAGATGTCTTGAAGTTTCTCACACAGCTCTGTGTGCTCTAAAAAAACAGCCCCTGTGACTTTAGGGCAGGGATAGGGAAGCTGTGGCTCGGGAGCCAGAAGTGGACCTTTTGATGAGCACGTATGGCTCCCCTGAGCCACCACCTTATCGTGGGGGAGGTGTTTGCGTGTCCCAATGATCCTAGGAGCTAAGTTGTCGGGGGCTGTCATGCCCCTGGTAGGGTCACCCATGACAAACAGGTCCTAGGGGAGGGACCAGGCCGAGAGTGGGTGCCCCTGGACTGGCAGACCGGGGTGGAGAAAAAAGCCAAAGTTTTACAAGAATAAAAAAAAATCGTTTCATTTTAGTAGCATAAAGTTATTATATTCTGAAAACTAACAATATCAAGTTGTATTTTTTGGAATATTAGGTTAGGGGAAAAATTAGTATGGCAATAAAGTCGTAATATTACAATTAAATATATAACTTATGTTTTTTGCAGACATTTGAAAGTAGAACATGACAGGACTCGCAGTGTTAAAAATCACATTCCAAATATAAAATCTTCTCAGCACTTCCCTCCATCCAGTTCGGAGACTATTCTCTTCTAAAATTGTCGGTCTTGCTTAAAAGTGCGCACTTTGAGTTGTAATCACTGCTAAAAAAAATAGGATATGGCTCTCACGGGAATACATTTGAAAATATGTGTCGTTTACGGCTCTCTTAGACCAAAAGCTCCCCGACCCGCATTAGGGCATTTAGCCGAACCACCGCAGAATTTCTCACACAGTCTGTGGGGACCGGCGAGAAGCTGCGAGCAAGACTGTTTGAAAACATGGCCGCCAACAAGCTTTAGGTCTTTGGAACTTAGCAAGTAATTGCCCATAAACCACCGGGCCTTTTTCTGTACTGATTACGCAGCTTTGAGGATACGAGCCTCACATGTTTTGAGTGCGGTCCAAATGTCTTGTCATGCATGCGAGAAAACTATCGCACCGTGCGAGAGAAGTCATTTCTTTGCCAAGCCATGCAATAAAAGCACTTTGGCCCGCTACTTTTCCAGCTGTCACTCGCAGGAGCACGATGGGCCGTGCTGTGTGGAAAATACAACCTCAGATCTTACCGGGACGCGTGTTTAAGCTTTGCAGCCTCACTTGGATGTTGCAGGGAGAGGGGAGGCATCTACGCGGGGAAACGATCCGGCCATCTATCAAGCTACTGAGAAGGCTTGCAGCATTAAAAATGTAAGAGAGCTACTGAGGGAGAAGAAAGAGTCTAGACGAAGAACCACGAGAAAAGAAACCAAGGGATGGTGATGGGAGACCTGGCATTTTGTCAATGGCCTCCCCAGCGTGGTGAGGGCAGCACAAACGCACATTTTGTGCATTACAGATTAAAAAAAACAACAATGTGCTACCCTAGCTGAAGGCCATGTACTATACAGTATCAAATCATAATTCAAACACAAATATTGCCCCCGGGCTGCACTTTGGACGTTACCATCTCTTCGCTGACCTTTGAGGGCCACTTTGTGCTCACCCTGCCCCAAAAGAGCTCAGTGTGCGGTTCAGGGGAACGCCCGCAATGGCGGACACGTAAATCAGGTCACCGAATGACACAGTTTCAGCCCAAACTGCTCCACATACGAGTCTTCCCGGGGACATCACGCGGGAAAAGGCGTCTTCACAAGGAGGTAAAGGGGAACCGTGAGAGCCTGCTACCTCATCTGACAGTCAATCCCAAATGGCCATTTGTTTGCCTCTTCAGAAAAAGGCGCTTTGTGCGTTTTCTTGGCTACCAAAACGCCAGCAAGACTGAAGTGAAGAGCGACCCCTGCTGTCTGAGCATGAAGTTGCTGTTTAGTGACGACCGCCTCTTCAAAAACAAACCTCGGATTTAATCGGTCCAACAGACACTCGGCACCAGGAATAACTCATCGGCATTCAGAAGAATAAAGCTAATATTGTGTTTGTGATGCAGCTACCCTCTGTTGGCATCAGCATCCTCCGCCAAGGAGTGCCCACGACCTGCAGGGGCAAAAGTTGAAAGAGTGACTCTCAGTGTGAGGAAGTGGTAAAAAGGCACAGATACTTTCAGGAGGCTACTTTTACATGCAATGTTTGGGTTTTTTTTGCATGTTTGTCGCACTTAAATGTTTAAGATTTAAGAAGTTTAAGAAGTTTTTCTGATTCTGATTCTGAAGAGAAAGTGTGTTAAAACCTATTCATTCATTTTCTATACCGCTTCACACTCACACTCTAATAGACAATTTAGAGTGGCCAATGAACCTAACATGTATGTTTTTGGAATGTGGGAGGGAACCGGGGTACCCGGAGAAATAACAACGGAGATTCGAACCCTGAACCTCCTGACTGTGAGGCCAACATGCTACCCACTCATCCACCGTGCGGCCTGTTAAAACGTATTATTAATAGAAAACAAATTCAAAACCAGCAGCATTGTGTAAAAAAAACAAAAGAAGAAGAAAAAGAGGGCAAACACTCCTAAACGTTTAATAAAGACTAACAAACCTGACTTTTAAACCTGCCAACAAGGAAAGAAAGCTGGAATGGAATCATGCATTCCTGCCATCCAAAAATATTGTTCTTTTTTGCGGTTCCCCTGCGGCGATACCACGCCACACCATCATTGCTCGCATGCTGCATTGGGACGGGGGGGGAGTTATGGGGAGACTGAATCATTTGTTGTCAAATCTGGTGAAAGAAGAAGAATACATGCTAAGTACTTTATTTATGTGCTGATGGTTAATGAGGTTCATACAAAACAGGCGAAGACTCTCCCGGCTCTGCTGCAGCTGCTGCCTGACATGCAAGCTGCAGCTGCAAAGCACGTGAAGGAAGGAGTGGACCAAACCATTCCATGCAGTTGCAGCATTGATTTGGAGGTTGACTTCTGCTCAACGCGGATATTTAACTCTTACCAGCCAATCCAAGAAATGTTTGCTGACTTTATGAAATCAAATCCCAACCGGGAAGCAAATTGTTTTTAGCTATTTCTGTTTCTCCGTCGTGACATCCCCCCCCTTTTACGGCATATTTCATCTTTATGTCATTAGATTGCTGGTGGGTCCTGCAGGGGTCATAATGTGTGCTGCCGCGTCCGCCACTCGCCTAAGTAAATCCTGCAGCATTAAAGGGGGCAAGGGTTGAAGTTGGGATTAGAGCTAAATGTAGCGTTCAAGAGCAATATGTCAACTTTATGGCTGCAAAGACCGTTTCAACAACAGCTGCTGACTCAGGGAAGCGCCTCAGAAAGCAGTTTGGGGGGTGGGGATGCTGCGTCATAGCATCAGATAAGGGCTTCCAATGCTTCTGTTACGTTGACTGACAGCTCACATGTGGAAGCGCGTGTGTGTGTGTGTCTCGTGAAAGCCGACATGACAGCTGAAGTTGTGCACATAGTTACCTGCGCTCATAGCTGCACTGTCAGTCTGTGGACCAAACTGTTGGCTGTGCAGCAATGGGCCCCTGCTCTCACACACACACACACACACACACACACATCAATCAGTTGTGTGAAGAAACTCACACGACAAGCGGCCGGCCTGCAGGCAAGTGCAGTAGAGTGGTCTCCCTGTCGACGCCTTCTTCTTCTTTGCGCTGCCTCTGCGGGGCATGAGACTCGGAGGTGTAAGCAGCTACAGCAAACCGTGCGGATTGGTTGTTGCGTGGGGATATGGGAAAGTACTACAAAAGTACTCTTCACTCGCTTCATGCACTGCAAAAAAGATCAGGGTAATCCGTAACGCGGCGTGTGAGAACACGGTTTCAAAAATCACAATGATTACAATTTGCTGATCTGGTAAACCAACCGCACGGTGGATGAGTGGTTAGCACATTGGCCTCACAGTCAGGAGGTTCAGGGTTGGAATCTCCGTTGGGCATCTCTGTGTGGAGTTTGCATGTTGTCCCCGTGCGTGTGTGTGTTTTCTCCGGGTACTCCGCTTTCCTCCCACATTCCAAAAACATGCATGTTAGCTTCATTGGCCGCTCTAAATTGTCCATTAGAGTGGGAATGTTTGTTTGTCTATATGTGCCCTGCCATTGGCTGGCGACCAGTCCAGGGTGTACCCCGCCTTCCGCCCAAAGTCAGCCGGGATAGGCTCCAGCATACCCGCGACCCTAATGAGGACAAGCGGCATAGAAAATGAAGGATCTGGTAAACCTTCAAGCCAAAGCTAAAATGATGCATGAAGCAAAGAACAAGCAGCTAGCAACGCCTTTTCCCACCAAGAGAGGAGAAAATCATGAAACTTAACACACAAATATGCAAGAACAACACAAAGCTTAAGTACTTCCTGTGTGGAATCAAACGATGGGAAGGATGAAGCAAATGAAGTACAGAACAGTTGATGTTTACAAGGAAATACTGTATTGTGTACATCCAAGGCCGTATTACTCCATTCCTTGGAGAGTACATGTGCAATACGATGTTTGTTACTATCACCTCATACTTGTACTAGCAACTTCCCATCCTAGTGACATCATTGTCTGTACTACACCAATGCTTTGCTTCTGCACCACTCAGCGCTATTATAGTTATGTGTTATGATTATCATCCATCAGGACTGCAGTAGAAGTTATTTGTGATCATAAGGACAAGGTAAGACACCGTCACGTGACCTTGCTCGTGCATTTCAATTGAAATGTACCTGCAGGAAGTGTACACTTCCGGCGCATGCATGTTCTAATCACTTAGTGTTTTTGGAATAACCTTCCAGCACCAACAGCAGCATCGGGGCTGGGACTGGCACGAGCTTAAGGACGAGGCCCCTAAAGAAGCGGGTCCAGCTGAGAAGCGGCCCAGCAAAGTGTTGCTGCCGATGCGCCACTTCCTCCCGGACCTTCAGGCTGCAGCGCCTCTTTGCAACTGGACCCGCACCTGCCCATCGCACCACCAGCATTCCCAGTCGCACGCCAGCAGCATGCCAGGTCGGGATGCGCTGGCGACTTTCCCGCAATGGAGCGCCACATGCCAAGGATTGGCGGCACCTGAGCACCGGGCCATCCCCGCGGGTCACCCGTGACTCGGACTCGGAGCCGGTTCATGGATAGGAGCTGTAACAGTAAATAATCTCCACCACGTCACGGGAAGTCAACGGCCGGACTGTGTTAGTTGGGCAAACGTTTCCGTGCGTTAAACGCGACACCGAACCTCTGCGCCGACCCGACGGCGTGCAACCCGCAGAGCACAGATTCGGTCTTCACGTGCAAGTCGCGGTTCCCGCCCGGGGCCCGTCCCTTCGGGTCAATTTAGCGCGAATTGGGCCAAACTGTTGGCGGCGCGTATTACTTCCAGTCACTTTTCCCGGAATAAAAGTTGTTATTCGGCGGCGGCGGGACGCGGCGGAGGCGGCCGGGGCGAGCCCAACGCCCCTGCTACGGAGCCAGCCCGTCCCGGGGTTCGGAACGCGCGCGCACTCGCTACATTTGCGGGGAATTGCACGCGGAAGAAACACAAACGGGACCGCGCCAGTCCCGTGGAGTCCGCGAGATCAGCTGCTGGCAGTTGCTGTGCTCAATCACGTCCGCAGAGAGGCTTGATAGGCGCGAGCGGAGCGCCCGGAACCGCTCGGAAGGCACCTCCCGGCGGAAGACACCTCCCGGCGGAAGACACCTCCCGGCGGAAGGCTCCTCCAGGCGGAAGGCTCCTCCAGGCGGAAGACACCTCCTGTCCGGCCTCCGCGTCCCAGGGTAGCCGTTGGCAAGAAAGCGGACGTATTCGGGACTTTTGGGCTTCCCCGTCGAAGCGGTCCAGCCGTCGCCTTCGGGAGGACTCCGTGTGCGGGGGGGGGAGCGAAGGAGACATGGCAGAGGCGTCGGCAGCTCCGGCCAAAGCCAAGAAAGCCTCCAAGCCCAAGAAAGCCGCGCCTCATCCCAAGTACTCGGACATGATCGAGGCGGCCGTCGTCCACGACGCCGGCCGAAGCGGGGCGTCCCGCCAGTCCATCCAGAAGTTCATCAGGAAGAACTACAAGGTGGGCGACAACGCCGACGTGCAGATTAAAATGGCCCTCAAGCGGCTGGTGGCGTCCGGGACGCTGCGCCACACCAAAGGCATCGGCGCGTCGGGATCCTTCAGGCTCGGCAAGCCGGAGGACTCCAAAAAGCCCCCCGGCAGGAAGCCGGCGGCCGTCAAGCCCAAGAAGGTGCCCAAGCCCGCCGCCAAGATGCCCAGGAAGGCCCCCAAACCCAAGAGGGTGGCCAAGACGCCGGACAAAGCCAAGAGGGCAGCCGCCAAGAAGAAAGTGGCCAAGAAGAGCACCCCGGCCAAAGCCAAAAAGGCTTCCGCGAAGAAGCCCAAGGCGGCCAAGCCGAAAGCGAAGCCGGCCAAGAAGGCCCCCAAGTCCAAGGCAAGGTCCCCCAAGAAGGCCGCCAGAGGAGGCAAGAAGAAGTGAGGAGGCTTCGGCATAGACTGTGTAAATAGCGGCGGACATGTTTTCCTACATTATTTTTGTATTCCGTGTTTTCGCGGTAGTCTCCCTGCTCCCCGTGACACGTGCAGACGGTGGCACGAGGCGGCAGTGCGCACGCGCACCCGGGCTATCGCGTACCCGTGTGCTTGTTCTTGTATCTGATCCCGTCATTCCGTCCCGTATGGAATTCCATCCAATAAAACGCTGAGAAAAACCTTTCGGGACCTTTTTTTGTTTTTTTTTATAAACAAGAAATGATGACGTCACAAAGGAATCGGATTAGTGAGGCTTCAGATAAAAGGCACTTTGGCTTCCTAAACGCTCAACATGCACATCATTGGGTACGCTTGGAAATAGGTCTGTGATCAAAAATGTCTTTCACCTTGTAAGCATGACTACTAGATTGCTTTCCAGCCTTGAGCGGAGGTCGTGACCTGCTAGACGTGGGGGCACACAGCCACCAATCCGCTGGGGAGGGTCCAGCATCCCGCCCCACAACCTACACTCCCTCTCCTGGCGCGGTGCGGCTGCAGCTGGGAATGCGAGGCGGAGAAAGGTTTAGACACGTTTGCAAACATGTTAAGATACAACAACACGGGTGGGCGCATACTTACGTGCCAATGCAAAGGCGAATTTAAGCACCAGGACAAATCCAAACCATTACAGTCATTTGGAGTGGTCTTTATTGAGCGTGATAAAATCAGGTCCCCCTTTATTACGGAAAAACTTCAATCGCATAAAACCAGCAGGTGTCCAGCTCGTATTACATCACCGTGTATTCCGATTCGAGTCATTAACAAGACAAACACGTTTCCAAACAATTTCAGTCTAAATTAAAAGGGAAAATTAAAATTAAAAAAGTAATTAGACACGTGGAGAGACTTTGCTGCACCTTGCAAAAGGTTCGTCAGTAGATCAGCCAACGTATCCCATGAAGAGCAAGTTCCTCCTCATATGAGGCCTGCTTGCAACAAGCATTTTAAGACAAATCACACCGATTCGAGTGCGTCCCTCTCGGGGCAAAGAAGAGGCAACTAAAATGCTGTCACGGGCTGCTGCTTAGTGATGAGTCAAATTATTCCGGGTGCGCAAAGTGCAGCCCGTTTGGTTGCTCATGAAAAACTGCACGTATATAAAAACATTTCAGTCGCTTCCTGTTTTCTGTCCATTACTGATAGCTTGAGCACCCATTGGGACGTCGGCAGTCTTTTTTTGTTCCAATGCATCATGCACACAGGCCAACGCTAAGCCAGGCAAAAGTAAGGTAAGGCAGGGAAACGCTTCACACGGCAAAAAGAGGAATAACAAGCCTCCGATTGCTTTTGAGATCAACTGATTGACAACTAGGACAGACTGGAACTCAATGGGGAGTTGTGCTCCGAATGGCTGGAGCAACAAACAAACAAACCACTCAGCTGGTCACCGGTCATTTCAGTCTGACGACCACTCGGTAAATTGCAAAGCCCAGAACTGCAACCACAGCTGAGCCCAAGGCCACTCTCAACCAAAAGGATGTGTTGCTCATGTCTGAGCCATTGAGGTGTCTGGTCGGGAAAACACAACACAAAATACGTCAATTGCATCTTTACTCTCGTGTTGGATCATTAGAAGATAACCGCAATAAAGCGGCGTGGAAAACGGACGCATGGATACAACTTACGGGTACACAGCAGCCCAGGCAAGTCTAGTGTAGATGTTCTTAATATTGGAGTCGGGAAGCATGTAGGAGAAAGGCAACGGTTGAGGCAGTCTGTGCTTATAACAGAACTCAGCGGGAGTCACTCCATGGAATTGCTTGACCTCAGCAAGGTCTTGCTTGGATGCCACCAACACACACGGGATGTGGCTCTCCATGTAGTGTTGCTGAGTGCACAGGAAAACCCACAAAATCAACCACTAAGTGATTGGGAACGTTTGGGTCGCACAAAAAGAGAACATGAAATAGCATACTACCTTGTATATACTAGCACAGTAATCAAAGGAATGTGGGTCACTGGTGTCATACATTAGGCATGCAACGTCACAGTGGGCATCTGATGCCTTCAGGAAGTCCGCCTCCACATCCACCTCATTGAGCTGCATAGATAGATGATATGGGTAGTCATCAGGGTTAAAGGCGACAGGTCATAGGTCGTGAGGATGGAGCTACTTACAATAAGGTACTTCTCTTGATTGCCAACTTGGACAGTGTTTATGGCGAAGGGGCAGAAGGCACTGCTGCTGTTAGAGTCCTTGTTCTATTAAAGCAAACAAACGCAGACCTCAGCAAGATACGCACACAACTGCATGCTTGACAGACGGCGTCATACCACAGTGTTGCGGCCCACAAAGGCCTGGAGGAAGGCGGTTTTTCCTGTCCCCCGCTGGCCGATCACCTTGCACAAAAACACCGACCGCTGAGTTTGCCGCTTCTCCAGGTCCAACTCCCTCTCTCTGGTCACTACACGCAATAGCAAAGAGAAAGCGTGGCTAAGACGCACAGACATGCATTTATGAAAGGCTAACACATTGTGTGTGTTATTGGCTCCAAAGCTATCACCAGACAGAAGATCAACAAAAGAATGTCACCATTGTTCTAATCTTCCGTACTAAGCTACACGAAGGACGGACATGTAGGTTTATCTGTCGGCGTGTCCTGGAAGGGATAAACATTCTTAATCCTGCTACATGAGAATGTTGTTGTTTCACGGACCACGTGCCATGTTGCAAACTACGGCGTCTCACTTCTCATCATATTAAATCATACACACTTGCCGGACACGCACCCGTGACTGCAACAGTCTGCGATTCCTGCTCGGCGAGGATAGGATAACCGAGGTATCCGAGGTGCTCCAAGCAGCGATGTATGTCGAGATAGGCAGAAAGCCTGTGTGAGAACACAAATGTCATCAATAAGTGCATCTATAAAGGTGAAAATTTGCAGCAAATACTCAAGACAACACATACGTCCACTGACAGTGGTAGCCATGATTAGAGATGTAACCCTCGTCGGTTGTTGGGACTGCCATGTAGACCTCGGCGCCCCATGGCATGTAGGGACAAGCACAAAACAGATTTCTCAGCTCTGCCGTTGACAGCGCAGAGTCTTTATCCTGAGGGCAAAAGCTCGTTAGAAGTCAACAAAACTACCTGGGGGCAAAATGATCACGGCCTCTCTTCCCGTTTACTTCACTGCTTCACAATGCAACAATGTTACGGAAACCAGTTCACCAACTACTCACTTCATCATACTTTTCAAAGAGCCGCTGGAGGAACTGGTGACCCAGACGATTGAGCTCAGTGGTACAGCCCACGGGCACACGCAGTCTGCCATGGGAAAAAAAACAGGAATAAGAATGTGGGACTAGTCAGTGCAGACGTAAAGATGACAACAACAGCAGAAAAGACATACGCGGGGTAAAGGTAATCATCAGTCAGTTCCAGGTTGTCGTCGTAACCGAACTTCCTAAGGATTGTCCACGTGGTTTCATGTCTGCCCCTCTGGATAAATAATGTATTAAGGAACAAGAAACCTGGGAAAAATGACACAGCACTCTGCCATGAGTGGAGAGCTGCATTGTAAACAACACAGTGTTACGTTTCAAGCACTCATTCAGGACTATTTACCATTTAAGGTCAGGCCATTGTCCTGCACGCCATCGCTGGTGTTCTTCCAAACTACCGTCTTGACATCTTCTAAGGCTTGTGGAGCCAAGGGATTCCCAAAGCAAGATGTCTATTTGGAAGTAAGACAATGAAGTAAACTGGCTTTGTTCAAACCTAATAAAAAGTGCGGACAGCTCAATGAGGACCTGAAAATAGTTGAGCTCAGCGTCACTGAGGACGCGGTCGTTGTCCTGGTCGGAGATGAAAAAGATTCGACTGAGCGCTCTGACGCACAGAGGTTTGAGCTGCAGACAGCATGGGAGGGGAGCAAATGAAGTCACTAAAAAGCCCAAATAGGAACAGAGGAGACGGGGAATTTAAAAGTAGCTGACCTGTTTGTCCTCAGGGTCATACAGGGGGGCGGTGGGGTGGAGGACTGCCTTCTGTGCATAGTAGAACAGCTCTGATATGTTTTTGAGGTTTTTAGCTGAACACTTGTAGGGCATCAAGCAGTAGAGTGGATAAATAGCATAAACAGAGAACGAGTGCACACGTCAGTATTTAGGTAACATGTCTGCAAGAATGTGCGTCTAAAAGGCTGACAAAGCTCACCTCGACACAGGTCTCTATTTCAGAGAACTGGTTCATAATGGGAAGAATGGTTTCCATGGAGCTACCGGAGCGCAGATCGGACTTATTCCCCACAAGAATGATAGGTAGCCTGATGTGACAAAGGATTAAGACGTTTATGCACTAAGCATATAAATATTTAAGGCCGCGGTCATCAAACTCGATATTATATTCTATATACCAAATATCAGGTGAACGTTGTTTTATCTTGGCAATTTAACATAAACGATAAACCAACAAATGTTATCGAGCCATTACACGCAAATTGACATATCTCAGCAGTTCCTTGTTATAACTTTGCCGATTCGGATTTTCGGCTTAACAAAAATATGTCGATGGAGTTATATTTCTGCCTTAGCTGTGAAGTAGCAAAGGCAGATTTGGAACCATATCAATGTGCAGTAATTACTATTGTGTGCTCAGCCACATCAACTTTTCTTTTGCACTGCCCTGAATGTTCCTTGCAGGGCGAGGCTTGCAGGTGTGAGTGCGCTGTTAGCTCCAGCCAGGGTTTAGGGACTGGGTTCCTGGCTGGAGCTGCCGGGCTGAGCGTCTGGAGGGCGGCACGGTGTACAGGCGTGTTCTCCGCGATCGACAGAAAAGTCCCACAGATCAACTAGTTGACGACTAGCTCACGATCGGTGACACCTGAATTACACGTTACAGGCAGTCCTACTTCACGATGGTCTTTTTACAGGGCGCTCCTGTTCCGGATGACTTCTTTTTAAAAAAACTAAACAAACATGTAGCGCTGTAAACTTACTGACGTCTTGTATTAACACACAACATGTCCGTTGTTGGACAGCTGAAACGTTTTATTTTTGGAGCAAATAGGTAAAGCTACACAGAACGAAACAAGTAATTAAAACCCATTACACGCACAAAACCCTAATGGGTGAATGTCCTGTGACGCCTTTTAAAAGCGGATACATACTTGTTTCCCTTCTCTGCATCTCCATTTACTAAAGGTATCCATTTGGTCTTGATCTGAAAAACAAGATGCAAGCAGTGAGTGTCGCCGCTTCCTACAGTCAAAGGAATGTCATGTGCCGGCTACCTTCTCTATGGAGTCCTCGTTGGTGACATCATAGACCACACACACCACATTGGCCTGTGTAGGGCGACAAGTAACAAGCGTTACGTGTGGCTGCATCTCCGCTGTGAGTCCATTTGAGTTGCGTGCAGCCCTCACCTTGAGGATCTCTTGTCTCAGACTCTCATCACTTTGTTCTTTTTCTGTCAAGATAGCTGGACAATCAGACCGAAGTCTCGAACAGTAACACACTAAATACAGTTGTTAAGTCAAATAGAAGTCATGATACCTGAATAGTCCACTATGTGTGTCGGCACCTTTTCCGGAGTGACATCAGCAGGGATGGTGATCTCTTCAGCTCGAGATGGAACCTGTGAGTCATCATCAATGACTTTGGACGGCGTTTTTCCTCAATTGGTGGACTTGCCCCAGTTACCAAGATAAAACACGGCAGGAGGCACCAACAGGTTGCTCGGACTGACTACTGCACAGTCACTGCAGATGTGCTTATTGTGGCGTCCGTGAAGCTGACGTTAACGAGCCACTACAGATTATACAGTACACTGGGTTTTTTATATACAGTATTATTACAGTGCAGTATTGTTAAGTACTTTGTTTGTGGGATTTCCTTTTGAAATCTGTTGTACTGTCTATCATATCACAAACGTGTTGAAAGGACTGCGTGTGTGTAGGACATTACTTTGACCAAAGTAGCCACAAACAGCTTTCAAGCGCCATTCAATTCTTTGCCTTCAGCGTGTTGGTGACTTTTTCTTCTTCTTACATGTTCCCATTGAGTGCTAAACACAGTCAACATCGTCTGAATGATATTACTATGTATGTTAGAAACTGTTACCCATTTCCTCCCCAATTATTTAATAATACATGTATAAATAATAACACACCTGTTGAATGTTTTGGTAATGTCACTGGCAAATTCCCGGTTGTTTCGGGCTTCTTTTCAGAGAGCTAGTCGCTTGTTTGTCCTGCAAGATCGGGCAACATACGCCTAACATAGTTTGTTTCGTTTGGTATGCTTACCACACGCTTGTATAGAAGTATAATATTATACATTTTAAATATTAAAATACATATATCGTATTTACGGACATGTAAGTTATACTTTGGTGTGAAAAGTTTGGGCACGCCGGATCATTTTCAAGATTTTCCTTTATAACGGATGAGTTGTCCGGATCAGCAATGTCAGTGAAATACATCTTATGGCAGACAAACAGTCATACTTGGGGAGTGAAATGCAGTTCATAGGGTTTACAGAAAAGGTGCAATTATTAAACACAATTAGGTAGATGCATACATTTGGGCACCCCGACAGAAAAATGACATTATTATTTACTAGATCCTCCTTTTGCAGAAAGAACAGCCTCTAAACACTTCCAATGAGGGTGTGGATTGTGGCTAACACTATCTTAGACCATTCCTCGGTACAAACCAGTCAGCTTTGATGGTTTCCCCGCATTGATAGCCCACTTGAAATCACACCACACATTTTATATCATATTACTGTCAGTAGCAAGCGTTTGTCTTGGAATGCTGTGTTCTTGATCCGCCATGCCATGTTACATCCAAATAACGCCATTTGACTTTCATCAGCACCTTGTTCCAAAATGAAGCTGGCTTGTCCAAATGTTCTTTAGCATACCTCAAGCCATTCCGTTTGTGGAATTTGTGCAGAAACGGCTTCTTCCTCATAGCATCCCCCTGTGCAAAGAGCGCTGAATAGTTGACCCATGCACACTGACACCATCTGCAGCAAGATCATGTTGTAGGTCTTTGGAGCTGCTCTGTGGGTTGGAGTTTGACTGTTCTCACCATAATTTACCTCTGCTTGTCTGAGATTGCTCTTGGCCTGCCACTCCTGGCATTAACCAAAACTGTGATTGTGGTCTTTCGGTACCTCACTATGTTCCTCACAGTGGAAACCAACAGCTGGAATCTGAGCTAGCTTTTTATATCATTGCCCCAAACCGGGATGTTGAACAATCTTTGTTTTCAGGTCATCTGACATTTGTTTTGAGGCTCCCATGTTGCCACACTTCAGAGAAGATGCAAAGAGGAGAACAACTTGGAATTGGCCACCTTAAATACCCTTTCTCGTGACTGGCATGACCTAAGGATGTAGGTCAAGGGTCAACGAGCTTACCAAACTCATTTTGTGTTCCAATAATTAGTGCTAAAGGTATTAAAATCAATAAAACAACAAGGGTGCCCTAATATTTGCACCTGCCTAATTTTGCTGACATAATTATTGCACACTTTCTGTAAATCCTATAAACTTAATTTAATTTATTTTTCATATAATATATTTAACTAGAATTGCTGTTCCAAACAGCTAATGATTTATAAAAGGCCAATCTCGAAAAAGAGTGCCCAAACTTTTTCAGGCCAGTGTAATTGCATGCACATGCACTTCTTTTGGGCAACCAATAACCTGCGAAAACACCGTAACTTGCTCGATTGTTATGCTACGTTAGGTACACACAGCCAGACCTTTGTCTTAAAATGGCTGAGTACAGTATGTGTTCTATTCAATTCAATCTGTTTATATGGCATCAAATCACAACAGTGAGAGAACTTGACACACTGACCTCCTCCGGGAACTCCTCTCCAACCAACGACATGATGAGGGACGTCTTCCCCACCTTGGCTGTTAAGAGAGTGAGAGAGAATAAGAAAAAGTGCTTAATAGTTGACACACACCAACAGTGGTGAATACGATACCATACATGATGGAGTAATGGCAAGGGTGTGCATTCTATACGTGTGTGTGTGTGTGTGTGTAGTGAATGGAAACATAAACCTCTAACGCTGTATGCCAATTCCAGCCCATAAATAACTTTTATTTGCAAAGGACAGTGCAAAAACAACAACACATCCCACATGTATTGCCTATGAGCTCTATAGTCTATGACTATTGGCCATGACTATTGGCCAAAGCCAATCTGCAATTCCTGTCCCTGCTTAGGCTTTTCTAATTTTGTTTAAATAACCCATCAATTAGGCACAAACAAAAGCATTCACGTATATAAAGCCTAAATTTGTTCCGATATATTCCGAAAGTGCAAAATCCGCAATTTGTGATTACTGTTTTGGTTTCCAATACACCGGGGTGAATTGGGCGTGGGGGGCTGAAAAAAATGTTATCTCCAAAAGGGGGGCGCGGCAAAAAAGTTATGGAACCACTGACTTACACAAACAAGGAATTTGACAGCAAAATAGTAGAGAAGGCAGAAAACGAACGCAGAAAAGGAAAGGACAATTCCTTTAGGGCACTATATAATAATGTTACCTTCAATTTTGTGCTCAAATGGGGTTTGTGGTTCCAAGTGGGTTTTCATTTGGTAGAACGGGCCAAAATGGCTCTTTTGATGCTACAGGTTGCCGACCCCTGCACTACACACTAAACATCACACCTGCTGTGAATTCGGTTTGGCACCAGAATCCTAAGGACACCAGAGGACTCATCACATATGGAGGATATTGATTATATTTGCATTTGGTCTTTAAAAAAACAAGCAGAGCGCTCCTGTATTGTGGAGCATTTCCATAGCAACTACAGAACTGTCCTGATCTTTGACTAGTGTTGTTCAGTATTGGTCCTTAACAGCAGACATGGGAGACTAGAGTCACATGACTTGACTCGAGTCGCAATTTTTGAGACTTGGGACTTGCTTGACAAAGGTTCCAAAAATACTCCACTTGACTTTGACTTGATGTTCTTGACTTTAGACTTAACTCGGACTTGAGCTAATTGACTTAAAATGACTTGTTTTTGGTTTAACAATTTGTTGTATTTTTCAAATATCCAAAACATACCTGTATGACTGTATTTTAACAAGTCGGCGTGCGCATGCGCTCACTTTGGCGCAACCTGGCAGAACACAACATGGATAAAAAGATGCAGAAAGATTTTGTGAATGTTTGTTCATGTACCTTGTTTCCAAACAGGGCGCGTAACACGGCAGTAAAACGTCAACATTACAGAAAAGTCCCTGTTTTTATTCACCCTCTTCCTGTTGAAGAGCCTCAGTTACCGCTGAAGTTGTGTTGTTCTCCTCACGTAGCAGTCCAGCCTTTTCAAATCATTTGGGGGGAAAAAAGACGTAATTTCACTATTGACTCAGGTCAAGGGTCACACAAGTCCCCTGTGTTTATGCTGTCCCGGGCAATGCCTGTTAAATGAAGCATTAAAATTATCAGGATTTCCAGAATAAAGTTGTAACTTGTCGACAATAATGTTGTATATTTCCGAGAAAAGAAAAGTACAAACGTAACTTTACGGGAATAAAAGTTATAACGTCATTTTACAGGCATTGCCTGAGGCCGCTATGAACCGGAGAGCGTATGTGGAGGGCGCAGGGTACTAGAGAGTAGCGGTGAGACGATGCTAACCCAAGCTAGCCTGGTTATGCCCAACTGCTCTGTTTTGCTGTCCCGTTATAAATAAAAGCTTGTCTGACGCCAGACGGACGTTCCCCTCCCCACTGAAGAACTATGTTCTATTTTCTCTCGGACACAATGACACGTTAAGTTACCACTTTTAATCCCGTAAATTTACGACTTTAAATCTTAAAATCTTAAATTATCAGGACAATAATTGTATTATTTATTCATTATTTCATTTATGTATTGTTTTAACTCAGCCCTGTTTGGCCCTACAAGTTGTTTGTTGTCAAATATGTAACAAAAAAAGTCTAAAAGTTTATAACTCTTGTTTTTAAACTTTGAATCTGTAAAACCGGCCTAATTAAAACGTGTATGACTCGACTCGGCTTGACTTGCCAAAGAGCAGCGACTCGACTTGGCTTGCTTGCCAATAATCAGGGACTCGGCTTGCTTGCCAAAGAGCAGCGACTCCACTTGCTTGCCAAAGAGCAGCGACTCCACTTGGCTTGCTTGCCAATAATCAGGGACTCGGCTTGCTTGCCAAAGAGCAGCGACTCGACTTGACTTGGCTTGCCAAAGAGCAGCGACTCGACTTGACTTGCTTGCCAATAATCAGGGACTCGGCTTGCTTGCCAAAGAGCAGCGACTCGACTTGACTCGACTTGCCAAAGAGCAGCGACTCGACTCGACTCGCCAAAGAGCAGCGACTCGACTCGGCTCGCCAAAGAGCAGCGACTCGACTCGACTTGCTCGCCAAAGAGCAGCGACTCGACTCAACTTGCCAAAGAGCAGCGACTCGACTCGCCAAAGAGCAGCGACTCGACTCGACTTGCCAAAGAGCAGCGACTCGACTCGACTCGCCAAAGAGCAGCGACTCGACTCGGCTCGCCAAAGAGCAGCGACTCGACTCGGCTCGCCAAAGAGCAGCGACTCGACTCGGCTCGCCAAAGTGCAGCGACTCGACTCGGCTCGCCAAAGAGCAGCGACTCGACTCGACTTGCAACTTGAAGGTAAAGACTTGGTGCTTACTTGTGCCTTGCTCATGAGTGACTTCCCCCCCACCTCTGCTGACTAGCATAAACAAACTGCTGTTTTCATGACCGTACGACTTTGCATTGACAGAAGCTGCAAACGACAACAAGAGTGTGTGAATTTGGATCAACTAGTACAAGAAAGCAGAAACGTTACTCGATGCAGAGCCAGCGTGGTGGCGGCACTCCTGGGAGAAAATACCGTCACGTTATCGGCGTCCACACGATCCCATTTTATTCATTTGTGCCGTCTGAGCTCGCGGGCCAAAGTTTGAAAGTTAGCAAACATTAGCTGCTGTGGCTAACCTGCTAGCTTGTAGCCACAGCTGCCGAGAGCGTCCTACTTACGTTCCCCCAGCAAAAGTATCCTCACGTCTTGTTTCATGCCGTCTTCCTGTCGCGGGGACAGCCGGACACGCTGCAGCTGCGCTAGGGGGACATTTCCTTTTCATTTGTTTACTAAAATCCCCGCCTCGTCTCTCCGCTTCGGAGTTTGGCCACAAGGTGAACTCGTACGTTTCCGGTTCAAAAGGAAGAGCGCGAAAACGCGCCCTCTGCTGGACGAACACCACAATTCACATGCATATGGAATTCTGAAAAACGAAAAATGACAAAAACCCACACATTTCATCCCCGCTTTTTGTTTTTGAACCCCTTCGGACCCAAAGGCTAGTCTCGGGCACGTGACATATTTGCGTCTCTAAATGAAAAAAAATGCAGGATTTGGATGACGTCAGCGCTCTTGGTTCATGATTGGCTCCCAATGAACCAATCACGATCAAGAAATGAGGTTTCGCAGCTGTCCCTTTAATGCCTGAAAGCCGGGAAGACGATCATGGCGGCTGCAAACCTGAGTAGTCAATTTGGATCAAAACTGCGTATCTAGGCCCATGCTAACCAAACAAACTTGTTTTCATTACAACTTTGGTTACAAGTGATAATATTCGCAGTTATTTTGAAAATCTATCATCTAATTTTCTTTTTTCAAAGTCGAAAGTGTGCCCCACAGTGGACATCCGTGGTAATGCACCTTAAGACGGCACTCAGCTGTTTACTGTCATTATACGAAGAAACAAGGTTTGTGTACGTTTTTATTGGCAAAATGATCATGTATTTATTCTAATATATTTTTTTTACAGTATATATATTTTTCTACAAAATCTGTCTAGTAAATGGGGAGTTACTGGACTCCTGTTTACTTCATTGTATGTAGTTTTCCTGAATGTAAAGTGTTATAGGTGCGCAATACATAAGAGGTAAGGATCACACACAGAAGACACGGTTCCGCGCATTGGGATTGAGGGGGTGGACAGGTTTATAGCTGGTGTGGACGGGTGAGAGTCAAACCGTGACAAAAAAAGCCCAAAAGACCCGGCCTGTCTCCGGAACCAGCATGTGTGCAACATATACCAGCTTAGGGACACGTTTCTGATAATCCTGGCGTCCACTGGGGTGCGCATAAAAACCCCCATAAAAACATGACATATCAAAAAATGCTCCACTTTGTTTTCCTGTTGGAGTAGTAAATTAGTAGAAGTTTTTTGGTGTTTGTTTTGCCCAGCAGAAAAATGCAGGTCTGAAGGGGTTAAATTACTCATTTAGTTACCTTTTCTAAAAGGTTACCTAATTGTTTGGAATTGTCCTACCTTTTCTCCCCATTAAGGTACTCGAGTATAATGCTTAGGTACTGGGAGTCAGTCTTATACTGTGTATATATTGGGTTTGTTTTTTAACATAAGATGTATTTAAATACATTTAAAACCATTACAGTTAAAATGTAAACATATTGATCGTGGCTAACTTTGTTCATAACCACTGAGGTAAAGACATCTACAGATTTGTGTAACGGATGCTAGCCAGTGCGGCTGTGCAGCAGACTTTGGCAAACGTCCCCGCTCCCTCCGCCTTAGGAGCGCTGGCAAACGTCGCCGCTCCCTCCGCCTTAGGAGCGTTGGCAAACGTCGCCGCTCCCTCCGCCTTAGGAGCGTTGGCAAACGTCGCCGCTCCCTCCGCCTTAGGAGCGCTGGCAAACGTCCCCGCTCCCTCCGCCTTAGGAGCGTTGGGAAACGTCCCCGCTCCCTCCGCCTTAGGAGCGTTGGCAAACGTCCCCGCTCCCTCCGCCTTAGGAGCGTTGGCAAACGTCCCCGCTCCCTCCGCCTTAGGAGCG
>QODF01000050.1:4477632-4578462 GCA_024372805.1 Oostethus manadensis | reverse complement strand
TGGCAAACGTCTCCGCTACCTCCGCCTTAGGAGCGTTGGCAAACGTCCCCGCTCCCTCCGCCTTAGGAGCGTTGGCAAACGTCCCCGCTCCCTCCGCCTTAGGAGCGTTGGCAAACGTCCCCGCTCCCTCCGCCTTAGGAGCTGCGCATAACACTCGGCTGACGGTCCAGGCTTTCGGTCGAGTGGTCAGCGCTCTCATCTTTCATTAGGAAGGTCCTGGGTTCAGGTGCAAGCAGCGCGAGTTTAATTTGTTCATTTTGTAAAACCTGCCATCATTTGAATAAAAGCTAATTTTTCTCGATGTGAGAAAGGATAAAAATGACGCTTGCGTCCCCTGAGAAATAGGTGACATTTCTGGGTGACACAGAATACAAAACCCGCTCTTTTAAACTATGAGTTCATTCATTCATTTTCTATGCCGCTTATGCTCATTAGGGTCGCGGGTATGCTGGAGTCTATCCCAGCTGACTTTGGGCGAGAGGCGGGGTATACCCTGGACTGGTCGCCAGTCAATCGCAGGGCAGACAAACAAACACACTCACACTTATGGACAATTTAGAGTCGCCATTGAAGCTAACATGCATGTTTTGGAATGTGGGAGAAAAGCGGAGTACCAGGAGAAAACCCACACACGCACGGGGAGAACACGCAAACTCCACACAGAGATGCCCAACGGAGATTCCAACCCTGAACCTCCTGAGTTCTGTTGCGCTTTGTAGATGTTATGCAAATGTCATCAAATTAGAAAGTTGTATGAAAAGTGTATACATTTGCCTCCTGTTTTGAATATGAAATAACATACCTTTAAATTTTTTGCAGAAGACTGCACTTTTAAAAAGGCAGGCCAGCACAAGTGTCATGAGAAAATCATATTTTCCATAGTCTGTCCCATTCCTATCAAGTCAACAACAGGAAAGCTTGTTTACAGACTCAAGCAGTCTTTAGTCTACGCTGCAAGCATATCCAAAAATTGTCAAACTATACATAAGAAAAAAGTTCACTTCACTGACGTCAATTCAGCAAAGTGGCGACAACTATTGGCTCTGTTTCTCAATAAAAAACATTTTAAAAAATCATGGAAATGGCATAAACCTGCTTTGCAAGATAAATCTACACTGTTAAAAAAAAACAGTCTTCTCAGAGGCCCTGCACTCCCCACAGTAGAATCTCATTGTGGGCCACAGAGAAGAGGAGCATCCCTGAGGGGGAGAAACGGCACGTCTGCAGGGAGTCGCTGTGCTGTACAAAGTCTTGGAACCTGCCGCTGGTCCACTCGATCAGTTTCAACACTCGCTCTAAGAGTACGGTGAGAGGTGAGCCACACGCTACATACAGTGCATGCTAAAACCTTTGCCTGTTTACCTTTTGAACCCAAAGCTATCAGTTGACTCTTGGAGGAGAGGCTGATGCAAGTGGCCCAATGGGGGAGGGCAATCTTTTTGATGATCTGGAATTAAACACATTCAAGTTATTGAACACTCAGTCAGCACGGTGTGCTCTTAAAAGAGAAACACACGGGGGAGACGGTACCCTTTTCTTAGGGAGGCTGTAGAAGGAAAGCTCTTTCTCTACTCCATAACCAGTGTAGATCACCAGGCTGGGGTCTGTTGGGCAGAAGGAAGCCAGGCTAGGGGGTGGGCTGTCATCCTGCAACACAATATTTGTCATCAGTAAAATCGTACCAACGCCTGTAATGACTGGGGTTACACATCAAGTCTCAAGCATCGGACTAAACTTCCGATTCTGCCGGGGTAGTTCAGACGTTTCCATTTTGATTCCTAGCTGTGACGCCCAATTCGCTGAGCGGAAGAAATATCTGCACACACCAAAGAAGAAGTGGCTACAAACGTAAAAGAAAAGATCGGTCGGCTCTTTGCAACACAATGATAACTTGCAAAAGAGGATGCACGATCAACACGATTCATGTTCTCACATTCATGGTGTAAGAATAATATACAAGACACGTACCGATACAAGTTAAAAATACAGCTATTTGAACTGCTTCCGTAATGTATTATTCCTAGCAGTGCAGTTGGCTGTTGGGCCACCAGAGGGCACCATAGCGGGCTTTCCGTACCAGAGGGCACTCGTGTGGCCTGGCAGCCATCATAGCAGTCGTAGGCCAATGAAGTGTTCTGCTGGGAATAATGCATTAATAATGCAATAATGCCGGTAGGAGGCTTTGGGGAAGACCCAGGACAAGCTGGAGAAACTATGTCTTTCAGCTGGCCTGGGAATGCCTCGGCATCCGCCGGGAAGAGCTGGACGAAGTGGCCTGGGAGAAGGACGTCTGGGCTTCCCTGCTTAAGCTGCTGCCCCCGCGACCCGACCTCGGATAAGCGGAAGAAAATGGATGGAAAATGACATTACGAGTCAGACTGATGGGTGATTTAAGTCAAGGGCAAAACAACCAGCACAGAGAAATTAAAACCATGAGATTTTAATATGACTATAAAGCAAATATGAATATAAAGCAATTTAAAGATCCAAGTCAGTTAACTGGGGGATGATGAGTCTATCCAGCAGAGCAACTCAAGCAGAAAAGTGAGGGAGTGCTCAACATTTGCAGGTGACATTTCATGGTCTTTGTCATTTATTGTGAAGAAAAGAGTTGGTGGTACCTGGCAATACGGCGGAGCAGGAAGTGTGAGCCAATCCAGCAAACTGCATTTGCACTTGAACCAATTGGCTGCCCAGACACTGACGCGCCTGTCAACGCTGGCGGCCAACCACAGTTCGTTCCCCACCCTGCCAAAGTCCTTACAAGGGTGAGAGACATTTGAGATGAGCAGTGAATTTTTTTTCAAGTTTACATCACGTAGGATCTCTAACCTTGCACAATGTATCTGCTGAGAGCTGAGCAGAGGAAATGGCAGCCTGTGATTATGCATGAGACATACAGTACAGGCCAAAAGTTTGGACACACCTTCTCATTCAATGCCTTTCCTTTATTTTCATGACTATTTACATTGTAGATTGTAATGGAAGACACCATAACTATGAATGAACACACATGAACACAAAATTATCGACTTCCAAAGCATGTTTGCATTGTAGAATGAAGAGTGACGCACATTTGTGCTAAGGAGAGGTGGTAAGTTTTGTCTGCGCCAAAATAAAAATGAAAGCAATCTCCTTGGAGATAAACTGACCGGTTCATTTACACATTGAATGGTGCTGATGGCTGCTCCTTTGTGGTCTCTAAAGACACGGACAGTTGTTCCATCCCTGGCGCTACTTATAGCAATTAGGCCGTTCTTCCCACCAGAGATGATGACATCTCCTGTTTGGTTAGAACATAAATCGTTATCAATCCTTTCAAATTTTATGCTAAGCAAAAAGCCGCTCCTCACCATTTGCAGAGTATTGGACAGCGGTGACAGCAACCTGATGCGGCTGCAGCTTCCGCTCCATTTCCGCGGTGGAGAGCCGAAAGATGCGCAAGGTGCCATCGCTGTATCCTGCGGCCACAGACATGTGCTGCTTGTTGGAGGAAGAATTCCAGCACACACAGCTACAGGACTGCATGGAGCAAACAAGACATTCACAACAACACAGGCACCAGTAACTGAGGGTAAAATGTAAACTTTTTTATATTATATATTGATGTAGTAAATACAGCAGTGTTCAAAATAAGCAGAGCAATGTGACTAACCGGATTAATTAATTATTAGTATATTTTTATTGCTACATGGCAAACAAGTTACCAGTAGGTGCAGTAATGGTGCAGTTGATGTGTTCTTTGGCAAATTGTAACCTCTTCTGTACATGGCTTTTATTAACAGAGGGACTTTGCTGGTGATTCTTGTAAATAAATTACTGTAGTTTCACACAGACATCTTCTACCTGGCACAGTACTTACAGGTAAATTCAGACTGTCTTTGATCATCTTGAAGTTGATCACTGGCTGAGGCTTTGCCATATTGGTTATTCTTAGATTTATTTTGATATTTGTCTTGTTTTTTGCCATTTAGCTCTGGTTTTGCGCTCCATTTTAAGGCATTGATGAACATTTTAGCTGAACAGCCAAACACCTTTTGCACCTCTTCATACGTTTTCCCTTCTCCAATCAACTTTTTAATCGAAGTACGCCGTTCTTCTGAACAATGCCTTAAACGACCCATTTTCCTCAGGCTTTCACAGAGATGGTTTCATCCTTAAATAGGGGCCACCTGATTCACACCTGTTTTTTCACCAAATTGATCACTGATTAATTGCCACACTGCTATTTCAACTAATTGTCCAATTGCATATCATGAATGCTGGGTCTTGTTTGTTTCCCGAGAATCTACTGCACCTACTTGTTACTTGTTTTCCATGTAGCAATAAAAATACTGTACACTCATAACAGTGCTTAATCTGGTAGTCACATTGGACTGCTACTAATTAGAACACTACTGTACATTCAAACTTGATTTAACCTGCAGTGTAAGAAAACACATTTTAGTAAAAGACAGCGTGTGCACTGTGCTGCATTTAGTATTGTCTGCGACTTGATTGCAGGAAATAAGCCAACTGACTCTGGTGGGGTTCCCTTGGGGAATTATCTTTATAAGCACCAAACCACCATATTTCACTAATTTGTATTTCCCTTATCACAGTTAAGATCTCGCTGTTTCGCTTGCTAGCTCCTTAAGTTTAGACACAAAAAAGGAACGATAAAAATCACCTTAATTTAGGTAAAAACTAATTTTACTGTTTCAAGAGAATATCCACGGATATCACTTTTGAAACTTAGAGGATGAGGATGGGACGACTTCTTTAAGGAGATGTGAGCGAGTACATTGGTGGAGCCATTGCAGGACTTCCAGTTACCACATATGTGGACTCCAAGTGAGAAGGCAGTCGGCAAACCCGATGTCTTTCACCACTGTCAAAGGCTGCTAATCTTTTCCAAAGAATTCAGTTATTTTTTTGGCTTACTTGCTTAGCTTGCTGACAGGACACATACAGGTGAGTGTTGTCCAGTGTTTTGGCTGCCGTTTGATACCGTGAGCCTCAAAAACTCAACATACTGCATCCATTGTTTATTCTTCAAATGCCGTATTAAAATGAATGTTTTTTAACGTGATACCGCCGAAAAGATATTCTTTGTGGCATGTGTTAGCAGCTAAGTTACACATGTCACACATGTTAGTTTTTCTTTTGGCACGCCTGCGTGTGTGCAGAATAGTGGGAGGAGGACGTTACCCAAGACGCTAGGGCAAGACAATTCACTGCACGCAGGAATCGCTACAGGCCGCAGTAGTCGGAGCCACAGGTGATCAGCTTTTGTGATCGGCCAATCACATGCTTTTTTATGGAAATCGACGAATACTTATCTATAGCCGATCGATCGGGGCATCCATAATACTTAGACGTGCCGTTTAGGTCTCAGTCTATAAAATGACATTGGAAAATGGTTTCTTAGTCATTACCTGATTGAGCACCTGGAATTGCACCACCAGTTCACTGCCAGGGAAAGACCACACCCTCAGACTGCCATCTTCGCTACAGGTGGCAAAATGGCTCTCGTCAGGGTGAAACGCCAAATCATTCACCTGAATGTTGATTAAAAAAAAGCTTAACATCAGATCTTGAAAGTTCGTGCTTTGTTTAAATCAGGGGTTTCAAACTCAATTTACCTTGGGGCCGCATGAGACGAAGTCTGGCTGAGGCTGGTCCGCAGCCTCGGTGCACATGAACGCACGTGCAATTCAAATAAACGTTTAATTTTTTTTAAATCCAATCTTCTCAAACGTCTTTTTTTGTTTTTTGAAACAAAATAAGATAGACTAGGACACTGGTGTAAACAAGTTGTGTGCAAAACTACTAATAACATTCTCAATAAATCAAACAACAAATAAATAAAGAAACACAAAATAAAATGAACAAGGAGCCTGGTGTAAACAAGTTGTATAGCTTTCCTCGGGTACATCCCTTTTTTGGTAGTCAATTTCTATGGAACATACTGTACTGTTACCTGTATAATTGTTTTTGTACAAAACTACTAATAAAACAAACAACAAATACATAAATTAAGAACTAATAGGTATACAAATCTGCAATAAATTGCAGTTTTCAATTACATTTTACAGTTCTTTAACTTCAGTCAATAAGTTTTTACTGAAAATGGCTTCTCTTGCCTACTTTTTACTCTTTGGGACTTGGCAGCGCTTCCTCTCACATAGTTGAGCCACATTTGTTTTGAAAAATACATGTTTGGGGCTGTGAAAAAGGTATTTTAATTTAATAATAAATTTTAAAACTGCATTTGGTCAGTTGTGTTTCCACGGACTAATATCTAAATTTGTTTGATGATCTGTAACGTTAAAGTGACAAACGTGAAAAAATAAGAAATCAGAACACTTTTTCACACCATTGTCCATGTTATGGGGATGTCTGAGGAACACGCATGTTATTGTGAGGCAAAGGTGCAAACTACTAATGTCAAACTGGATCACAGACAGCCGAGCCAAGGAAAGGAGTGCTGCCTATCATAACAAAAACTTACAAGAGAAAATGCAGTACATGTGTTTGTGTTGTTCAAAATATTGTTACCTTATTCTTGTGGCCGCTGACCAGACGGACACTGCTGCTCTTCAACCAGTTAATGTACCACAAAGTACCTGCGGTAGTGCCCACAATGCCCATGTCCAGTGTGTTGTCAAAAGCAGCACTGACCGTAGTCCCATCCAGCATTATCTCCTGCTTCAACACCACCGATTTCCCACTGCAGGATGGTTGCAGAGAAAAAGATATTTTACAGGCATTATTCAACATTTTGTGGTTAGTGACCATAAGGCACTCTAAAACAAACTAGCTTTTTTCATGGAAAGTCTGTAAATGACATGAATGAAAACCAAAATTATAAAACTATTGCATTAATTACACAGATTAAGTAGACATTGCAGTAGTAATGTATACAATCAGTAGTAATGTTTACTTAATGCAACGATTACAATTTTCATTGACAGTTTTCGTGAGTAGTAATAAGATTAGGTTTAGATTTATTGGAACCCAGGGGGAAATTTGTCTT
The DNA here is from genome assembly GCA_024372805.1 of Oostethus manadensis. Lineage (NCBI taxonomy): Eukaryota > Metazoa > Chordata > Actinopteri > Syngnathiformes > Syngnathidae > Oostethus > Oostethus manadensis. Next base: position 4,571,444 of record QODF01000050.1, on the reverse strand, counting down.
CACTGACTGTACATAAAGAGACAATGATACAAAGACATAAAAGCACATCCTATACCACAAAAGAAAAGACATACAATCAGCGATACAGCAGCAGTACAGTAACAGGTCGGATAGACAAATCAGCGGGAGGCTTGCTATTCAGGGGGGCCATGGCTGCAGGGATCAGGCTTTTTCAGGAAATTTTGATGGATTGTCAGAAATGGGATATTGAAGAACGTTTGAAATTTTGGGGATGATCCGGATCACTGTCTGGATCCAGGATCCTTTAACATTGCGAAATAGGACCATTTCTGCATTTGTGCATATAACTCCACAAAAAATGGCCATAGCACTTAGAAAAAATACAGGACTACAAAAATATCCACAAAATAACAAGTGATCTAAAAATGTAAGATTATTATTTTGGTGTGAATCACAATATGGAGTGTGTGTGTATGGGGTGTGTTTATGCGTGTGGGGGCGGGGTTGGTTTTTATTCTTCTCTGTAAAAAAAAAAAAAAAAAAAACCCGGGTGTCCACAAAAAACTTCGAGATGATTAAGTATGGAAAACGTTAGCGGTTTCCTTTATGTTTGAAGGCGGCGACCAGATCACAGCCTGTGACTTCATGAAAGAACAGCATGTCTTTGGCCTTTCCTGGACCAACATTGTTGTAAAGGTTGTGAACGCCAATTCAGTGAAGCCACAGCTGCTATAAACCCATGCTTTGTAGAGTTGGGAAAACACTGAGACCAATATCGAGGACTTCTGGGTGACTGGCCTTCATCGTGATAGACTTGCTACCCTGTCCTGTGGCATATCAGCCAGTTGTCTAGTTAAGCAGACTTATGTTCTTTTCTGTGTACTGAGCGCTTTGGTTCTCTATCTGAAAATCTGCCATTGCTACTTCAAAATTAAGGCACACGTATACCTCCACTGATGTGCACCTCCAAAAAAAAACTTCGGTCTGTGGCTAGCTAGGGCTGGCTATTGTAACATACTGACCACTGTTCTCTCTGCTCAATCCAGTCCCCGAGTTCTATTTTGCAATAAAACCAAAACCAAAACCAAGAGCCACAAACATAGGGGTGGCTAAAGTGCGGCACGTGGCTCATTTTTCATTGCATCACCTCAAAAACAAAATAAATATTAAAAAAAACGGACAAATGTTAAATGTTAATTTTGATAACAACAACTAACTACTTTGTATTTAATGACAAAGCTCTAAATATGTATCACTTTTTACTTTTACTTTCTACAGAAGAAATGTATATAATCTAATTTAAATATATATTCTATATGTTTTATATATATTTTAAGAGGTTGGATCTTGTGCTGGTTCTCGACCAAGACCAAACAACAAATGATAGAGACATGCAAAACACAGTCATTTTCAAAAAGTGATTTATGGAGAAGTTATATGTCAAATTTCATGCATTTATCTGCTGCACTATGATATTGTTCAGTAGATGAAGCCTCTGCGCTACTCACCTGTCTTTGCAGCTGAATGCCTTCCCCTGAGGTTTCATACCCTGCACAGCTTCTACCTCCCACAGTCGTAACCAGTGAGTGTTGCTGCCTGTCAAAAGACTGTTCCCTCGACACAGCAAAATGCCTTAAGAGAAACCACATCAAATACCCTTTTAGACACTTGGGAGCAGTATATATGCAAATGATGCTCTGGGTTGCGTAAATGCTAAGATGTTTGCAAAAGCCATCAAGTTATACTTGTTCCAAAATATGTACCAATCTCGCCCTCATCCGCCTCCCACATCATGAAGCAGCTCTGTGTCTTGATGTCCCAGACGCAAAGATGTCCTCGGTTGGTGGCGGTAAAAAGGAAAGAATTGTTATGGTGGCACAGAGCTGTCATCTCCACATCGCCAACCTCTGCTGGTGCCCTCGCTGTCATAACCTAAGAGTTGGAAAGATGTGATCCGTCCTTGTGTTTGAATGCCTGAGGCAGTATTTCTGCAATCGTTTACCTTGAGGTCTACATCCTGCCCGCTGCTGTGAACGAGGCCGAAGTACACACATTGGCTGCCCACACAGGCAAACTGGGTGGGTTCACAGGGGCTAAAGGCTGCGTCATGAATTGGCCCTGAAACGGCCACGCCAGAAAGCATCTGAAAGGTCTTGCTGCTCCACAGAGCCACCACTGGGTCCGAGAAGTCGCCTAGCAGGGTGTTGTCAAGAGCAGCTGATATTAAGTCCAGAATTTGCACTTCTTATACTGCCATTACAAATGTTTTTCATAGACTATTTTCCCCCACTAACCTACGGAGAGAAAGAAGCAATCGTCTTTGGAGAACGCGAGACTCTGCACTGATGTTCTGTGGTAGGAAACAGTATTCAGACAAGCTCCACTCTGGATGTCCCAAATGCAAATGAGGCTCCTGCCATTGCATTTGCTGGCTGCAGATGCCAGTAACTGAACAGAAAAACAGAAACACTGTGGGATCTGAACTTTGCTCGATCATTATTGCTTTAAGGTACATGTTTTGTCAACTACATGGTCTGGCAAGGGGGCTGATGATGCGACAGGTACCCTGCTGCATCTGCAAGCAGGGATGTCCCGATCCGATCTGCAGGATCGGTATCGGCTGCCAATCCACTGTATTTTGAAGATCGGAAAATATCGGCTTCCGCCACGAATGGGCCGACCTGGTTGCCGTAACTCTGGGCCACACTCCAACATGGTAGGTGTGGCAAAATGTGCCTCAAAGCTGATTATGACTCGACTCCAGCCACCCGGATGAACAAGAAAATGCAAGACCACCACGCAAACATGTCCACGGTGTACCGCAGTTAAGTTAGTTTCATGTTGGACCTTGGATATCCAGCTCCTTAGTTACAGCGGAAGATTCCCCTCACTGTACCAGGACTCCTCTGTCATGGCACCTGAAGCTCGGACTGAATGTCCCGCTCTAGCCGCTGGTTGCTACTAAGGGTTGTCAATTAATTACTCTTGCATTGAAGAGAGTTTGAAAATAAAAAAAATGTCATAAATTTTAAATCACACCACAAATTGATCTGTAACCATGACAAATAATTAGTCGTACTCTAAAAGTATCGTAATGGCGGCTAAATAATTTGACGTTAGCCTGGGTGTAATTCACCGGAAACAAGGTTGACTTACTGCTGGCAATGCGAACCAGGCTCCTCCTTCGATTGTACAAGGACCGAATGGCACGTAGTAGCGGACCACCAATCCCGTACTCCGTGAGCACCCCCCACAGGACACCACGAAGGACACGATCGAATGACTTTTTCAAGTCTACAAAGCACATGTAGACCGCTTGGGCAAACTCCCACATACCCTCGAGTACCCATGCGAGGGTGTAGAGCTGGTCCAGTGTTCCGCGACCGGGACGAAAACCACATTGCAACTCCTGTAACCGAGGTTCAACTAACAGTCGTACCCTTTTCTCCAGCACCATGGATTAGATATTCCCAGGGAGGCTGAGGAGTGTGATCTCCCTATAGTTGGAACACACCCTCCGATCACCCTTTTTTAAAAATGGAGACCACCACCACAGTCTGCCAGTCCAGAGGTACTGTTCCCGACTTCCATGCAATGTTGTAGAGGCGCGTCAACCAGCACAGTCCGCCAACATCCAGAGCCTTGAGGAGACGTTGGCCTCAGCCGAGGCTGCCCTTTGTCACCGATTCTGTTCATAATCTTCATGGACAGAATTTCTAGGCGCAGTCAAGGTGTTCAGGGAGTCCAGCTTGGTGACCTTAGGATCTCGTCTCTGCTATTTGCAGACGATGTGGTCCTTATGGCCTCATCAGGCTGTGACCTTTAGCGTTTACTGGAGCGGTTTGCAGCTGAGTGTGACGCTTCTGGGATGAGACTCAGCACCTCCAAATCCGAGGCCATGGTTCTCAGTCGAAAACGGGTGGACTGTACCCTCTGGGTTGGAAGTGAGGTCTTGCCTCAGGTGGAGGAGTTCAAGTATCTCGGGGTCTTGTTCACGAGTGAGGGACGGTTGGAGTGTGGGGTAGACAGACGGATCGGTGCAGCGTCCGCAGTAATGCGGTCGCTGTACCGGACTGTCGTGGTGAAGAGAGAGCTGAGCTGAAACTGGACAGTCGTTGGATAAATGCTGGGCTTTGCCACGCTCATTTGATGCTTAGCATCTCTGGGAATCTATGCGGCAGTGGCCTGGCCCGGACACTCGGCTTTTGCATGATGATCGGATGATCTGTCTGAGGCGCAATTCCTTTTTGTCTGACAGTAAAATGAGCGAATCAGCAATCTTAAATTTAAAAAATCCATCCGGGCATTTTCCAAGTTTTTCATTCTGTTGTTTTGAACTGATCCGTGGACTTTACCAATCCCCAGCGACTTTTTATTTGTAAAAAAATGATGCTAGATTTTTTTTAAATGTGGTTCTGTCCAGTACCACAATGAATCTTAAATTAAACAATTTATATGTGGTTAAAGTTCAGCCATTTAGCTTTAATTCTGTGGGTTGAACAAAAAGATTGCATACAAATGTGAGGAACTAAAGCATTTTTTCAACACAACTCCTTCATTTCAGGAGCTCAAAGGTAATTGAACAAATTCAAAAAGTAAAATGTTCATTTCTGATACTTGGTGAAAAACCCTTTGCTGACAATGACTGCCGAAAGTCTTGAACTCATGGACATCACCAGATACTGAGTTTCATCCTCTTTAATGCTCTGCCAGGTCTGTACACAGGTGGCATGCGGTGGCCGATTGAAGACCTTTCTTGCTGGAGTTTAGTCTTTAGTCTAGCCGAAATGTATGCTCAATTGGGTTGACCTCAATTAAGCCCTAGTTTGCTTTGTCAGTAGGTTTGTCCATTGTATCTCTGTAGTATGAAATCCCGCCACATCAATTTGGCTGGATTTGAGTTGTTCATCAAAATCACTCCAGCTTTAGACAGTGACGCTATCTACAGGGGTCTCCAACAGGTAGATCGTAAGCCAGCTAGCTCACCAGCTGATGATGAGTAGTTCACCAAAGGATATTTGCTTCACCTCTTATTATTTGTAGTGTTCTCTTTAAACATAACACCTGTTTTTAATGACAAACGTGCACACTGAGTGGAGATGTGCTTTGTAAACAAAGTACTGTTTAAATGTTGGCAGTCATATAAAACACAAACAGCTCACCTCATCTTTCTTTTTGTCAAAGTAGATTTAATAGATTATTAGTGATTTAAGACTGCTGCAAGTTTCATACACCTATGCTAACAACAGATTTCAATACCAAAAATCTTTAAATTGTTAATTGTCTTATTTTGAACTAAATACAGGATATTGTTGAACTAATCATTTCCTGTGTATTGTGTATCATTTCCTGTGTATCACTCTAAAACGGGGATTAAATTTAATGTAGGTTTGTGTCAAATAGTACAAAATGTTGTAATGTGGTCACATAGTACTATTAGACTATACGGGTCAGGTAAAAAAAAAGGATGCTAGAAATTTTAGACTGACTTTAAGTGCTCTTAGCAACTTCACAGATTCGATTAATTATTGAATCTGTACAATCTATACAATAATTTTGTAATGTACTCAGTTCATGCTCTTCTAGTTGTTGAAAAACATCAAATAAATACGTTCATAAATAAATAAGTCTATTTGTCATTCAAAAATCTTAGAGAAAACCTAGTTTACTGTGTAGATAAACTGTAAAGCCCCAGCTTTCACTCTCTTGGGTTTCACTCCAATTTACAATTTCAACCACACCGGTAATTAAAAGGACAGTAGTCTTATCTTTTGATTGACCAATGAAATGTACCTTTGCATCGTTTGAGACTGCAAGACAAGAGATCTCCTCACTGTGGCCCTGCAAATGCCTCTGACGTCCAGAGTTGAGGTACTCCACCACCACTACACTGCCGCAAGAGTATGCAAATAAACCTGTACCACAAAAAGAAAAAAGTTTCTAGACAGCGCAAACATTTTTGGTTGTTTTTACAGCACTGTAACAGTAAGGTAACCTTGGTCAGAGCTCCACACCATGTTGCCCCGCCCGTTGCCATTGTAACCAATCACAGCTTTCAGCTTCATGCCTGCTTCTGCTGCTTGAGGAGTCACAGCAGCCTGGATAAAAGAAACACTCTCAGTGAAGAAAGACACAGTAAACTAAGTTTTGGATATGTTTCCATCAATGTTCTTACCTCATCAAGAGTAGAGTTGTTAAAACGTGGTATAAAGTGTCGATAACAATCTGGGCGCACTAGCTTCCTTCCAGGGAAATCTACAAAATGACAAAGATTATGGACAAGCATAAACATATTATTGTCTTTATTTTTTTAAATGATTAACAGTGAAGTTGAGTACTTGCCCTGATGACTGGGATTCAGGTTTGTGATATCGCTTAGTTCTGTGATCTTGAGGAAGGATGCAGCGGGCTTGTGATTACAGCTGTGATCAGAACCAACGGCTGTGACAGGTTGCGGCATAACAAAGAGATGAGGAGAGAGAGTGAGAGAGAATACGTATGCTTGAGCATGGCATTTACCGTAGCTACAAGTTGTTTATTTCGAGTCACACAAAATACACAGGACAGTACTTAATGTATACACAGGAGCAATTTGGCTAGAAAAGGGGTGGGAAGAAGACAAGCTTTTTCAAACTTAAACAAACTTAGTTTTGATACAGGCAATGCCTGTAACTCTGTTTCTAGGCACCCACCTGCTTGGAGCTTGGCAATGTCTTATCTGCAGACTTGAAGTATTTGTACTTGACAACTTGTGAGTTAAGTGTTAATATACAAGTGAAGTTACATGTCAATTATGGCAAAGCAATCATAAGTCAGTTCAAATTATTCTGCTGAGTCATATTACCAATAATGTGGCAAGTGAGTTTGAGGAAATAGTGAGATATTACCATCCTGCTCGATCTCTTGGGTGTCTATGGCGCTCACATCCAGTGGCAGCGGAGGAGAGAAGGGGAGAGGCGCACTTTGTCGAGGCATCCCATTGCAGGCTTGTACCTCGCCCCCAGCTTGTCATTTAAAACGATCAATCGCTTAATTTGTGAAATAAATAAGAGTCGCAATGGTAAGGTGACAGAGAACACAACTGTACCCGAGGAGGCTGCAGAGGAGGATCTCGATGGTAAACTGTGAGCAAAGATCAGAGTTTTGATTGTTAGATCAGTTAGAGAGACACACAGTAGAGAGATACACAGTACAACAAAAAACAGTAACAACAGTCATTTGTACCAGTGGGCAAGCAGCAAGTCAATTGGGTGTGCCAGGAAGTCCCACAGGAATATGGCGTCCCCTACAGAGATGACGCCCAATTGGCCAGGGGTAAAGCTTACCTGGTTGATGGGCTGACTATGACCTATAAACATCTGTTTAATAAAATACATGCTTGAGTTAGTCCTGATACAATACACAGGCAATATCTTACGTTCAATAAAAAGAAAGCACATGGAACTCAACAGCAACATACATTCATTCACAAAATCCTAAATTTTCATAAATGTCATTACAATATTAGTAGGACACACAAGTTAATATAAGTTGAACTATGAAAAAGAAGTAGATCCACTAGAACCAGTGTAAAATGTCAATGAATTGCTTTCCACGTACCTGTGAGTTCATATTAAGATGCATGTTATAATCCCACACTTTGACAGCATTATGTCCTGCTGTTACCAAGAATCGTCTGTCTTCACTCACAGCAAGAGAGGAACACCAGTGCTTGTGCACTCTGGACACCTGTCAGGAAAAAAAGTAGTCAGAAGAAAATCATTTCATTGTCAGTAAAGACACAAAACACTCAGCTGCTATGTGTGCCTGTTACCTGGCGGAGCAGACAGCCAGTCTTGGTGTTAACCCAGAGGATTTTGTTAGCAGATGTAGCTACTAACAGATGCTCAGGGGAGGCAGAGGAGAAGCAGACCTTCAGCGCAGAATCCAAAAAGTTGCTCTCCGCATCCAAAATACTCACATCGACACGGAGAGACTAGAAGCGGAAGCAAACATATGGCAATGTGACATTGGAGTACAGGCACATAAAGAGAGGACCTCTCTTCAGCTCTTTTCAGTCATTTCAATATGCATGAATATTCCAATACATTTTCTCCGGGTACTGCGGTTTCCTCCCACGTTCCAAAAACATGCATGTTAGCTTAATTAGTGACTCTAAATTCTCAATAGGTATGAATGTGTGACAGGCGACCAGTCCAAGGTGTACCCCGCCTCCCACCCAAAGTCAGCTGAGATAAGCTCCAGCATATGACCGCGACCAAGGAAGTGCAGGTTTGATCATTTGTGTTTTCGTCATATGGTGTTGCTGTTAAAATGTGACCGTAATGTTAGCACTATATCTCACGTAGCTACGCTATGCTGACATTTGTGTCCTCCCCCACTAACACTGTTAGGTCAGGGTCTGGTATGACCTTTATTGTGTTTACAAGTGCTGAGTAGTAAAAAGTGCATAAAGTTGGCAACAGTGCTGAAAGGTACCTCTTCTAGAGACAGCGCCTCAGCCAAGGTAACTGTGTACTCAGAGGGCCCGACAAAAGCCAGACAGCGGCTGTCACTGCTTACTGTGAGGGCATCCGGAGCACGGCCAGTGCCTCGGGCCACCACACCACCTAGACCATCACGTTTAGAGGGAATCAATCAGTGGTTCTAGTATCTGCAATGTTGACCTTAACCAAAAAGAAAAAAGGTAAAAAGGGATTGAAGCTTGCCACTAGGCCTGTCACAATAACAAATTCCGCTGGATGATAATTGTCCTACAAATTATTGCCAATACATTTTATTATTGTCAACATTAACTTGAGACCTTTTTGTCACAAATGGAAAGACAACAGAGGTATGTAATATTGTCAATAATATGAGACCGTAATAACATGACATAATCATGCGAGTACACCATATCAAAACCAAAAAACTTACTTAACATACTAAATACATTTACCATTGTAATTGGCATTTCAAGAGCAATAAATAATATAAATCAAACAAAAAACACAATAAGATAAAACAGACTGTGTATTTTAGCAAAAAAATCATTTAAATCCCAATCACAAGTGTCACTTTCATACTGAGAAATTTCACATTGTGTGTCAATGCAGACGTCAGCTCATTTACATTAACACTTCCTTGATTCACTTTAAGCAATATTGTGTGGAATTCACTGGTACGCTCCATTTAATGGAGTGTACCATTTTGTCCAAGTACAAAGTACAAGAAGGCAGCACAATGAGGTGATATTACTTTAGGAGTCACTGAAACGGAAGTTCTACTGTTTTGCAGAATTGATTTCATTGTCTTCGTCACAAACCTTTTCATGTCAGAAAATTACGCAATCGGGCTCAAATTGTGAAATTTAGATTGTGTTTCATACACAACGGACACGAGGAAAGTATTCAATCGTGTAGCACATGACAAACAACTAGCAATATGTTATGCACATGCTAGCACGTAGTGCGCCTCTTGTCACTGGGACAAATAGATTGAATGACTGACAGGATGGGTTACTCACTCCATGGAACAGATGCAAGGTAAAGAGAGAGAATAAAAACAAACATGCATGTGCATGTAAATATATCAAGGCCGGCAAAATGATCGAGTTAGATTTTATTTATCCTGTGGCTAATTGATTTACTGATTATCGTGACAGGCCTAGTTTCCACATTTTCATTGACTACCTAGTGGACAGCCAGTGTCAAACGTTCATTTATAACATCAATTAATCTTAAGTGTATTTGTACGTTTGGCACAGTGTATACGCACAAACAACTCTAATGACACGGTTGTCCTTCACTGAAGAGTTGTAGCGTGTGAGAGAGCCCTCGGAGCCAGCGCTGTACATGGAGTTTCCATCGGGAGCAAAGGCAAGACCCACCACATCACCTTGATGATGACTATTAAAATGGGATTGCAATAAACACACAGAAGCAAATCACTGTACGCTGATGTTTACAGTTTCATTTTAAAGCAATTGTGAGCGCCATGCAAAATGCCTGACTCAAAACAGCCAAGTCACATAAAGAACCATGCCTCCTATTTAAGATAAAAGCTGCCGCCACATTGATAGTAGCACATTTTTATCATGCTGCTGAATTTAAAATGTGCTCATACATACTTGTGTTCAGCCATGAGCTTGCCACAGGAGATATCAAAGACTCTGACAATACCAGAGCTGAAACCACAGGAGAAGATCTGCTCGCTGGGATGAAAGGCAACTGAGCAGGGTTTATCCTCCGACACAAAGTCATACAGCTGTGAATATGTGGGACAACAGAACAGCCTTTTAAAAGTGAATGATAATGCTCATAGAAAAAGAACATTATTGGAGGGTGGGTGTTTTGTGATCGATGGGTGCTTGTGTTGCTCTACAATAAATATCCGTGTGCAAACGTAGGTGACTGTTTAACCTTGTTATTAGCAAACATGTAAGAGATACAGATAAGATGATATTTTAATTATTCCTGCTTGCTATAAGAAGTGATAAACAGACCTGATGCAAGGAGTCCATGGACCAAATGCGTACTGTGCCGTCTGAAGAAGCGGTTGTGAGGTGTCGGCGAATCCCATCAACACTGAAGCCAAGTACGTTGTCTGTGTGTGACCTCATCAGCGTGCTGTAACCCCGGCTAGTCACATTGAGGAATCCCAGGTTACCGGTTGAGGTGGCGGCCAGGACCTGCATGCTGTCTGATGAGATGGACACCACGCTTACCGGACCCTCGTGTTCTAGAAGACAATCAGATTTACAAAAACATAATATAGAGTACAATGCTTGTGCTCACTCTAGGGAGTGTGAGCATCCAAGTGAAGTGAGACAGTATTTATCCAGAACATTAGTCCATCCATCCATTTTCTTCCGCTTATCCGAGGACGGGTCGCGGGGGCAGCAACCTAAGCAGGGAAGCCCAGAATGTCCCTCTCCCTGGCCCCTTTGTCTAGCTCTTCCCAGCGGATGCAGAGGCGTTCCCAGGCCAGCTAAAAGACATAGTCTCTACAACAGGTCCTGGGTCTTCCCCGAGGCCTCCTACCAGTTCGACGTGCCCTGAACACCTCCCCAGGGAGGCGTTCGGGAAGCATCCCAACCAGATGCCCGAGCCATCTCATCTGGCTCCTCTCAATGGGGAGGAGCAGCGGTTTTACGCCGAATCTCTACCGGATGACAGTGCTTCTCACCCTATCTCTAAAGGAGAGCCCAGCCACCCTGCGGACAAAACTTATTTCGGCCGCTTGTACCCGCGATCTTGTCCTTTCGGTCACTACCCAAAGCTCATGAGCATAGGTGAGGGTAGGAACGTAGATCCACCGGTAAATTGAGAGCTTTGCCTTCGCCTGTCCATCTCGCGTTCCATCCTTCCATCACTCGTGAACAAGACCACGAGGTACTTAAACTCCTCCACTTGAGGCAGGACCTCATCCCCGACCCAGAGATGGCACTCCACCCTTTCCTGGGCGAGAACCATGGACTCGGACTTGGAGGTGCTGATTCTCATTCCAGCTGCTTCACACTCAGCTGCAAACCAATCCAGTGAGAGTTGAAGGTCACTGCTCAATGAAGCCAACAGGACCACATCATCTGCAAAAAGCAGAAATCAAATCCTGCGGCCACCAACCTGAAACCCCTCAATGCCCTGGCTGCACCTAGAAATTCTGTCCAAGAAAGTAATGAACAGAATCGGTGACAAAGGGCAGCCCTGGCGGAGTCCAACCCTCACTGGAAACGGGTCCGACTTATTGCCGGCAATGCGAAACAAACTCTGACAACGGTCATACAGGGAACGAACCGCCTGGATTAGGTGGTCCGATACCCCATATTCCCGGAGCACTCCCCACTGTATTGTCCGAGGAACAGGGTCAAATGCCTTCTCCAAGTCCACAAAACAGATGTAGACTGGTTGGGCAAACTCCCATGCACCCTCAAGGACCCTGCCGAGAGTATGAAGTTGGTCCACAGTTCCACGACCAGGACAAAAACCACACTGCTCCTCCTGAATCCGAGATTCGACTATCCGGCGGATCCTCTTCTCCAGAATCCCTGAATAGACCTTACCGGGAAGGCTGAGGAGTGTGATCCCACGATAGTTAGAACACACCCTCCGGTCCCCCTTCTTGAAAAGCGGGAACACCACCCCGGTCTGCCAGTCCAGGGGCACCGACCCCGACGTCCACGCAATGCTGCAGAGTCGTCTCAACCAAGACACGCCTACAGCATCCAGGGCCTTAAGGAACTCCGGGCGGATCTCATCCACCCCCGGGGCCTTGCCACCAAGGAGCTTTTTGACCACCTCTGTGACCTCAGCCCCAGAGATAGGCGAACCCGACTCAGAGTCCCCAGGCACTGCTTCCATGTTGGTAGGCGTGTCGGTGGGATTGTGGGATTGAAAGACCCTAATGATGAATAATACAATTGGACTTCGTTTTCCCTCGCCCGGACGTGGGTCACCGGGGCCCCCCTCTGGAGCCAGGTCTGGATGCGCGGAACGATGGCGAGCGTCTGGTGGCCGGGCCTGCACCCATGGGGCCCGGTCGACCACAGCCCGAAAAGGTAACGTGGGTCCCCCCCTCCCATGAGCTCACCACTCGTGGGAGGGAGCAAAGGGGTCGGGTGCAAAGAGAGCTGGGTGGCGGCCGGAGGTAGGGGCCTTGGCGGTCCGATCCTCGGCTACAGAAGAACCTTAGTGCTACATAAAAACAAATCACTTCACATGACATAAAGCTACCAGACACAGAGCGAAGGACTAAACTAAACTGTCCTAGCGACAACTTGCATGATGTGTAATCTAGTGCAAACAGCACAAAACACAACCTGGCTTTTCTTGTGTATAAAAAGTAGAAGAGTTCAGAACAGATCAGTCACCTTTTACTTAAATAAGTCCTCTGTCAATCAGAATCAGAATCAGAAAAACTTTGCCATGGTAAGTGAACAATTCACTACCTGGGAACTTTCTTTGGCGACTCAGTGCGATGTAGAATCCTAAGTAAACATAGAGCATTAAATAAACATAGAACTAACTAACACTAAGTAAACATAGAACCCTGAGTAAAAAGGTGAGATCACTGATAAGTAAAGGCATTAGGGTGTTTTTTAGTGCAGGTATTATAAGGTGCCAATCGTACTGGTTATAAAAGTGAGCATACTGCAAATATTATAAAGTGTTCATGAGTTCAACGGCAGCAGGAAAGAAACTGTTTTTGTGGCGAGAGGTTCTGGTCCGAATGGACCGTAACCTTCTGCCAGAGGGGAGTGGCTCAAATAGTCCATGTCCAGGGTGGGAAGAGTCAGCAAGTATTCGGCCTGCTTGCCCCCGAGTTCTGGAGACGTACAGGTCCTGGACAGATGGAAGGCTGCAGCCAATCACTTTCTCAGCGGACCGCACAATGCGCTGCAGTCAGTTTGTCCCTGGTAGTGGCCCCAGCGAACCACATAGTGATGGAGAAGGTGAGGATGGACTCAATTGACAAGAAATATGGCCTTCTTGTCAGAACACAAAGGGTTCCTTGACAAAAAAAAAATAACATGGTCTGACGCGTTCCAGCTCCTACTGGATTTGTTGTTGTCTAGATGACCAAGCCAACCCCCTTCCCAGGAATTCATTCCTTAAAGGTTAGATAAAGACCTAAAGAGAGAAGTGTTCTGGTGCCCACCTACCAGCTTCTAGGAAGACACTGGAAAAATTGAGGGGCCATAGCCGCAGGTAGCCGTCTTCAGAGCCTGTGGCACAGAAGGATGACGACACGCTGATGCTGTTGATGGCAATACCGTGACCTGTATGAAAACAAACGGTTATTTTTCAGTCTATGAATATCAAAACATGTCTTCCTACAATTTATGTAATACTGACATTTGTTGAAAGCAAGTTTCTCCTGCTGCTGCACTGGAAACAACCACCTGACATTTCTAATGACAACTCTGGTGTAGTCAATCTCAAAGATGTGGCCGCTCTGGCTGCTGGCAAATCTATGGTGAAACAGTCAAAGAGGGAAACACTTCTTAAGCAAGATATTTAAAAACTCAGGATTGAAGATTTTGTTTTGCTTCCTGACAGAGTTCGAGCTTCAAGATGCTGATCGGGGGAGTCTCCTTCCTCAAATGCCACATCAGTGAAGTCCAATGGTTTATAATCACTAAGACTGATTGGACAGGAACGCAGTATGCCATTGCGTACCCTCCACAGACGAATGTTGTCACGACCACATGACACCATCCTGAAACCACAACCCAGCATACAATCACACAAGCGTGTCGTTCAATAGTTAACATAACATACAGTAGTGTTCAAAGTAACAGTAGTCCAATGTGACTAACCAGATAAATCACTGTTATTACTGTAGTATAATTTTTGTGCTACAGTACAGAGCAAAAGTTTGGACACACCTTCTCATTTAAAGAGTTTTCTTTATTTTCATGACTATGGAAACTGTAGATTCACACTGAAGGCATCAAAACTGAGTTCACACATCTGGAATTGTATACATAACAAAAAAGTGTGAAACAACTGAAAATGTCATATTGTAGGTTCTTCAAAGTGCTTTGATTACTGCTTTGAACACTCTAAGCATTCTCTTGATGAGCTTCAAGAGGTAGTCCCCGGAAATGGTTTTCACTTCACAGGTGTGTGCTGTCAGGTTTGTAAGTGGGATTTCTTGCCTTATAAATGGGGTTGGGACCATCAGTTGTGCTGTGCAGAAGTCAGGTGGATACATAGCTGATAGTCCTACTGAACAGACTGTTAGAATTTGTATTATGGCAAGAAACAAGCAGCTAAGTAAGGAAAAACCAGCGGCCATCATTAACTTTGAGATGAATGGACGAAGGTCAAATGACCTGACAGTGACAAAGACCATCAAGCGCTACAAAAAAACTGTCTCACATGCGGCCCGCCCAAGGAAAGGAAGACCAAGAGTCAGCTCTGCTGCGGAGGATCAGTTCATCCGAGTCACCAGCCTCAGAAATCGCAGGTTAACAGCAGCTTTGATTAGAGACCAGGTCAATGTCACACAGAGTTCTAGCAGCAGAGACATCTCTTAAACAACTGCGTGAGTCAGGCCTTCATGGAAGAAAATCTGCTAGGAAACCACTGCTAAGCACAGGCAACAAGCAAAAGAAACTTGTTTGGGATAAAGAACACAAGCAATGGACATTAGAACAGTGGAAATCTGTGCTTTGGTCTGATGACTACAAATTTGAGATCTTTGGTGTGCGACTCAGAAAAGATGAACGGATGAACTATGTGCCTGGTTCCCACCGTGAAGCATGGAGGAGGAGGTGTGATGGTGTGGGGGTGCTTTGCTGGTGACTCTGTTGGGGATTTATCCAAAATTGAAGGCATACTGGACCAGCATGAACACACCATCCTGCATCAGCATGCTAATTCATCCGGTTTGCGTTTAGTCGGACCATCACTTATTTTTCAACAGGACAATGATCCCAAAAGGGCTATTTGACCAAGCTATTTGGGGGTGCTGCGCCAGATGACCTGGCCTCCACAGTCACCGGACCTGAACCCATTTGAGATGATATGGGGTGAGCTGGACCACAGAGTGAAGGCAAAGGGCCAACAAGTGCTAAGCATCTCTGGGAACTTCTTCAGGACTCTTGGAAGAACATTTCAGGTGACTACCTCTTGATGCTCATCAAGAGAATGCCAAGAGTGTGCAAAGCAGTAATCAAAGCAAAAGGTGGCTACTTTGAAGAACCTAGAATATGACATATTTTCAGTTGTTTCACACTTTTTTGTTATGTATATAATTCCAGATGTGTTAATTCATAGTTTTGATGCCTTCAATGTGAATCTACAGTTTCCACAGCCATGAAAATAAAGAAAACTCTTTCAATGAGAAGGTGTGTCCAAACTTTTGGTCCGTACTACATGACAAACAAATTACAAGTTAGGTGCAGTAGATTCTCAGAAAACAAACAATCCGGTTAGTCATATTGGACTGCTACTATTTTGAACACTACTATATGAAGAGTTTTTAAGAATTTCAAGGATGTGTACCTTGTATCATCAAACTGTGCAATCTTCATGGTTTTAATGTCCACATCTATTTTTGTCTTGGCTAAGATGCTCACTGCTCCACCATTGTCAACATTGACTGTTTTCCATACCACGACCAACTGTGAAATAGAACAAAAAATGAAAGTTCCAATGCCCAGTTACATGCAAGACAAATATTTCATTTCAAATGATGTCTGATGCTAGTATTATTCAGCGTCTTTTGCACGTTTCAATGCGTAACGGGGCCCTTCAAGCTTTTGGTGGACAAATTTGCATCAGAAGCACTTGCCGTTTTACTGCGGCTGTCTTTGCCCACTCCGCAGAGGAAGCCACCACTGTATGAAAAGCTTTGAAAAACAAAAAAGTACTTAGTGAGAAAAAAACAGTGCCTTACACATATAAGATAACAGCTGATTACCTGAGAGAGGTTACAGATTGGGTGTGCATCCTGAACATGGCCAGACAGTTTCCTTTCAGGTAGTTCCATACTCGAACTACACAGTAATTACCCGTTTGTGCAGAGGCCAGCATTGTAGAGCTGCCATTGAAAGCGAGTGCAGACACCTGCAGAGGCACACCATTGAATTTTTTTTAAGCAGTCATCACATGCAGCCCAGTGTGCCTCGTTATCATAAAGTTGCTTTTGAAATGCAGCATTGTTGTCTCTCTGTGAATGCATCTACACTACGCTGATTGGATGAGCAAGGAAGGGGGAGGTAGACTAGTGTTTCAGTGAGGCTCCCTGAGTGGGAAAGAAAAAAAAAGGTAAAGGAGTTTTGATTGAGTCTGAAACAAGTTACTGCGCAGTAAAATAAAACAATGTCATTAACGGGAGCATAGCAATATGTTTTATAACGAGAAGTGCGTCGTAGCTAGCTAACAGTCCTTGACATGCTAATCGCCGAGATGGAGACTCCAGGAGAGGCAGTTGACTGACTGTGCACTCAAAGCTCGGAACAATATGTGCATTCACTGTTATGTCTGCAAATACATTGTGGTAAAGTTGGACGTTGGATATTCGGCTCCAAAGCTACAGCGGTAGTCCTCCCTCACCGTGGCCGGACTGCTCTCTCATGGTACGGCAAGCTCGCTGGCTGGCTGTTTTTCTAGAGACCGTCAATAAGTTACTATTTTGGTGAAGAAAAATGCAAATACCAGAAAAATCTCCCAACGACGTCAGGATATTACGTCTTTATAATTTTCTCTAGTCGTTTTGGCCAACAACGGTTTGGAAAGTCTCCAGATTTAGCGAGAAAACGGCAAGTTGGCAACACTGGGCTGTACGTGAGATGGGCGGTCATTTACAATTAGAGTATACTCGAAATAATCGTTCATAAAAATGTCAGAGCATCTATTCTCCAAATTAAAAAAATAAGCAGGAAACTATTCAGAAAATCAAAATGTCTCTCTTTGCAAAGACAGTTAAGAACAGTATCAATAGAATGGTTATTGATGAATATTCAGTGTAGAAATACCCGGGATTGAGCAAGCAACACTGATAAGCAGATATATGAAATGACTGACTACATTTTTTTCTATTTTACACAAATCAGTTCAGTGTTTAAATTAATACTATTAATAGTAGGTCTACACGTGTAACCACAGTTTTGTTGAATCTTGTGGTTCTAACAGGTAACATTACAAAAGATTACCATTTTTAAAAGGTTAAGAGTTCTGCCATGTTTTGGTTGCCAGCCCCTGCTCACGGTTAACACAATAGAGTATAGTGGTTAGTGTGTGTATTCATTGTGTACATTCAAGGGTCCAAAGGGCCCTTTTCAGCCCATATCTTTCTGTTTACTGGCCCTGTGCAGGGCACATCCTGAAAATAAAAAAATAATTATTACTGAACAACATAATTGGACATTAAACTGAAATCTATTTTATTAGTTAACCATACCCCAATAACTGTCTATGTGATTGTTAGGTGTGGGCACTTAGGGAAGTTTTTTTTGTGCTCCACATCTTTTGTATGTCTTTGTACTTTGTGCAGGAAGTGGGGGAGTTTCCTGGAGCAGTATAATAATTACATTCATCAGTTACGATTGCTAGAGTGTCTTATAAGCAACGTGAGAGCCTGGAATGGGGAAAGATGAGAATGCCAGCGCACCAGCTAGTTAGCTAGTTTGCCACCAGGCTACTGTCTGAAACTCTTCCCACCCTGGACATGGACTATTTTACGGTCCATTCGGCCTAGAACCTCTCCCCACAAGAACAGTTTCTTTCCTGCTGCTGTTGAACTCATGAACACTTTATAACATTTGCACTATGGTCACTTTATAATCAGTATTTTTGGCACCTTATAATACCTGCACTAAAAACACCCTCATGCCTTTACTTATCAGTGATTTCAATTTAAATTTTTTACTCAGGGTTCTATGTTTAGTAAGTGTTAGTTCTATGTTTATTTAATGCTCTATGTTTACTTAGAATTTTACGTCTCACTAAGTCGCCAAAGAAAGTTCCTAGTTCGTGATTTGCTCACTGACAATGGCAATAAAGTTTTTCTGATTTTGATTCTGAAATGTACGATTACCATTGTTATGACATTTAGAGATTTATGAGATTGTATTTTTTTAACATAGCTTTGCACCCATTCATCTGTGTTGGAAGAGACATGCTAATATTTAATGGGCTTTGCAGCATTTATTTAATATGTATTATTAATTGGACTGAAGGTTAAGATGATGTTTTTTTGTAATATTGTTATATATAGATGTTTGTCATTACACACAGTATGCAACTGAACTTTGGCAGTCCCATTTCCATAGGTATAAACATTTAGATATAATATACAGAATGTAAAATATTGATACCATCAAAGAAAAAGATATGCATTCAGCAAGTCTTTTTTGGTCTTGATCTGTGTTATGTGCCTTGGAGCATGCTTGGGGATTATGTGCTCTTTTACAAATTTGAAATCTTATTCTTTATTATTTATTTATAATGTAAGATTAAAGTCTACATAAACAAACATTAACCGTAGAATGGAATCAAATCATAACGTTTGTACACTGCACCGAATCATTCTGATAAATGGAGTCAAAATAGTGCCAAAGGAAATACATGTGGAAATATACAATCAATAAGTAAAAAATATACAAATGTAGTCATATTCTTTTTCCATTTTGTTTTTGCTTTTCCTGTCTTTTCCTTTTGCTTTTTCACATTCCATTTACTGATGGCTCAAGCTGGCAGCAAAAAGCAAAGGCAAAAGAAGGACCCCGCCCACAGCTTTTGCTGCAGGGCCTGCCAAGGTGACTAGTCCCATCCAGCCTGTTAGCTGCTTCTCTCCACAGCTTCAATATGGACTCCATCATGTAAGACATTCGCACATAGTATGTACATGGTGGCTTGATGATGACGTTACTTCCCATTCGTGATGCTTCTACCGGTCACCCGTAGTAAGAGCTACATTTAAACATAGCTAGTACATAGTCACTGCAAGCAGGAATCATGTGATCAGGTATGGATTACTCACCCTGGCAAAATGACCCACTTATGGCTTGGGTCCTTGTTTTGTATTTGCTTTTAGTTGCCAGCTTGTATGGAACAAATGGAAAAGTCAACACAGGAAAAGCAACGACAAAATGGAAAAGACAAAGACAACAGGAAAAGCAACGACAAAATTGACTAAACAGAAAAATACAAAAAGAATATGACAACATTTATGTATTCTATCACAAAGACATTTACATTCATAGTACAAAGTGTCTCAAAGTTGACTACTGCATCTTTTAATTTTTCTGTATGCAAAGTCAGCGTGCCGCAAATTGGAAGAGGAAGTCATTTACCTTATCAGTGTGGCCGATGAAGAATCTCTGCTCATTGGAGTCTATCTTCATGGAGACAACAATGGCGTGACATGGATACACCACAGCGTCACCTGACCTTGTCCATAAGGCCTAAAATGTTAAGTACAGCAGACTTCCCTAAGTCTTTGACTGATTGACTACAGAGTATCAGTATGTACGCCCACCCTCCAATACACTGTACAGTAGCTCCCTTCAGAGCAATCACTTTATCATTCTCATGGAACAATACTACATGAAACTTGGATATACTTCCGAGTAGTGAGTAGTGAGTGAGTGCCTTCGGGTGGGGGGAAGGGTCCTGACTGTTGTTTGAGATGATGCGCCTAACAGCAGTTCAGAATAGCTTTCCTTTTTAGAGTCCCTAGAAGGAGTACTGGAAGATTGCTCCCTCAGGGTACTCCCTTGTTTTGATGAGGGACTTCAACGGACACGTTGGCAGGGACAGTGAGACCTAAAGAGGCGCGATTGGGAAGAACGTCCCCCTGATCTGAACCCAGGCTGTGCCTTGTTATGGGACTTCTGTGCCCATGACAAATTTGTCCATAATAAATTATCATGTACAAGCATGTTAACTGCTTGTATATAAGATCATCTAACAAGTTTAAAAATTAGTCCTCCCACCAGTATCAATGCAATGGATTATTTAAAAGTTTAAACGCTATATGTCGTCTGGAATGGCAACTTGCTGAACACAGATCAATGTAGTTGGATCATAGGAATAGAAATCAATACATTGATATAGTGGATGAATCGTTATGCCGCTAAGTCTCGACACTTCTGTACCTCACCGCACATTACAGTAACATAACCGACGCCACTGACTCTTCGAGGCCAGTGTAGAATACCACATAGCATCACGTTTTTGAATGCATCTTCTGAGTGCCTTATAATTTCTATTTTGTCTCGTTTAGTCATTTTTATGCTTGGAAATGTTTAAATTAGGCAAAAAAACCATAACATTTTCTTTAATATAAACGTTTTCAAACTAACAATAAGTCGTTTTCAGCTACAAAACAGGATGATTTATTAATTAACATACAGAATTTTTTTTAAAAGACTGAAAGCACATAATTCAAACCCTGATGTGGCAAGGAATGACAGTACTAACTTGTGTTCATCTCTATAGCATTGTCCCTTAAGATATGAAATGGTTGGTGAAATGTGAGGGAAGCAGGCTACTCTAGATAACTTTTTCGAAAGTGTGTATTGAAATGGCTGAAAGAAGCATACACATTTGGTGGTGGCGCCTCCAAAACCAATTATTCTCCTGAGCCTGAGAATTGGGTCCGGCAACAGCTTCTAATGAGGAAAGACAAACGAAATAAACAAACACTCTAATGTGTGCTGCAAAATATCTTTGTAGTGTTTTTACGTTACCTGCTCTTTGGTGTCTTCACAGAAGGACACACGGGCAGGATGTTGAAAAGAACTTTCAACACACTAGGAATAAAATAATCTTTCAGTATGGGCTATTATGTGTATTATGGCATCAATATGTATTATTTTAGGAAGATCCACCTCTTCTTCAGTATCCCCCTTGCTGAGGTCATCCCCCTGATGCACAAACACATGAACACCGCCGTCATCGGTGTCACACGGGGGAGTGAATGGGGGTGGGTTGGGACTGGACTCCTGCCGTGCAACGATTTCCGCCAGCTCCGGTATGCTGCTCATGCCAGAGGAGCCTTCATTTTCAGTTGGGCTGGGTGTACTTCCTGATATGGGGACAAATATCAGACTAGGGCTGCACAAAAAATAAGATTGCAATCTCAATTCATACAGACATGCGATCGCTCTAAATGGCTATAATTAAAAGGACCAAACGCTGCCATTGTATTGGAGCACTGATTCTGCATTGTCATTGCCCTGGGCAAGCCTTGCAGACCAGGGTGAGTTGGCTCCCAGGTTCCCTGGTCCCCAGGATTCCTTGGTTCTACCAGCTGACAGCAGACCCCACAGGCCACGGAATAAGCTATCACGTTATGTTTTTCTTTCGAATGCCTTTATTACATGCATGAATGTAACGTCAAATGAGCAAGTGAGCCATGTTTTTGAATGATGGATTCTTTTCTGTCATTCATGTCATGTGCCCATGCAAAATACGGTCTTGTAGGTTTTTAGATACTCACTGGCTCCATTCTTGTCATTGTCTTTTTCTATGATGTTAGAATGTTGTCCTTCCACTGGAAATCTAGAAGATAAAGACAAGTTATACACTGATAAGATGCAGATTATTTTACCTTATTATGCAAAACTGACTTTTTAATGATGATATAATAGTCATAGGTTTCCCGTTCGCCTATTTATGACCAACAAATGTGCAAAACACCTCCCTTATTTGTGCACCATTGAGAAAAGACTTCAAAGACTTAAAACTAGAAAAGAACTCGGAGAGCACAGACCTCTGCCAAGCGCCATAGTTTCCACCATATTGTGACCAAAATACTAAACCTACACTTTTTGGATCAGTCTTTGATATTCTGTAGAACTTGTCCTGTATTTCTTTCAAATGTTCTGAAAATGTTTTTTGGCGTTATAGGCACAAATGCTGAAAATGGTCCTGATCCAGTCGGTGATTTGGATCACCCCCAAAATGTAATCAGTTCTTCCATATACCATTTCTAAAAAATGTATCCAAATCCATTCACCACTTCTCAAGTTACTTTGAACACAAACAAACAGTAAAACAGATAAGCGCCGGCAAAAACATCTCCTCTGCGCTGCGCTTGTGCTTTGTGCTTGGAGCCTAGAAAGCTTGGAGGTCTGCTACAACTGTGGGAATCATTGCAATTTATTAGGTTGTACAAGTTTGGAGTTACAGTATCTACAAAATTAAAGAAGTAGATATTAGCACAACGGCGTTTCTTGGAGCCACATACTGTCGGAACCAGGTCCGGACCAATGCAGCTCAATAACAATAAAGCTACAGGCACATACTGCTTTCCCAGTAGGGTTTACTATATGTACATTAAAATAGCTAGGATATTTTTATTATTTTCTTCTTTCCCCTGTATTTTTGCTCATTTTGCTCTGTGTCGGTTCTGGTTGTTGCGGAAATCTTGATTATTACGGTTGTTTATAATATGGTTGAAATATGTTTGTGAGGTTCTTCTGCACCCTTTCTTATATCCCCCACCCCCCACCTGTCCCCTTTTCAGGTCAGGTCCGGCATCGAAATGTGGCGCAACAAAATTCATAATAAACGCAGTCAAATGCCAAGGGAGACTCATTTGGATTATGAAATCTACCTTGGCAAAGAAATTTTGCTCAGCATTTAAAGACAGCTTGACTCCCATTCAGCTGTTATGATGCTGGACAAGACAAATGTAAAAAAATAACTAAATAAATAAATAAAATAACTAGGCTATTGCGGGACCTCGGAGATGTATTAAAATTAGTGGAAAAGTAAAACGCGAGACCTTTAAAGTAAACCTACAATAAATTCAGTCACTTGTTAAATTGATTTACCACCTGATTGGCCAAAAGCTACAATGGTAAACAACAAGGTTACCTGACATAATCATAGAGGTCATGCCAGGAGCTTCCTGTGGGCACTGGAAACACCATATCTCTGGGCATGGGTCCCGAGGCGGCTGAAAAGGCCACACCTATAGGCTTGCAGTCATGGTGGGAAACCTCTGTAGAAAAAGAGTGTTCAGACAGGAGTTAAGAGAGGTGAAGAATCTTCTTGAGGTGCGCTCAGGATGACGCTGCTCCAATGATGCACTGTGAAGAAAATTGTCCTTACAATGCTCCCTTGACTAATAACAATAATACTGACTTCACTGACTGACTGCGACATTGTAACGCTCAGTTGGTACTGGTCTCCTTCATTCTCTGAACATTTTTGTATCTTTTTGTGTGTCAGCCTTTAATATTTACAGACCTGCTAGTATTTAAAATATGGGGCAATTCAAAGGCTTAACTTCCACAAAACAGTACACTTTTGTTTCTTTTCTCACAACTGCAGAAGCACATACAATACAGAACATCAATGGTTAGATGGTAATTCTAACATTAATCTATAGGAGTCTCACCTGGACTAAGTTGCAGGTTGCTGGTAAAAATGTTTTTAACACACATGGAGGAGCAAAGCTTGATGTTCTTCAGATGACTGTAGTAGAGATGGTTGAGGTAGGTTGAGAGCATGCCCTGCAGATCCAACATCAGACAGGTCCAGTGGACTTAAGGGAACAAAAACTCTGGTGACAACCTTGTTGGACAGTTTGTATCACTATATAGGCATGTAAAGTGGAATAAAGAATTTCATTAATGAATGGTATTTATTTGCTTCGGCATCAGGTTGGTAAAATTATTTTTGTCTTTATATTTAATCTTTCTTCATTTCACCTCCTACAGCAAACAGAAGTGCACTGTGTGTGTGTAAAACGGTTGGCAACTGGTGGAGCTTTGATAGTCATTTTGTCAAACCTCACTAGCTGATGCCTTAAGAAGTGTGCAGCACAGTGACTTCATTGTTTTTGTTAGCTAATTTCTCACCACATATCAAGCATACAGGTGAGACATTTGCATTATTTCCTGAAATGTTTCCTTTTTGGGCAGATATACAGTATTTACTGTTAGCTTACCGCGGGAGGAAAATACATCTCTGTCATGTCCTAATGAATGCAAGCACCCAAACACTGTTTCCCCTGCACTTTGTGTTTCTCCAACCACCAGTCAAAACTCAGCCAGGATGCATTCACAGCCTTATAAAAACTAGGATATTTTTAACTCTTTTCCAAAAATGTGAATTTTCTCTATTTGGGTATTAACAAAATGCATGTACAGCATGTTGGCCACACAGTTTGGGCATCTCTGTGTGGAGTCTGCATGTTCTCCCTGTGCGTGCTTACGTTTCTCTGGGTAGTCTGGTTTCCTCCCACATTCAAAAAATATGCATGTTAGGTTAATTGGAGACTCTAAATTGTCCGTAACTGAATGCGAGTGTGAATGATTGTCTATATGTGCCTGGGTTTGCACTGCCTCTTGCCCAAAGTCAGCTGGGATAGTCTCCAGCATAGCCCCACGAACCTAGTGAGGGCAAGGACATAGAAAATGGATCCATGGAGGAAACTCTGACACTGCTTTTGTGTATTTTGGGGGGGGGCAAGGCTACCACAAACACTTTTCATTATTACCATATGTTTGGACGGGGGGGTTGGGGCGTTAAACACCGTGTTAACTGAACATGATCATAAGCTAACATGTATGAATGTACAAACAAAGTGTCTGCATTTATATCATCACGTACTGAAATGTTCCAGATTCATTGTAGTAACCCTAATGCAGTATTCAGTTAGGTTCAAAAATATTATTAATACAAGATCATAATTATCATGGCTAGGGTAATAACAGTTGCATTTTGTTGCAATTTCCTGGTTTCAGTTTCGAGTTCAGTCTGTACAGTACAAACAAATAAATGGATATTATCAGTTTCTGAATAGTATTTCAAATTGTGGGGGGGGGCCTGAAAACATTTCTGTCCCTTGGGGGAGGCATGACAAAAAATAATTGCGCACCATTGTGCTAGCCGGTGGTGGTGGTAATTTTTTTTACATTATTATTTGAAATGTAAAAAAAACTCTTTTTGAACACACTAATTTGTATTTTAAGGTAGTTCTACTGTATATGTATTTTACCTTGTCCTGACGAGGCTTTGGTTTTAATGACTGAATCTTTGTCAGATTCGCATAGAAAAGGGAAGTGAAGCGACGTGGGAGTAGATTGGAACTCTTTGAACTTGTTGGAGAGGGAAATTCGGACCACCCGGTCATCCTATGCGTCACAAAAGAGAAAGCAAAAAAAACTTTTGCCCACATTTCATTATGGTGAGAGCAGGGAACAGGAGAAGGAGAAGCTTGAGGGGTGGAGGTTTGCCCTGGAAAGGAGAGGAATGAAGACGGAGTACATGTGTGTAAATGAGAGGGACTCAAGTGGAAGAGTGAGGTTACAGGGAGAAGAGATAAAGAAGGTCGAGGATTTTAAGTACTTAGGGTCTACAATCCAGAGCAATGGAGAGTGTGGACAAGAGGTGAAGAAGTGTGTGCAGGCAGGCTGGAATGGGTGGAGAAAAGTGTGGGGTGGGATGTGTGATGGAAGAGTTTCAGCTAAAAAGAAAAGAAAGGTGTACAAAACTGTGGTGAGACCAGCCATGTTGTTTGGTTTAGAGACAGTGCCGCTATCTGGAGGTAGCAGAGATGAAGATGCTGAGGTTCTCTTTGGGTGTGACCAGGATGGACAGGATCAGGAATGAGCACATCAAACGGACAGCACATGTTAGAGGTTTTGGAGTCAGAGAGGCCAGACTGAGATGGTTCCGACATGTCCAGAGGAGAGATGGTGAATATGTTGGTAGAAGGATGCTGAGTTTTGAATTGCCAGGCAGGAGGTGTAGAGGAAGACCAAAGAGGAGGTTTATGGATGTAGTGAAAGAGGACTTGAAGGTAGTTGGCGCAAGAGAAGAGGATACAGAAGTGCGGTGACCCCTGAAGGGATAAGCCGAAAGGAAACGAAGAATATTTATATGTGTGTATTATATATTTTACAATGTGTATCCAAACAAGTGGTTGGGTAACACCTTACATTGTTCAACACTTTCAACATTACCTCTGCAACGACGTCCAGGAGGATCAAGAACGATTTTCCTGGCAAGGGCTTGAAGAGGAGGTAGATATACCGCCCTGTCAGCCCAAGAGACTGAGAGTCACTGTTGGGTATTCGGATGTGGCTCTCGGTAGGTACGGAACCTTTGATCCGGAACACCGGACATTTGAGGGTCTTGTCCTAAAGTGGATTATCGAGCATGAACACAAAAGAGATGAAATGCTGAGGAATGGAGTTTAAAGAGCTGTGTGCATGTTAGCAAGGTTGGGTCACAGGACACACTGTGAGTAAGCCATCACTACCATGTATGTGGAAACATCTCCTTTTTTTGATGACCTCTTCCACTCTCCAACTCGGACAAGTTTGAAAACGTTGACGTAAGGATCCTGCCAATCTGCTACGAATGGAAACAGGATACATTTCAAGACTGAGATGGAATCACAGTCTGGTAGCCGTCTTTAAAGGTCCTACCTTTGGAGGCCATAGACTGACCGGACTCTGTTGATCCAGCGATGCGGACTTTAGCTCAAGTCTGCTTCCTTCGAGTACATTTACACGGATTAGCTTGAAAACACGTTGCTAAAGAATCTAACAGGGCTCCCTGTGGTTTTAACTACACAACACTCAAAGAGTTGAACGAGGAGACGTCGAGTGATTAATATTTTTAAGCAAAATGACTTGACAGCATGGAAGCGTTTATATGCTTCCCGCTTCAGTGTCCGCCGTTGCCAACAACAGCGTCAAACGTGACGTCACCGCGTAAAGGACGTCGTTATGGCGCTTGTGGGTAATGTAGTTTGGTTTGGTTTGGTTTGTTTGTCTATTTGGAGCCACACAAAATACACAGGACAGAACATAATGAACGTACTCCTATACACAGGAACAGTTTGGCTCGGAAATGAGTGGGAAGAAGACAAGCCTAGTTACTCCCACCCCCTTATTCGTAATACTAAAGCCTGTTATATTGATACAATATGCAGTAATACATGAACAAGATATCACATGTTCAATATACTTTATTATTCATGGGTTGTACAGCTTGTGACATTACCAGGACACCTAGGGTGTTTGTTATGGACAAACTGTGGTTCGCACAGAAGTCCAGCAACAACACACCACACGGGTTCCGATCATGGAGGCCGTTCCTCCCAACCACACCCCTCCAAGTCACATTGTCATCACCCACATGGGCGTTGAAGTCTGCCAGTAGAACTATGGAGTCACCAGCTGGGGTGCTCTCTAGCACCCGTCTGATAGACTCCAAGAAGGCCGGGTACTCTGAACTGCCGTTCGGCGCGTACGCACAAACCACATACAGAACAATTTCCAGCCCGAAGGCGTAGGGAAATAACCCTCTCGTTCACCGGGGATGACTCCAAAACAGAGGCACCGAGCCTGGGGGCTATTAAAAAGCGCACCCCAGCTCGCCGCCTCTCCACTGCAACAAGTCCAGAGTAGAACAAGGTCCAGCCCCTCTCAAGGAATTTGGTTCCAGAGCCTAAACTGTGGGTTGAGATGAGTCCGACTATATCTAGTCGGAATGTCTCAGCCTCTTCCACAAGCTCGGGCTCCTGCTCCACCAGAGAAGTTACATTCCATGTCCCAAGAACCAGATTTGGCCGCCGAAGACCAGGTCGCCCGGACACCCGCCCTAGACCACTGCCCAAATCGCATGGCACCGGAGCCTTTTGCTTGCCCCTGCAGGTGGTGGGTCTGGGGGGGGACCTCCCGTGTTGCTTCTTCGGGCTGGGCCACCAGACGCTCGCCTACGAGCCTCTCCTCCAGGCCTGTCTCTAGGGTGAGGCCCCGATGTCCCACGTCCCGGGGGAGGTGCGGTCACTCCTCTTGATTTTATTTATGAAGGGTCTTCTGAATCACTCTTAGTCACCTAGAACCTGTTTGTCTTTTGAGACCATACCAGGGGCATAAAGCCCCCGACAACATAGCTCCTAGGATCACTCGGGCATTCAAACCCCTCCACCACGATAAGGTGGTGATTCCCGGGGGAGGGGTTAACTGTGACAGCCCTAATTTTTAGACATCTTGTAAAATATGTAGAAAGCTGTGGTGTAAAAAAATACTGTACATACCAGTACGCACATTCTCGCCTCTATACTGGACCTGGAATCATTTGGAAAAGTACGTGGGTTATACTTTTCATGTGCCCGCATGGTTTATACATCAGGCTGATCTCTGGTTTCACTTCTGTCTCTGGCAAGTTTGACCAACGGGGGTCCTTCCTCATCTTCTTCTCCTGGTTTTATTATCTCTATGTATACATTTATACCATACTCATATACTGTATACTACCTATATCATGTTATTTTTACCATTAGCATGCTAATATCGATCAGTATACGCTTTCAACACAACATAATTACTGTATGTGATGCATTCCACATAATAACTTTGACGAGATCGTGTATTAGTGGAAAACATGTTTATTACTTGCAGCCTGGAAGAGCCAGTAACTTTGACTCGTCCACAGACACAGTGTGAGAGTAAATTCCACATCACTCTGAAAACATCCTTTGTTGGCTTATTGAAGCCCTTCAAATATCCACCACGCATGCTGGAGCGTCGGCTCTGATGGCCTCAGATATGACTTTAGCACCTGATTCGCCGAGGCCGTTTCCCTGCAGACTAAACAACACAGATGAATGTCTTTGCAGCAACGAAGGATTTATTTGGAAGTGCAAGTGGAGGTGCAGAAGACGCAAAAAATATATACTTGATGTATGTCACGTGGTGGTTTCCTTTCAAGGCCGTTGCAATGAAAATGGCTCCATCCATTCCCAGAAGATTCTCCTGCAAACTGAAACACCAACAACACCATCTTATTCGGGCTGAGCGACAATTTGTGTTAAGACATATGATTTATATATTTATACACTGCTCGAAAAAATGAGAGGAAGACTTTTTAATCAGAGTACCAACAGTCAAACTTCTGAGGTATTGATGTGGTCAGTTAAGTAGCAGAGGGGGTTGTTCATCAGTTTCAGCTGCTTTGTTGTTCATGAAATCAACAACAGGTGCATCAGAGGGGCAACAATGAGACAGACCCCAAAACAGGAATGCTTTTCCAGGTTGAGGCCACTGACTCCTCATCTCTTTTGGCTGATTTTTTACTGATGGACTTTCTGCTGCTGTGATTTTTCATTTGGCTTGGATCAACATCTCTGTTGATAGCACGGTGCGCTACCTGGACGCTACAGAGGTTGCACAAGTAGTCCAGCTCCTCCAGGATGGCACATCAATACGTAACGTTGCAAGAAGGTTTGCTGTGTCTCCCAGCATAGTCTCAAGAGCATGGAGGAGATTCCAGGAGACAGGTGGTTACTCCAGGAGAGCTGGAGAGGTCCTTAAACCCTCATCAGGATCGGTATCTGCTCCTTTGTGCAAGGAGGAACAGGATGAGCACAGCCAGAGCCCTACAAAATGACCTCCAGCAGGCCACTGGTGTGAATGTTTCTGACCAAGCAATCAGAAACAGGCTCCATGAGGGTGGCCTGAGGGCCCGACGTCCTGCAGTGGGCCCTGTGCTCACTGGCCAGCACCGTAGAGCTCGATTTGAGCAGCGTGTATTAGGGCTGTCAGTTGATTAGACCGTCGTGAGACAGGTTAGTTTTACCCTACTGATGATGTGTTGTTGCAATAGTAATCCTGCTATGGGTTGCCGTAACCAAAGAAGAACCGGGACGGAGCCCGTGTAGCAACCGGAGATTACACCAAAAGGGAAGCTATTGAACAGGCTTGGGATCATGCAAGAGAACACGAGGAGGACATGGGTAGTGGTGTTCCCAGGCCAGCTGTGAGACATAGTCCCTCCAGCGTGTCCTAGGTCTTCCCGGGGGCCTTCTCCCGACCGGGCATGCCCGAAACACCTCGCCAGGGAGGCGCCCGGGAGGCATCCGGACTAGATGCCCGAGCCACCTCAACTGGCTCCTCTCGATGTGAAGGAGCAGCGGCTCTACTCTGAGCTCCTCCCGGATGGCCGAGCTCCTCAATTTTGCAATTTTTTCCTAAAAGATATGTACCTTCTTTGCATATCCACATGTTGTGGTTTAAAGGACCTCCATGTGGCCTTTGCATCCTTTCATCTTGGTGGACAAATGTGTGGACATCCCTGCTTTAGATGCTGAAGGGCTAGATTAAGATATAATGATGGTTTGACTGGTTTTTCCCCCGGAAAACCTAGGTTGTCCACTTTTGGGGTGTCTATGGTAGGCATGTGTCATACAATGGCAGTTGCTGCATTAGTTTGAAGGCATGCCCTGCGTTACACAGGAAGGCTTCACTCTACGAGTAAAAATAAAATGTCTTCTCCTTGTCTGTGGAGTTTCCTTTTAATCCCCCCCATAATTCAAAGATGCAATTGACAAACACTGAATTGGAACCACTGCGCTGCAGTTCCTTGCTGCTACCTGCTTACTTCAATGACTTGAGGCTTCTGTTGCTTTTTAGAGCGTTGGCCAAGGCCTTTGCTCCCTCCATCCCGACGCTGTTTCCACGGAGACTGAAAAACACACAACACACTTTGTATGTAAAGGAGTGCAACCAAAAGGGCATCCAATCTTTTAATGACTGTATGCACAAACAGCAGTCATCCATCTGTACGCCTGTTGATGTTACGCTTCCATGGTTCTATGGACTCCAAAAAAGCAACCATCTGCACTTACTCTAATGTTTGCAGACTGCGGTTGGTCATTAGGGCCTCTGCCATCGCAACTGCACCACTGGAGCCCACGGAGACACCCTGGAGACTGAACAAACACCTACAGCACACTCGTTTGCATTTCAGAAGAGCTTGAGCAAAAATGTGGCTTTTACTAAGATAATACGCGGACGCTCGCGGGGGTTTCTTTTCACAGGTTGAAAAAGAATTGCTTCCGCACATTGTAGCATCAGCAAATAGTCACATCCACAGAGGGAAGGGCCCACTAGTTGCAAACAGTGTAGTATGTAAGGTACACAGGCGGTGGTACGGGTGCACGTGGTGCTGCAAACACACACGAACGGAACCGCATCACACGTCAAAACTATAGCAGAAGAAAGAAGCCTTGCATGGCTTGTCTAGACTTCTGTGGAATTACTTCTGTGAGTCACTTGGCAGTATAGGAGAAAAACGTATCAGGAGAACGTCGACGGGAAGTCAGGCCGGGCAAAATGTTCAAATATTATGCCCGCTTTTTGGCCGCGGTCCCAAAGCCCACACTTCTGGTCACGTGATGGGGCTGGAGCGGTGATGTCATTGTTTTCAGAAAGTGCAGGAGAATGCGATCAGATTTTCCCACTCTGAAATCCCTTTTTTAAAAATAAAAAAATACTTTTGGGCACTTTAAATGATCAAATACTTTTCCCTATTACTCAAAAATGACTTTTGAATGAGGTTACAAGAGTCATTTGTGCACCGAGCCCCTAACTAGATGAGCCTGCAGCATGTACACGCCCACCACTTCACAGAGGGCAGCTTTGTTAAAGAGTAGGCTTTGCTACACATCCCAAAGTAAAGCCTGCAGCTCTGCTGACTATTTGCACGTCCGCTAAAGAAGTTGTTGTCGTTATTCAGCTCCTAGGATAACCTAGACGTGATGTTGCTCCTGTGTGTCCATCATTGACTTTACCTTTTTCCCTCTAAATGCATTCGAGCTTTCATTTTGACCGAAAAGGTTCTTCTAAACGTGAATATTATCCCGCTCCCCAACAAGTCGTTCCAAGCATTTTTGTCATAGAAAACAAATACTTGAATATCGGCTTGTCACCATGACTTTCTCACATTTCGAGTTGCCTGTAACCAGCCAGTTTACCTTCAACAAAGAAATTCGTTTTGATGCAGCGAATGCGGCGTTTACCATAATGCACGCAAGGTGGTGTTGGTTTTCAGGGCTTCAGCCAGACATATGACACCTTCATTGCCGATAGCGTTCTCCTGCAGGCTGCAGGACAAGACATGAAATGATGCTCCATCAAGAAATGCAAGAGAACATGCGAGGAAGGGGACAATTAAACTCAATTACTCCAAGAGTTGTATGCTTGTGTTGTGGAGGAGTGCGTCAGCCAGCGCCTTCGTGGCGGAGCTTTTGATGAAATTCCACTGGAGACTAAAACAAG
Organism: Oostethus manadensis; assembly: GCA_024372805.1. Taxonomy (NCBI): domain Eukaryota; kingdom Metazoa; phylum Chordata; class Actinopteri; order Syngnathiformes; family Syngnathidae; genus Oostethus; species Oostethus manadensis. The sequence continues at coordinate 4,538,962 of QODF01000050.1, read as the reverse complement.
AGAGGAGAAGATCATCTACTGTTAAAATATACAGCCATCCCCCGCCACTTTGCGTCCTCCATTCCGCCCTTTCACTCGTCACGTTTTTTTTGGTGCTGTTATTAGTCAAAACATATGCATATTTTAGCACTGCCACATGTTTTTTTGGCCCAAACTAAGCATTTTCAATCATAAAAATGGCCTAAATGAACTAAAATGCAAATGTTAGGCATTCAAAGACAACGTAACGTAGTATTCGACACAGGCCACTGGGTGTCAGTAATGTTCACGGACTACTTTTGCGGCTGTTACCCACGTAAAGCTGACTCTGAACCCCCGGTGTCACTCTTTGTCTGCCATTGTTTCGGCTCTCCTAGTAACACCTGAGCGCAGGTGTTATTTATGTCTCAAATGGCTTATTTACACTTCCTGTGTCTGCTACCTTGGCTATTACCGGTGTAAAGGTGACAGTAGGGGTGGTATTGTGCAACTCTAATAGTGTCACAGATCGTATTTAGAAGGTTGTAAACAAGTTTTCTCTGCTCTAACCATAAAAGTATTCGTTTTGCAAATACGTAATACTACTGTGTGAAAATTGAGTTGGGTCTGGAACCAATTAACCGTGATAAACGAGGGAGTACTGTAATATTAAATGATACCATGCACTCAACACTATGCAGCTTTTCCTCCAGTGATTTGTTGTAAGGTGTGGAATACACTTGAATGTGTATTAACACATTGGTTGCCTGCACGCATGCCGGTGCTACTTACTGCAAAGAAGTGAGGCCTTGATTAATCTTGACTGCGCTCGCTATTGCTTGAACCCCTTCATCGTGCAGCAGGTTGGCCGTGAGGCTGTACAAAGAGAGCAAATAGCAAAAGCGCAATAAAAACGGGGCTACTGTGCTAGCAAACATCAAACGGGACGTAAAGTGAATTTTCCTGCACATTGTGCACTTTGTGACCGCAGCCTACAGGATGACTCACTCTAGGTCCCTCAAGGTGTTGTTCTCATGTAGGGCGTGGGCCATGTTCTTTGCTCCCTCGATGCCGATAGAGTTCTCCCTTAAACTGATTCAACAGAAATTGAAAATTGGGATTAAACGACATGAAACTTATGCATCACAGTGATGCTTCTACTGTTTGTACTGTAGAGCCAGCAATGGAGGGTGTACAGGCCCAGAGGAGGACAACTCCTGGCACAAAGCTAACAAACTGAGTAGGAGAACAGGAAAAAGGTCGGGCACACAAATTGGAACAGTTTGTGGGCGGGGGGTGCCAGCGGTCCGCATAGATGTTGCCTGGACCTGTGCAGTTCCTCTAAGCAGGGCAGGCTGGCGTCTATAATTTTCTCTGCGGACCTGATTGTCCGTTGCAGTCTACTTTTGTCCAGTTTGGTAGCGGAGCCAAACCGATCTGTGATGGAGGAGCATGGAACAGACTGTACTATGGCTGTGTAGAAGGTTGTTAGCAGTTCCTTAGGCAGGTTGAACTTCTTGGGTAGTCTCAAGAAGTACATCCCCTGCTGTGCCTTTTTCCGGATCGTGTCTATCTGGTGGAACCACTTCAGGTCCCGGGACATGGTGGAGCCCAGGAATTTGAAGGAGTCCACAGTAAACAAAGTGTTGTTGAGGATTGTGAGCGGGGTAAATGAGCATCCACACCAATCACCCATTGCAATACCAAACCCATCGTGCAGTAATTCAGAGCCTCCACCGGTGGCTTTCCCACCCAATACACAGAACCTGCAGGATGATGCGCAACCACAGGACAGCATTTCAAACGCCGGAAGCAGGAGCACAAGATCAAGTCATGATCAGGAGAGCTGCTGAGAATTTGGCAGTTATGGCTGCACAGCAACAGTTAATAAGGAAAAGCATCCATCGGAAGAGGAAGAGGAAAAGCTGGACAGTTTAGACTGGATAGCAAAATGGCAAAGGGAATGAGAAAATTCAGTGCTACGGATGCACAAAGCAGAAAAGTTTCGATAACATGAACTTCTACATGGAAAATGCCACCACCGGTGAGTTTGTCCCTTCATTGCCTGTTAAACAAGAAATAAAAACTCGTGGAACCACACAATTCACTCCAAACTCTGGTGTCATTAACACACCTGGTGTGACGCAGCAGATTCCACTTCCCCCTGAGTTCCAAGTATATGCGGTCTCTTCTCCTAACACCCACACCATTCCCACACAGCACCAGAACATTCCATTCCATTTTCTTCCGCTTATCCGGGTCCGGGTCGCGGGGGCAGGTGTCTCAGTAGGGTAGTCCAGACTTCCCGGTCTCTGGCGACCTCTTCCAGCTCCACCAGGAGGACACCTTCCCTCACTCGTGAACAAGACCCCGAGGTACTTGAACTCCTCCACCTGAGGCAAGATCTCACTCCCAACCCGGAGGGTACAGTCCACCCGTTTCTGACTGAGAACCATGGCCTCGGATTTGGAGGTGCTGAGTCTCATCCCAGAAGCTTCACACTCAGCTGCAAACCGCTCCAGTAAACGCTGAAGGTCACAGCCTGATGAGGCCATAAGGACCACATCGTCTGCAAATAGCAGAGACTAGATCCTAAGGTCACCAAGCTGGACTCCCTCAACGCCTTGACTGCGCCGGGATCAGCACCAGAACATGTTCACAGGAAATGACGGATCACACAATAACATTATGAGGAAAGAGAATGAAATGCAAACACTCGTCATACAACAGAAATCCATATCTGCTCTTCCAAATGTGAAATCCAGGACTTTATTTAGGGAACCTTATGGGAATGAGCAGAAAGTAGCTGCAGAAAACATGCGCAAGACCTATCATGGCTGCAGATTAAAACCGAGGATGTGGACACACAGCAGGATTGCCGTCTCTTCCTGCGTGGCTCCTGTAACGCTGAGTAACGCAAAGTGTTCTAAGCTTTGATACAAATAAATACAAATTCTTGTCTTTAAATGTATTATCTTTTCATCTGGGTTCGGGTCGCGGGGGCAGCAGTTTAGGGATGTCCAGACTTCCCGGTCTCCAGGCAACCTCTTCCAGCTCCACCGGGGGGACACCAAGGCGTTCCCAGGCCAGCTGTGAGACATAGTCCCTCCAGCGTGTCCTAGGTCTTCCCCGGGGGCCTTCTCCCGGCTGGGCATGCCCAAAACACCTCACCAGGGGGGCGCCCGGGAGGCATCCGGACTAGATGCCCGAGCCACCTCAACTAGCTCCACTCGATGTGAAGGAGCAGCGGCTCTACTCTGAGCTTCTCCCGGATGGCTGAGAAATAGCAGAGATGAGATGCAAAGGCCACAAAACTGGTCTACTCCGACGCTTTGGCTGCACCTGGAAATTCTGTCCATGAAAGTCATGAACAGAATTGGTGACAAAGGACAACATTGGTGGAAACAAGCTGGACCTACTGCTGGCAATGCGAACCAGACACCTGCTTCGATTGTACAAGGACTGAATGGGACCACCAATCCCGTACTCCCGGATCACCACCCTCAGGACACCACTAGGGACACGGTCAAATGTCTTTTCCACGTCTACAAAGCACATGTAGACCGGTTGGGCAAACTCCCGAAAAACCCTCCAGTACCCTTGCAAGGGTGGTGTAGAGCTGGTCCAGTGTTCCGCAACCGGGACGAAAACCACAGTGCACCTCCTGTGACCGATGTTCAACTAACGCTTGTACCCTTCTCTCCAGCACCCTGGAATAGACTTTCCCAGGGAGGCTGAGTGTGATCCCCCTATAGTTGGATCCCCCTATAGATACCATCCCGGTCTGCCAGTCCAGAGATACTGTTTCCAAGACGGACGGGGGACTGCGGGAAGGGGGGAAAAACGCAGAGAGACAACAACAATATTAATAATAATACCAGCCACAGTGATAATACTGGTAATAGTTCCATGCAATGTGGAAGAAGCGTGTCAACCAAGACAGTCCCACAACATCCAGAGCCTTGAGGAATTCAGGGTGAAACTCCACCCCCGGAGCCTTGCCACCGGGGAGCGTTTGGAGTACCCCAGATACCTCAGCCACGGTGACAGAACTGTCCGCGTCCTCAGACTCTGCTTCCTCTACGGAAGGTATGTCAGTGGGATTGAGAAGATTTCTTTATTATATCTTTTTTATATGATAAATCCCAAAGGACGGCTGGCATCAGTGAAGTGTGACCTGTTGTAACGTAACAGTACATTTGTGAAATCCTGCTGGGACGAGTGGGAAAGTGGACTCACTTCAAAGAGACAAGACCTCGATTGAGTCTCAGTGCTTTCGTCAACGCCGTCATCCCTTTGTTGCTGATGGAGTTGCTCTGCAGCCTAGCAAAAAAAGGTGGAAGCGCAATGAGCTGCCTCATGTGTACCACCGGCTTCGCCGCAGGCTCTCGTATACTCACTGAAGCGACCGCAGAGTGTGGTTGACTGTCAACGCTTCGGCCAGTGACACTGTGCCCTTGTCACCCAGCTGGTTACTGCAAAGGCTGGGGAAGGGAAAAGGGCAGCCACGCATGAAGGGAAATCTCATTTGTTTCATTTGTTTGTTTGTCAAGCCAGAAAATCCCTTCATCGGGAGTGTCCAAACTTTTTCCATTGAGGGCACGAACTGAAAATGCAAAGGATGCAAATGTAAACACTTTGATAGTTTACATTTATTAACCAACCGTGTGGATATGATAGGAAATTATGTATAGTATATACTGTGGGTAAAAAGCATATTATTAGTATGAATCTTTTTTCCTTAAATGGTTTGCCTATTATAGATGCCTATATAACTTTTTTCCAAGATAATTTTCAAAAATTTGCAACTTCATTGTTTGCTTTGTCTCTCATAAAAAAATACTTTAAAACATAACTTTCTTTATAATTTCAGCTTTATGGTTTTAAAACGGACACCGTTTTTCCTAAAAATTGTGAGCTTATTCTTGGAAAATTAAGGCTTTTTATTTTTCCCGTAATATCATTCTGCTAATATTTTCTCCTGTGAAAATTTTGCCTGCCTTTTTTTCTATTTTTGCTGTTGTTTTCTTGTTTATTGTATTTTTAGAATGTCCCATGGGCAAATAAAAAAACAGCCACCTTTGGCAAATAGCCCCGGGGCCACCCTTTGGACACCCCTCAATTTGTGTACCACCCAAAATATTTGAATGTACTTCAAGGTGAAATTACTATGGATTGTAAAAATGTATGATACTTTACAAGCTAAATTGCAGTGCAGTGCAAAAATTGTTGGTCACCCGCTGTTTAACACTTAAAATAAAATAATAAAAATCATTGTAGAACGGCTTACTCAATTTTTTGTCATTTTATAGTAAACAATGCTGAGCAAGAGACTTCCAAAATGTAATGTTTTTTATTACTAATGCCTGTAATTTCAGGGTATTTAGTTACATCACAATATGATGGAGTATTAATTGTACTGAGTTACATTTAACATTAAGCTTTGACTGTACAAATGATACTAATTATAATAAATTATACTACATTGGCCAACTTTGCCTTGATTTTTGTTAAATTTTTCACAAAATGCAAATGCATTGTCTACCTTTATAGCTTTAAATAACATTCAATAATATATATTGGCTTTCTTGCCGATATCGGCCATGCGATATTGTCCAACTCTCAATTTCCGATTGCGATATCAACTTACAGTATACCGATATGTGTAGCATCACATATCGGACACATATGTGTCGTGAAGCTAATGGATACAGCATCAGCAATTACTGTTTGACGTGGCTGTAAACAACCTTGTACAACTTGGGTAAGCAAACATCTTGCGACTGGGACTGGCAAAGCATGGCTTGAGGCGAATCCGGCATTTTGCACGGGAGAAAAACGCAAATTATCCAGTGCAATACACGCCATGATTTTCCAACGGATGGAGGAATTTGAAGTATCGAAGGAAGACGTCTTGGTTCTGCCTCGCAAAACCAACGCTTTGCAGTCCTTGCAAATGGCTAGTTTAATATCATAATAATGCCCTGCGATTGACTGGCGACCAGTCCAGGGTGTACCCCGCCTCTCGCCCAAAGTCTGCTGGGATAGGCTCCAGCATCCCCGCAACCCTAATGAGGATAAGCGGCATCGAAAATGAATGAATGAATGAATAATATCCGAAAGACATAACGTTCGACAGGTACAGAGCGGGCAAGCTCATTACTAGCCAAACACCTTTTTTTAATAAGAACAAACCCAATATCTCGCGATATTACATTTTAATGCTAATATCAGGCAAATATTATCTGTGGCCGATATTATCAGACATTACCATTGAAAAAAACTGCAAAGGTGTCCGTGCCTCACTAGCCACGAACCTCACCGGTACGTAAATATAATGCAAGAAAATGTCTATTGTTATTATAAAAGCAATGATTATTAATGTTGTATTCCAATGATACAAAAAGATTAGCGTTGATACGCTCACAGTGGGTATTCTGATAAGACTCATATTTGCTTATCATAGCTCTGCACACGACTATGACAGTGAATGCAAGGATTACATGAGTTTGGTGAGAGTCCGGTTGGTCTTCAGCGCATCTGCAATCCTCTTGGCGCCGTTTGCTCCAATGCTGTTCTTCCTTATGCTGAACCAAAGTGCATGTAATGAGAAGCACAGGCAGTGATATCTGCTTCTTTAAGTACACACACACACACACACACACACACACCATCTGCACCATTGGCAGATCATTCAGTTGGACTTGCACTCACCACAGCGACGCTAATTTGCAGTTGCACTCCAGCACTTCAGCCAGGGCCCGTGCACCTTCCTCCTCCACGGAGTTGTTCTGGAAGCTAAGGAGTTCAACATCAGTTCAACATCTTCCATCCAGTGGAGCCATCTTGTTTTGGGGGAGCAGGAAAACCATAGCAGTTATACTCACTTGACTGATAACAGCGCTTGATTCATTTTGAGTGCTTCCGCCAGGGATTTGGCGCCTTTAGATCCGATGTTGTTGTTCCGCAGACTCATTTATAATAAATCCAATTGAAACATGCAGACATAAAAAACAAAACTTTGATTCTTTTCAATTAGACATTAAGGCAAATGGCTGGCGACCAGTCCAGGGAGTACCCCGCCTCTCGCCCAAAGCCAGCTGGGATAGGCTCCAGCATACCCGCGACCCTATTGAGGATGAGCGGCATAGAAGATGAATGAATGAATGAATGAACGGGTGCTATTATTTTCGCATTCAATGGCACACTATTCTATGATATTTAATTTGTTTTATTTCAAATGGGACACTGACTGGCATAAATATTGATTTCCATTTAAAGTGTCTGGTTTTTATCAAATGGTACACATCGGCCAAAAAAACATTAGGTGACCAGTAAGAGTGGAGGTAGGTGGACGCAGGTAGACTATATGTTGTGTAGAAGGTGTAACCTGAAGGAGATCAGTGACTGCAAAGCAGCGGTAGGTGAGAGTGTAGCCACACAGCATAGGATGGTGGTGTGTAGGATGACTCTAGTGGTGAGGAAGATGAAGAGGGTAAAGGCAGAGAAGAGGACGAAATGGTGGAAGCTGAAAAAGTAGTGTTGCGTGACTTTTAGGAAGGAGTTGAAAAAGTCTATGGGTGGCCAGGAAGTCCTTCCAGATGACTGGACAACTACAGCTACTGTGATTAGGGAGACAGGTAGGAGAGTACTTGGTGGAAGGAAAACAGATAAGGAGACATGGTGGCGGGATGAGGAGGTGCAGGAGTGAATACAGAGTAAGAGGTTAGCTAAGAAGAAGTGGGACACTGAGAGGACTGAAGAGAGTAGACAGGAGTACAGAGAGATGCAGCGAAAGGTGAAAGTAAAGGTGGCAAAGGCCAAACAAGGGGATTATGATGACTTGTATGCTAGGTTGGACAGCAAGGAGGGAGAGAAAGATCTACACAGGTTGGCAAGGCAGAGGGACAGAGATGGGAAGGACGTGCAGCAGGTTAGGGTGATGAAGGATAAGGATGGAAGGGTAGTGACAGGTGCCAGTAGTGTCATGGGAAGATGGAAAGAGTACTTTGAAGAGTTGATGAATGAGGAAAATGAGAGAGAACAAAGACTAGAAGAGGTGACTGTTGTGGTATTGTATGGGGAAGTCTGGAGTGGCAGAGAAGTATGTTAGAGCGGTGCAGGACATGCACGAGGACTGTAAGACAGTAATGCCGTGTGCTCCAGGTGTGACAGAGGACTTCCAAGTGAAGGTGGGACTCCATCAGGGATCAGCTCTCAGCCCCTTCTTGTTTGCTACGGTGATGGACAGGCATCTTCAAGGACTATGATGTTTGCAGATGACATTGTGATATGTGGTGAGAGCAGGGAACAGGTGGAGGAGAAGCAGGATCTGTATCTGCTCCTTTGTGCAAGGAAGAACAGGATGAGCACTGCCAGAGCCCTACAAAATGACCTCCAGCAGGCCACTGGTGTGAATGTTACTGATCAATCAATCAGAAACAGTCTCCATGAGGGTGGCCTGAGGGCCCGACGTCCTGTAGTGGGCCCTGTACTCGTACTCATTGGACCAGCACTGTAGAGGTCAATTGGCATTTGCCATAGACCACCAGAATTGGCAATTACGCCACTGGCACTCTATGCTCTTCACCGATGAGAGCAAGTTCAACCTGAGCACATGCAACAGATCTGAAAGGGTCTGGAGATGCCGTGGAGAACGTTATGCTGCCTGCAACATCATTTTTCATGACCGGTTTGGTGGTGGGTCAGTGATGGTCTGGGGAGGTTTATCCCTGGAATGACTCACAGACCTCTACTGGTTAGATAATGGCACCCTGACTGCTATTAGGTATCGGGATGTAATCCTTGGACCCTTTGTCAGAACCTGCGCTGGTGCAGTGAGGACCTGTGTTCCTCCTGGTCCACGACAATGTTCGCTAGAGTAAGCAGGCAGTTCCTGGAGGATGATGGAAATGATACCATTGACTGGCCACCCAAAACCCAATAGAACACCTCCAGGACATTATGTTTAGGTCCATCCAGGTTGCTCCTCAGACTGTCCAGGAGCTCAGTGATGCCCTGGTCCAGATCTGGGAGGGGATCCCCCAGGACAGCATCCGTGGTGTCATTAGGGGCATGCCCCGACGTTGTCAGGCATGCGTACAAGCACGTGGAGGCCACGCAAACTACTGGCAATCATTTGGAGTTGCTACAATGACATTTTGGCAAAATGGACCAGTCTGCTGCATCATTTTTTCACTTTCATTTTTGGGGTGTCTTTGATTCCCCCCTCCATAGGGTGATCATTTTTATTTCTATCAAATGATGTGGCATCATTTTGTTACGAATACATCACCTACTTCTTATCAGGAAAGATATTCAAGATCATTTCCTCCCCGTTTACATCTGATGTGTTTTTTCAGCAGTTATAATCATATTTCATTTTTCAACTTTGCATTTGCTTATTATCATTATTAACATTAATATTATTATCTCATGAGATGGCTTAATTATAGAAGAAACATTGATTTTCATGCATTATTTTATGCATTATTGCCAGATAAAAAGGTACACTCAGGGTCCTAATGCCAAAACATGCCACCTTCACAAAAAACGCTGTAAATATATTATATATTCATAATTTTTGTTCACGTATTTTCATATTTTGATACTACTTCATCTTGACTCATGCATAGTGCATGCTGCACTAATTCTATTTTTGAGATTTTTCATCCTTTGCAAGGCGAGTGCATATATTGATTTAACGCAGGCCGCACAGTGGATGAGTGGGTAGCACATTGGCCTCACAGTCAGGAGGTTCAGGGTTAGAATCTCCGTTGGGCATGCCTGTGTGGAGTTTGCATGTTGTCCCGTTTTTGCATGAAGACAGGGAATCTGTTAGAACTTGTGATTGATAACAACACGGACGCTCACTTGAGATGCGTCAGGGTCCGGTTGACCAGGAGGGCTCGACTCAGGGCTCGGACACCTTTACTGCCGACATCGTTGTCTGCTAAACTGATACAGAGAGGGAAAGAATCACATTCCATGAATCGGTGAAAATCCATCACCATATTTTTATAATATAATAATCATTATAATACTAACTGCTAATAATACTATTGAATACCGTAATACCTGCCGTGTAAAACGGGACTTCCATCCCAGGAAGCCAGAACGCCCATCTTGCAATCGAAGTGAGTGAAGTGAAACCCACTTCCTGTACGTTCCTCCGTGTGCCGGCCGCTACGGAATCACAGGAGTGGCAAGGAAACACGTAGAAATATAAAGAGAATCAATAATGTAAAAATATGCAAATGTGGTCATACTCTTTTTCCATTTTGTGGGTGATTTTTATGTTCTGTCTTTGTATTTTCCATTTGCTTTTTCTCATTGCTTTTACCTGACGGCTCAAGCTGCCGACAAAAAGCAAAGACAACGGGCCCTAATCCCATCCAGCCTGTCGGCCCCTTCCTTCAGCAGCTACGATACGGACTCCGTCGTGTAAGATGTTCACGCGGAGTATGTGCATGGTGGCGCGATGGGGATGTTACTTCCTGTCCGTGACGTTTCTTCCGGTCACTCGCGCTACGAGCTACGTGGCAACATGGCTACTACATAGTCACTGCAAGCGGGACTCGTGTGGTCGGGTATGGACTGGTCACCCTGGCAGAAGCAGCAGAGACTGTGGGCGGGGCCTTCTTTTGCTTTTGCTTTTTGTCGCCAGCTTGAGCCATCTGGTAAATGCAATGAGAAACGCAAAGGAAGAAAGTCAACAACAAAATGGACAAACAAAGACAATAGAAAAAGATTATGACTACATTCTCTTTATATTTCCACATGTACGGATTTCCTTTTTATTTTGCCACTCTTGTTATTCCATTGGCCAGTGGTCTTCAAACTGGGGGGCGCGCCCCCTGGGCCACCACGAACGCTTTTCATTATTACCATATTTTTTGAGTGGGGGGGCACTGAAAATCNAGACAATAGAAAAAGATTATGACTACAGTCTCTTTATATTTCCACATGTACGGATTTCCTTTTTATTTTGCCACTCTTGTTATTCCATAGGCCAGTGGTCTTCAAACTGGGGGGCGCGCCCCCTGGGCCACCACGAACGCTTTTCATTATTACCATATTTTTTGAGTGGGGGGGCACTGAAAATCCTTTTTTCTCCAAAAAGGGGGCACTGGAAAAACCTTTTGGGAACCACTGCCATAGGACAAGAAATTCCCCAAAACTTGCATAGCCCGTGCGTGTGGCAAAGTCTAGAGACTTGGGAGTGGTTCACAAGAACCAAGCGAACATTTTGTACAACCCACAGAGTACCCACCGTGTGTTTTGTAATGGAAGGTTTTCCTAATACGTACTTTGGTCTGGTTACTTCCATGAATTGACTTTGTGGGCAATCTGTGATGTAGACCGTACCTCGACTCGGCTGGCATCTTACCTTATTTTCTGAATATGGCAGTCTTTGGCACTCAGGAGGCTGCCCAGTAATTCCATGACATCATCTTTGAAGTGATTACTCTCTAACCTGTCGTGCCAAAAGACAAATGACTCTTTTAGTTGTTGTGTTTTCTTTTCTTTCTTTGCGATGTCTCTAGAATTTGCCCTTTTCACAGCCCAATGGGCACGGCTGGCGTACGCTATTTGGGTTTTGGCCTGCAAATGTCCACACCCTCCCTGTCAGTCAGTCAGTCGGTAAATAAGCGTATTTATTTACAATATTACCAATATAATATAAATTGCAATGAAAAAGCAAATCATGCTATTATTTAATAAGGCATGACCTATCATCTATCATACATTTACCTGATTATTATATCATGTTTTTATAACACAATACGCACAGTACCCTATTTTCCAGAAACTTCCGCCCAGGGTTACTTGCGAGAGGAAGACTTTTCCGGGTGGAAGTCCAGCCGCTAGATATTGGTGCCACATTGGTGCCAACAGGGCTAGACTGCCAACTGCGTGGCAGCGGTGGATGGCAGCAGGCGAACACACGTTTACCAAGACGGGGAGACACGCCGAACGACGTACTCTTTGCCAGTGGATCGCAAACGCCTGGGCTGATATGTCAGTCTCAACCGTGGGCCCGGCTTTCGGGAAGGCAGGAATTGTCACTGCACTGCCGGACAACAGCAGCGACACTGACTTTAATAACAATAATAAAAATAATAATGACTTTGACGGAGCCGAGCACGTGGGATGCCGTGTTCGCCCGACTGTAATATACTGAAAATACGGTATTCCCAAACTATTCACACATTTGTGTTAGTTATGTTCGGTGTCAGTCAACATGAATGCTTTATATATATTTACATTCTTTTCTTCCACCACTGAAATCAGGTACATGTTGAACACAGCAGGTCAGTAAGAAGAGGCAGCTTAACATTGTACTCAGATTCGGATCGACATTTGCAATAAGACTTTTTATCCATTTATGAATGATTCGATTCGAACCCCTTTAAGCCCTCATTATGCCGCACACACTTACTGTGTTAAACATTCATTCATTCATTTTCTATACCGCTTATCCTCATTGGGGTCGCGGGGATGCTGGAGCCTATCCCAGCAGACTTTGGGCGAGAGGCGGGGTACACCCTGGACCGGTCGCCAGCCAATCGCAGGGCACATATAGACAAACAAACATTCATACTCACATTCATACCGATGGACAATTTAGAGCGGCCAATGAAGCTAACGTGCATGTTTTTGCATGTTATTTTGACCAAATTTTTGACCAAAAAACACTAATTTGCGGTACTGTGACTGCCGGATCGTGACTGTGCAGGGATGTGTTGAAACTGGGAAAAGGAGCGAAGGATTGCTTGGCCACCAGTTGCTTTGGGGGGGTTGAGCTAACCTTAGATGGCTGCAGTAGAGAAGCTGTGGCAGCAAACATTTCACAGTGGTGTAGTTCAGGGATGCTGTGAGGTTTGTTTGTTCACCGCACTCGGGGGAAACATGCAGCTGGTATCCCAGCACCACACAATGAGCTCGTGTCAGCTTCCCCGCCAGGCTTCCGAGCCTTAAGTCGTTCTCCACGGCGCGCAGTAGCTCTGTGTGTTGCATCTCTTGCAAACAATAAACCAAGTTGACTGCCCGATGGGACACAACGGCATGGCTGCCATCCAAGAGGTTGTGTAGAAAGCCTGCTGCCGATGCCCTCTGGCTGCCGTCGTCTTTACCTAAAAGACCAGCCAGAGGCTTCAGCGCCAGTGGACACAGGAGGCCTGAGACGAAGCGCGCCAACACATCCAGGTGTCCGTCCTCAGCTTGTTGGGAGCGCTGAATGGCACTTTTGAAATGATTCAGAAAACCAATTTTGGGCCAGGACATAGTGCTTTCTGAGAACAGGTCGAAAATGGCTCGCTTGGAAGAGGCGTAGTAAAACGTTGCCGCAAGAAACTCCTGCAGGGTTAAATGAGCAAAGCGGTACGTTGTGCATAAAACTGTCTCATCTCGAATCAGAAGTCCAGCGGCGGGGCTGTTTGGAGACAAGAGCAGGTCTATCCCGTAGGCTCTAAGGTCCTGCTCGCTGAAGGTGTATTTGTATTTGAGGAGCCCGTAAAAGGCTAGACGTCCAAGATTCCCCAAGAGTTTACGATTGCTCCCATTGAGCTCTTTGACAGGCTCCCTTCCTCGTGGCTCGCCTGATTCTGCCTTCATGCCACAAAAGTGGGCATAGAGCTCAGTACAAGTCCTTGGAAGGTGTTCCTCCTCACCACGTTGGAGGATATACTTAAGAGTTTCAGCCACGATCCAGAAGAAAGACGGTATGTAGCAAAACACCATCAGGTTTTGATGGCTCTGCAAGTGCGCCCAGATTTTATGGGCAAAGTCTGTCTCAGGGATGTGATGGTTGAGGAGAACATGGATGTCCTTCGGGCTAATCCCCGGTACCTCCGTCACTCTGTCCACTAATCCTCCAGGAATGAGTGAAGCCGCTCTAGGTCTGGAGGTCACCCATAAAGCCACACTGGGAAGAAGGTTTCCTCGAATGATGTTTGTCACCAAGTCCTCAACGGGCACCTCTTTCTTTGGGTCATCACATGGGGCTGCATCGGAGAAATTCAAGGTGCAGCGGAATTCATCCAAGCCATCAAATATAAGCAACGTCCGACAGCAGCCGCTCAGGATCAGACCGGGGTCGCTTAAATGAGGGAAGGCCATCTTAACCATCCTTTCTGCTGAGAGCTTCTCCAAGAAGTTGAGTTGAGAAAAAGTAAAAGGTAAGACAAAGCTGACATCAGGACAAACGGCTTCTTGGATCCACCGTCGGATGAAACACTGGACCCTTGTGGTCTTTCCGATTCCACCTACCCCGATTGTGAGGGAGACCCTCGGCGGTAAACTAACCCTTGTGAGGGGTTCCAAGAGATGGTTGAGGCCAAGCTCTCTGAGATGATTCCTCCTTCTACCGCGAGTGGCTCCCACCTGAGTTAGGTCGTGCTCCTTCTGCTGCAGGTCAGAAAGTCCTTCCACCAGAAGTAAGTTTTTAGTGATGTTCAGTTTGGGGCGGTTGTGTCTGGGATGCTCGCAGCGTCGCAGGAGTTCTTCCTTGTGGTCTTGCACCATGGAATCTACAGAGGAAGAACACCGTGAATCATTCATGTCATGGTCAGACCAGTAGGATCAGAAGGACTTCTTGTTGAACCTTCAATGTTCAAGGTTGTTCTTTCCGTTTTCAATGTTTGAGTGACTTTCTGATGATGTTCTAAGGCAGTGGTTCCCAAACCTTTTTTTGCAGCGCCCCCCTTTTGGAGATCCAATAATCATTTGCCCCCCTCCCGAAAAATACGGTAAAAATGAAACGTGTTCGTGGTAGTAAAATTACGTGCATGAAATAAAAACGTATTTCAGAGTCAATCGCTAACAACATCAATGTTTCCATTGCAGATTTGTTGGTAAGCTGAAGACGCTAAAATGGATCTTTTTGGATAAAAATACGTTAAGAACAGAGTTATTATTATTATTATTAAGGACGCAGTGTCCTTACAATACAAGTAACTACTAGTCCAAGTATTCTTATTTACCATAGTTCTTGATAAGCTGGGCCACCGGACAATCTGAGCCCTCTATGAAGTCCCTGATGGCTTCAGAACCTTGTGAGTCTTTCTTCTCCGAGATGGTGGAAATGAGCATGTTGACCTGCTCCTCCAACCGGCCCGCTTCTTTGATCCGGATCTCTTGGGTGGAACTCAGAAGGTGCGTCTTTCTTAAATGGAGCAACAAGCCCTCCAGGAAGGAGGCACCAGTGCAGCGTCGCAGATGGTCTTGGTGAGTTTGGATCCAGTTGAGAGCTAATTTAGGTTGAATAATAACGGTATGATGTTATTTAGAATATGATCTTGGATTGTAAAGCCTCTCACCTGGTGCTTGTGTAATGGAGGATGGAGAGCAGGGAGCGGACTGAAGATCGACATAGCAGTCAGCCTGCCAAGTTATGGCTTTGCTTCTGTCCAGGATGGCATCATAATGACCCTTCCTCTCCATGATAAGCGTTTCTGCAAGAGAGGTCAAAAAGAACTGCTCAAACACCTAAGCATCACTTGTGCATGTTTGCAGGCTGTATGCACTACAAAGAAAAACTGTGCATGATTTGCAAGAATCGGAACCATGGACGATGATTGTCATGTCCAAATAAAGAGGCCAAGGTTCTAATGAGCCTAATGTTTAGATCTTTCAGCAGGAAATGACAGGTGTAAGTAAGACTGCAAAATCTCAGGGGTTCTGATGAAGTCCACTTTCATCTTCACAGTCTTGAGTGGATTCAGGTCCAGAAGGTTCTGACCACACCAGAGGACCAGCTGCTCCACCTTCCATCTGTAGGCAGAGTCCTCCTTGGGGGGCGCCAGTGCTGGTGGTCCGGGGAGGTGGATGTGATGCCCCCCCAGCCTCGCTGGTTCATGTCAGTCAAGAAGCTGGTGATCCACTGAAAGGTAGATCTTCTGGTGGAGGATCTCAGGGAGGATGGAGTTGAACGCTGAGCTGAAGTCCACAAACAGGATCCCTGCTTAGGTCCCCGGGGAGTCGAGGTGATGCAGGATGTAGTGCAGTCCCACGTTGACGCCATCGTCCACCGCCTGTTTGCCCTGTGGGAAAACTGCAAGGGGTCCAGCAGGGGGCCTTCTAAATTGATTTAATTTTTAATTGTCCCCAAAAATTTAATTATTCCTGTTGCCATCGTAAAAACTGTAATTGTTAAAGAACAATCATTACAGTTTTATTGAAAAGTAATTATAAAGTCTCTATAATTTTTGTTTTCATAGTAATAATTTAACAGTAAAACATTATATTTATTTATACAGTTTTATCCACCCCCGATCCTGTCATGCCTGTGGGTCGGAGCTCTCCAGGTTGAGGTGGAGAGAAGAGTGGCAGATGCAGCTGAACGCACCACCATAAACAAGGGACGCCCCCCCCACTCAAGAGGAAACACGGCGGTACCGACTGTGCCCAAGCTTCCCGCATCTCTAGAAATGGCTCAGCTACTCATCAAAGACAATTGAGTTGGTATCACACTTCATTTCCCAGGTCTGGAAAGGCAAGGCATTGGGAACATTCTTCTGGTCATCACCCTCGGTCCAATGGCCTGAAGGAGCGAGGAAAGCAGGACCTGTAGGCCATTCTGAATGTGTTTGTCATGTCCATCCATTTCCCCCGGATCGAGTACGCCCACAACACCCTCGTCTGTTCGGCTACAGCTATTAATGTGCTATTAATTAATTTGATTAGCTCCTTGTTTACATTATCTATAAGTTTACTAAAACTAACACTAGAATAGAATATATTTGTCATCTCCAAATAATAACAACTCTAATAAGTCTTACACATGAAATATGTCATTTATATAGAAATTGAACAGCTTGGGGTCTAATACAGATCCCTGAGGGACCCCGCAAGCAATGGCCAAACAATGGCATTTGTAGTCTCCCAACGTCACATACTGTTGTCTCCCTAATAAATAGCTACGCATCCAGTTCAAAGCCACGCCCCTAATACTGTATCGTTCAAGTTTCGTGAGTAATATCGATCGATTGATTGTGTCAAAGGCTTTTTTTGAAATCGATAAATATCCCAACTGCATTTTTTCTTACTGTCTAAACTATTTGTAATCTCTTCCACTGCCTCGAGTATTGCCATTGATGTTGACCTTCCTGACCTGACTGTCAGGAACGATATTATATTTATCTAGAAATGTATCTAATCTCTTATTCATAAGTTTTTCTAAAATTTTGGAAAACTGAGGGAGCAACGAGACGGGTCTATATTTTGTAAAGATATGTTTGTTCCCATTTTTGTACAGCGGTATTATTTTGGCAATTTTCCTTATACTAGGAAATGTCCCGGGCTGGAATGATAAATTGCGTGTGTATGTTAAGGGTTTGGAGATACTCTTTATTACTCTTTTAACCAACATCATATCTATATCAAAGCAGTCCGTGGATGTTTTGTTTTTACAAATATGAACAATATCTATTGCTCCTGCCTCACTTACTCCAGAGAGAAACATCGAGCGTGAGTTGATTGATATCAGTAACTCCAATTTATCACTCCGGAATATTTGGTGCCAAACCTTGTCCAACATTGACAAACAATTTCTGACAAACAAGAAAACCATTTACTGTTTTATTCACATGATAGATTATTAGATTATTATCTATTCTCATCAATAAAATAGTCTGGATATGTATTATTTTTATTGTTTTTACCTTTAATTGCATGATTAAGTATTCCCCAAACCATTTTAGTCTTATTTTTATTAATATTTAATAAATTGGTATAATATGGTTTCTTATCATATTTGTCAATTTATTTTTTTACAATTTATATCTATGTTTGGATTCTTCAGCTTTTAATGTAATGATTTTTTTTACTTTTTGCAAGCATTTTGTATACCCCTGGTCATCCATGGAGATTTTATAGCATTTCATAATACACACAGTCCCTTTTTAAAACGATGATAAAACTGAAAAAGAAAGTAAAAACTCCAACTAACTACGTCGCGGGTGTTGCTTCTTGTTTCAAACGTTTGTGGGTTGGGCTCTCTCAGGTAAAATGCATCTGAATGTATTTGCAGCCTTTAGTTCACCTTTAAAAGAAGAAAGAGTCCAACAAAAGCCCGGGGGAGTTGCATTTTTCCAGACGTTTTTGGCTGAATGGAAAATTCCACCCCAAAGAACTGGACTAGTTTCTAATATTCTAATTTGCTCCCTTGCTGAGCGACATGAGGTGCACACTCAGCAACCACAAGCACAGAAATACACACATCTTTAAAGTAATACTGTGCTCAAATATCATACGAGACAATCAGCTTCCTGTGTGGCCTGTTGCCAATGACGACGCAACCTCACACAAAGGAAGTTGACTAAATAGCTTGCACCTCATGCGCTGCAGAGTGCAAACCAAGCATCTGCAAAAGGTGCAAAAACCTTCTTCATTGTGTCATCTAATAGCAACCCCTGCACTCTAACAAGACTACACCGAGTCAATCAAATCTGTGCTTCTGTACATTTTCTAACCGCGTTCACAACAAATACCCTTTGGCGTCCAGGCCTGGTGGACTCATGTGGATTCTAGCTGGATCGTTTTCGGCAATGCGGTAGCGTGTGCGGTTTAAAAACACTTACCACGGGCTTTGTCCTCAATGGATGTTAGCTGTTGCCACTTTAGGTGCATCATGTCGAGAGGCCATAATGTTCTCCAGAGTAGATGTGCTGGGCAATGTTTTCAGATGTCTTTGATTCATTTTCCACTTGAGCAAGGAGAACAATGGCAGTCCCCGGAGCCTGAAGTAATCACTGGAGGTCATGTTTTGCGTGCTGTATCCCCCTCACACTAATCTTGTCTTCCTGTGTTGTGGTTTCTCTGCGAAAGCGTTGTATGCACCGAGTGTCACGTCCTCCAAAGCCTCAGTGTTCAGACATCACATCGTCGCATCATCATTGCACCATTTTGTATATAAACTCCCGATTGACATTTTAAAGCCAGTTGAAAAATTGCAAGAATGTTGCGCTGATGGATCTCAGACAGGTTCTAAGTGGAGCTTCAAAATGTAGAGGCAAAAATCTTTGTTCATTCCGAGCCACACAAAATCTACAGGACAGAACATAATAAAAATACACATATGAGCAGGAACAATTTGGCTCGAAAAGGAGTGAGAAGAAGACAAGCTTATTTACTCCCATCCCCTTATTGGTTATATTAACACAATATGCATGAACAAGATCAAGGAAAGGTGTACAAAACTGTGGTGAGACCAGCCATGTTGTTTGCTTTAGAGACAGTGCAGCTGAGGAAAAGACAGGAGGCAGAGCTGGAGGTAGCAGAGATGAAGATGCTGAGGTTCTCTTTGGGTGTGACCAGGATGGACAGGATCAGGAATGAGCACATCAGAGGGACAGCACATGTTAGAGGTTTTGGAGATAAAGTCAGAGAGGCCAGACTGAGATGGTTGGGACATGTCCAGAGGAGAGATAGTGAATATTTTGGTAGAAGGATGCTGAGGTTTGAATTGCCAGGCAGGAGGCCTAGAGGAAGACCAAAGAGGAGGTTTATGGACGTAGTGAAAGAAGACATGAAGGTAGTTGGCGCAAGAAAAGAGGATACAGAAGACAGAGTTAGATGGAGGCAATTGATTGGCTGTGGCGACCGCTGAAGGGATACGCCCAAAGGAAAAGAAGAAGAAGAAGATGCATGAACAAGATATTACACCTACAAACACACATGAACAATATACTTTATTATCAACGTGCTGCACAGCTTGTGACATTACTCATTATTATACCATCGTCATATAGCAACATATCAATCCTGTATTATACCTCATTCTTGGATTTACAGTATGTATATTTATATATACTGTATATAATTTACTTTTTTTTCATGCATACAAGAGAAATGTGATTAAAAGATATACTGTAATAGTAATCAGTGATGATGATAATCATAAATATTCTGATTAGCACGTGTCCCGCAATAAGAGAAACCAAAGACTTTGTGGAACTGTTGCCAGAGAGGGACTGCGCTCTAGCAACACCACCGCTCCTGGCCAAGCGTCCATTACTGTGCATTAAAAGAGACAAGATTTCGGAGGTCTGTTGCTAGGAGATGGATGATCTCCTGCAGCCGAGTTTCCACTTGTCTTCCCTAATCTAAGGATGTTTGATTGTCTGATGATTGATGAGTGCATGTGTCCTATGCTGTGCATTAAGAGAGACAAGATTTTGGAGGTCTACAGCGAGAAGGTGGATGATCTCCTGCGGCCGAGCCTCCAGTTGTCCACACTGCTTTGATGCTTTTGTTCTGTGAGTGGCCTATGCGTGCATAAAAAGAGACAAGATTTTGGAGGTCTGCTGTGGAGGTGGATGATCTCCTGCAACAGAACCTCCACTTGTCTGCCCTGATCCGTTGATTTTATTGTATGAGAAACAATCCAGAAAAAGACAAAACACAGTAATGGCAGTATGGATATCTTTCATGCAATAAATTATATATAATTATATATATATATATGATATATATAATTATATATATATTATAATGGTAATGGCCACAATCAAGCAAGTAAATGATGCTTCCAATAGGAAGTAGCAATATTAGCAATATATGTACTATACATGTGTGATATGAGGTATGATATTCTTATTCCATTCTTAATATAATGCACTGTCATACAATGATCATATTACCTCATTTGTATGTGTTATCATAAGCCAATGGTAAACAAATGGTCATTCAGTTAGTGCATACTTTATGGAGATTAATAGACAATCTGTACACACAGTGATGAGATTAACGTGCAGTACATCAACTCATCATATATAATCATAATCTTTTCTAATATCTTGTATACAGTATATACTGTATATTAATTCATTTATTTTCTATACTCCTCATGAGGGTGGCGGGGATGCTGGAGCCTACCCCAGCTGGCTTTGAGCGGGAGGCGGGGTACACCCTGGACTGGTCGCCAGTCAATTGCAGGGCACATATAGACAAACAAACATTCACATTCATAGAAATTTTTAGAGTCGCCAATGAAGCTAACATGCATGTTTTTGGAACGTGGGAGGAAAGCGGAGTACCCGGAGAAAACCCACGCAGGCACTGGGAGAACATGCAAACTCCACACAGAGTTGCCCAAAGGAGATTTGAACCCAGAAACTCCTGACTGTGAGGCCAACGTGCTACCCACTCGACCACCGTGCGGCCCTATACTGTACACATCAACTAAATAGTCATTCAAAGGATTGCCAAACCCTAGAAACAAAAAAAGTTTGTACAAAATAGTTTTGAGTTTGTAAAGTCAACAGCAGACACTGCTATTTTTTAAACGCCCCTTTCAACTAATCGGCCAACTGCGCAGCCTTAAGAGCGTGCATATCATGAATGCTTGTTTGTTTTCTGAGAATCTACTGCACCTACTGGTAACTTGTTTGCCATTAGGCAATAAAAATATACTAATAACAGTACTTCATCTGGTTAGTCGCATTGGACTGCTATTATTTTGAACACTACTGTATAATTATCAAAACTAACGGTGGATGAGTGGGTAGCACATTGGCCTCACAGTCAAGAGGTTCAGGGTTGGAATCTCCGTTGGGCATCGCTGTGTGGAGTTTGCATGTTCTCCCCCTGCGTGTGTGGGTTTTCTCCGGGTACCCCGGTTTCCTCCCACATTACAAAAACATGCANTATATGTACTATACATGTGTGATATGAGGTATGATATTCTTATTCCATTCTTAATATAATGCACTGTCATACAATGATCATATTACCTCATTTGTATGTGTTATCATAAGCCAATGGTAAACAAATGGTCATTCAGTTAGTGCATACTTTATGGAGATTAATAGACAATCTGTACACACAGTGATGAGATTAACGTGCAGTACATCAACTCATCATATATAATCATAATCTTTTCTAATATCTTGTATACAGTATATACTGTATATTAATTCATTTATTTTCTATACTCCTCATGAGGGTGGTGGGGATGCTGGAGCCTACCCCAGCTGGCTTTGAGCGGGAGGCGGGGTACACCCTGGACTGGCCACCAGTCAATCGCAGGGCACATATAGACAAACAAACATTCACATTCATACAAATTTTTAGAGTCGCCAATGAACCTAACATGCATGTTTTTGGAACGTGGGACGAGGACCCGGAGAAAACCCACGCAGGCACTGGGAGAACATGCAAACTCCACACAGAGATGCCCAACGGAGATTTGAACCCAGAAACTCCTGACTGTGCTACCCACTCGACCACCGTGCGGCCCTATACTGTACACATCAACTAAATAGTCATTCAAAGGATTGCCAAACCCTAGAAACAAAAAAGTTTGTACAAAATAGTTTTGAGTTTGTAAAGCCAACAGCAGACACTGCTATTTTTTAAACGCCCCTTTCAACTAATCGGCCAACTGCGCAGCCTTAAGAGCGTGCATATCATGAATGCTTGTTTGTTTTCTGAGAATCTACTGCACCTACTGGTAACTTGTTTGCCATTAGGCAATAAAAATATACTAATAACAGTACTTCATCTGGTTAGTCGCATTGGACTGCTATTATTTTGAACACTACTGTATAATTATCAAAACTAACGGTGGATGAGTGGGTAGCACATTGGCCTCACAGTCAAGAGGTTCAGGGTTGGAATCTCCGTTGGGCATCGCTGTGTGGAGTTTGCATGTTCTCCCCCTGCGTGTGTGGGTTTTCTCCGGGTACCCCGGTTTCCTCCCACATTACAAAAACATGCACGTTAGCTTCATTGGCCGCTCTAAAGTGTCCATTAGAGTGTGAATGTTTGTTTGTCTATATGTGCCCTGCGATTGGCTGGCGACCAGTCCAGGGTGTACCCCGCCTCCCGCCCAAAGTCAGCTGGGATAGGCTCCAGCAAACCCGCGACCCTAATGAGGATAAGCGGTACAGAAAATGAATGAACTGCATGAAATTTGCTGATCCTGCAAGCAATAGGGTTGTCTTTTGTTTTTATGGACATACCCTTTATCGCCATAATAAGGATAATTTGGTTTTGTTTGAAATTCACCTACTTTTTGTGATATCATTCTCACCAAAAGCTAATAGGAGCATTCATAGAAGAAGGTTATAGCGATTGCTTGACGTTGCCATGGTGAACCCACCCCCCACCGGGCCGCTGTTTCTGCAGCCCAGCGTGAAGCCATATTTAGGGCGCCTGAAGGGGCGTTCTGAAGGGGATGAGGGAGTGTCAAGCCTTTCCGTGTCTCCAGTGAGGAAAACTAAGGTGACACAAAACAGATGAAAATAAATCCAAAGGAGCTTTTTTATTATTATTTTAGGAAAGGGAACACTTCTTTTTCCCCGTGTTGCATGTACAGTAAGTGCAAGAATAGTTTGTACAGAAAATAATCTTTTAATACAGTTTTATTTCAAATGCGATCATTTTATTTAGCGTGCATTTTCCTCATTTTAAATTTAAAAGATACTCTATTACAAAATCAAAACAAACAGTATAAAACTTTACAGTAATATTGTCATTATACATCAAGCAATGCTGGCTGCACAACTCATCATTATGATCAACACTTATAATACTGAAAACACAAGGAAGAAATGATAGCCAATACAGAGCAATTCAACAGACTTTTTGAATGACTTTATGGCCCAAAAAAAAGTCACACTGAAAAGAAAGAAAGTCATAATGTTATGGCAAAAAAAATAACACACAAATGTGAGCATAAAGGAAAATTACCAAAAAAGCCTACATTAAAAAAAACAATTTTGTGTAGCTAATGTTGCAATTTATCAATTACATCAAAATATAGCAAAAATAACATCAAAATATCACCAAAAAATAAATAATTTCACAGTATTAGTTTTGTGGGAATAACCTTTTAATTCAGNAAAAAAAAATAACACACAAATGTGAGCATAAAGGAAAATTACCAAAAAAGCCTACATTAAAAAAAACAATTTTGTGTAGCTAATGTTGCAATTTATCAATTACATCAAAATATAGCAAAAATAACATCAAAATATCACCAAAAAATAAATAATTTCACAGTATTAGTTTTGTGGGAATAACCTTTTAATTCAGTTTTCCCTCGCCACATCACGGCTTTACTTTGTCACGGCAACAACAAGCGTTGTTGTTTCTTGGTTGACAATGGCGGGTTATTTGTCAAATATGCATGCTTGAGGAAATTGTACATATTTGTGGCCTAAATGAAGCACTTGCAAGCGTAAAACTAAAATACAAAAATAAAAGACATTCAAGACACACTGACATGTATTATTCCTCACTGGTCACAAGGTGTCATTCATTCATTCATTTTCTATACCGCTTGTCCTCATAGGGGCCACGGGGATGCTGGAGCCTATCCCAGCTGGCTTTGGGTGGGAGGCGGGGTACACCCTGGACTGGTCGCCAGTCAATGGCAGGGCACATATAGACAAACAAAGACATTCATACTGATGGACAATTTAGAGCGGCCAATGAAGCTAACATGCATGTTTTTGGAATGTGGGAGGAAACCGGAGTACCCGGAGAAAACCCACACACGCACGGGGAGAACATGCAAACTCCACTCCACACAGAGATGCCCAACGGAGATTCGAACCCTGAACCTCCTGACTGTGAGGCCGACGTGCTACCCAGTCAGCCACCGTGCGGCCATCACGAAGGTAGGCTCCATAGGTGTCTATGGATCAAAAAAACGACAACACCCAACTCTAATGGGAAAGTTCATTTTACGTCTTACTTGCTCTTATTATGTCTGCTATATTGGGTAATACGAGTGTAAAGGTCACTATAGGGGTGTTATTTCATATCTGGAGGCTCTAATACATTTAAAAACTGTATTAAGAAGGCCATAATCATGTTTTCCATGCTCTTATCTACAATTCCGTTCATAAATAAGGAATTCCACTTTGACCACAATAAACGAGCGATGACTATATTATTAAAACAGATGAATGAGAAAATCGGGTTTACGAGGCAAATGTAATTTCTTTATAACATAATATTATGAGGATAAAGCCATAAAACTACACGACAAAAGTCCTAATTTTGAAGAAAAAAAATGAATGAGGAAAATTTGTACTTTATGAGGCTAGTGATGTGATCTTACAGCAGTAAATGTCACATTATGAGATTAAAACCTAAACATCATAAGGAAAAGTCCAAACAATTCATCTGGATTTTTAGGAGGCAATTTTTTTATTAACAGGAAAAAAGTCACGAGATTACAAGAAAGACGGAATGCCGTAATCATGAATCATCTGAATGAAGAGGAGGCTAATGGAATGTCCACATTTTCTGGCTTCCGATACCATTTTTTGCGTAGTCTTGCCGATCCGATAGTGACCCTTTTTTATTTTGTTAGTGATAAACTTTTGTTACAAACGGGAAGTTGTGGATTCAGCAACAACATTGTTTGGCTTTCGTATAAAAATAGTCCAACCAATAAAAGGTAAAATTGGAAAAAATGGGCGTTCGGAGACGCACATTTTGTGCTTTAAGCTGCTGGTTAGTGTGTGGGCTATAGAGGGCGAAGGTGCTCAGCATGCTGGGTAAAGCAAGCGAGCGTTTGGTGTCAAGGGTGGAATAAGAAAACTAGCAAGTGTGGTGGCACCGTGCATGTGGTGAGGAATGTCTGAGGAATGAATGTCTGCCTGAAGGACTGCGAGTGCTGCAACTGAATTACAGCCACCCTGACACGGAATTATTCAGCTGCCATTGCAATACTTGTAGGGTAGAACTAATCATTTGACATAGTTATGGACCAATTTGTGGTGGAATTTTCAACTTATCACTTTGCTTTACAAACTCTCTTCAATGCAATAGTAATTTATTGACAGTCCCTGGTCACGACGGTAGGTAGAACGGCACTTCCCGTGTGACAGAGCAGTCTGAACACAGTGAGGGGGAACTGCCGCTGTTGCTATTGATACACAGGTAATGTTGTACAACAAAATATTACAAAAAAGTCAGAATTTTACAAGATAAAAATCATATCAAGAAAAACAGTGGCATTCATTTTCATCATATTGTTATTATTCACCAATAACTGCTCATGCAGTTGGATTTTTTGGCTTCTGACTGTTTTTGTGTGCCTTTCTTCTCCAAGTTTTAGGACATTTTTTCTAATGAAAAATTAAAAAAACAGTCAAACGTTCAAGAAAGTGTCTCCAAACGTTTGGCAGGTTCTTTTCATTCTGCATATACTCTCACGATGTTGTGACTTTTACTTTCTTGGGAAAGCATTCACAAAACTTTATGGATTATTTTTTGTATTGATGTTTTCTCGTCAGTGTGGCACTCCTACTCCTGTGTATATAATTGGACTGCGTGTACGGCATGTAGCATCACCAGATCAAAATTCTTGCAGTATGGAGCCGGAGCAGCTGGTCCCTTGGCAAATGAGGGCTCGGTGACAAAAAAAAAAAGGCGCTAGCAAAATAAAACAAACAAACAAAAAAAAGTCCACATCACGTCCCTTTTCCATTTCAGGGGCACGGGAACAGGTTGCGTCACGTCACCAAGTAACAGTGGTTATCTGTAACATCAGCGCTGTTCACACAATAACACCTTTAGAAAAATATGCTTCAGGTCCATCAGCACGCACGCGCACGTGCACACACCTTCTGAAATCCCACTCCTCACTTCCGGGAGCTCTTCCTCTTCCTGGATTATAGCTCTGATAGTCCCTCGGCGTTCTCGCTCAGCTCCATGGTGTAATAATCCAACGGACGCCTAAGAAGACAGGAAGCTTTTTACACTGCTTCTCTGTGATGGACACCTCCTCCACCACAAGCTGTTCCTGATAGTGTTTTCATTTCCTGTTCGGGTAGTTAAGTCACTCTACACATACTTACACTAAAAGGTGCACATTTTGGTTGACGTGTTTGAATACGATTTACTTACACACTTGTGTCTTCCGAGGTGCTGCCAATAGTGATGGATCGTTCGTGAACGATTCGTTCATTTCGACTGAATCTTAAATGTGACTCAGGAAGAAGGAACCGTTCGGGAAGTGATTCTTTCAGTCGTGCATGCGCATTTGCGTAACATCCTAGCTGTTCTGCGGTGGAATCAGTTGACCCGTTTAGAGTCTTCGCGTTTGAGTCGTTCGTTCACTACGCGACACGCTGCCTGAGCCGGAAAGAGAATCGATTGGTTCACCTGTCGAGTTTTCGGGTTTGAGTCGATCGTTCATCCCCGTGACAGCCCCACGCGTGACCCAAGCACATTATGTTTCCAAGGGAATTACTTCAGCTCTACACTTTTATTTCAAAACGTTCGAGTTAGTATTTTAAACTAACATCAATCATTCCAATTTAAAATGGCTTTTGCTTTTACTTTGTCAATGTTCTCTTTGACCAATCTTTTTCTTCAAGTATATCAAGTCTGAATTATTATACAGTAAAAGTGAACACTACCATAGAAGAATGAAAGATTATTAAATATAAGTAAATTAGTAAATATAAGTAAATTAGTAAATATAAGTAAATTGTAGGCTTTGATTGTTTTATTAGGTTATGGTTTGCTTACTGATGGACAAACACAAAAAGATAACAAATTAGGCAACTTAATATTTCATTTATATCAGTTTTTTTAATATAACAAAAACAAAAAACAGATTCTCAGGAAACATTAACAAAATTACAAGGTCACAAATGAGGAAAATGCGCATCTTTTGATAGTTTTATGATAATTTCTAAGTATGATATGACAAATAGAGTTTTACTTTTGTATTTGACTGCGGTACGGATCGGAAAAGAGGTCACGTGGCAAAAGAACTAACGACTCAAAACCCGAAGACTCGAGAGGCGAACTAATCGATTCTCCTTCCGGCTCATGCAGCATAAGTTAGGCTTACGGGGCTGTCATGTGATGAACGAACGACTCGAAAAGAGACAGAGAGGTGAGGGGAGTGATTCATAGACAAAATACCCGGGTAAACAATGAATTCATCTTTTCAGTTTCTTCTAGCATTATAATTGTGAGATTAACATTTGTGTAAGCAGTAGATGTGATAGGGAACAAACATGGTGCATTTTTATCATATTTTGCTAAAATGAACACAAGGAACGAAATGACTCGAAAAAAGATTCGTTCTTTTTACTGAACAGGACTCAAAGACCTGAGTCGGTAAAATGATCCGAACTTCCCATCACTAGTTAAGTCACACTTCACATGTTAAGCAGTTTTAGGTACTTCTACTAAAAGGTACTTCTACAATTTGGTTGACGTGTCTGAATATGATTTCCATACACACTCGTGTCTTCTGAGGCGCTGCCAAAAGATTGGAGGCCATTTTGAATGCATGGACCAAACTATGAACCAATGGACCAAGATGTATTTTTATTTTATTGTTAGATGTATTTTTGTCATAACTAAATCTAATATATTTGTCCATTTTTAAAACCTCGTCCTTGCCTTTATCTGTTTGGTCCTCTACTTTCTCCGTTGTTTACACACCTTGTCTGAAAGCATGCCCCGTACTTTCAGAACGCAACACACTCTGCCTATGCAGATCTATGCAAACACACACACACACACACACACACACAGTGCAGAGTGTTAGGCAGAACCACGAGGGGAATTATAAGTGCAATGAAAAGTCCTCACCTCCTTTTGTAGAAATATGTGAATAGAGCCGCTCCAAGCGCTAGTAGCAGAAGTACAGCTACTATAAGCCCAATCTGCAAGCCCAGGGCCGGACCTACACAGCGCAGAGACGGAGTTATTCTTCATTCCAAACAGTCACGACAAAAGAACTCGGAGGGCGCGGACGTCCGCCAAGCGCCGTAGCTTCTGAGGATACAACGAATCGCTCGGCACACACACCATAATTAGGCTTGTTGGTTCTTTGTCGCTTCTTTTGTTCTCTTCCAACGGTGACAATTCCAAAGGTCTCCAAATTTTCCAGACTGTGGGTCATAGTATCCAAAATGATTCTATTTTCTGGGTCAGTCTTTGATATTTTGTAAAAATCTGTTGTCCTGAATTTTTGTTTTTTTTTTTACCAAGTGCTCTGACCATTTTTGTGGAGTTTATATGCACAAATGCCAAACTCACAATGTTAAAGAATCCTGAAAAAGAAAAATCCTGAATCCGGACGGATGTTTCGGACCTTAATCAGTTCTTCCGTATCTCATTTCTGACATTCATTCATTCATTTTCTATACCGCTTATCCTCATTAGGGTCACGGGGATGCTGGAGCCTATCCCAGCAGACTTTGGGCGAGAGGCGGGGTACACCCTGGACTGGTCCCCAGCCAATCGCAGGGCACATACAGACAAACAAACATTCACACTCTAAAGGACAATTTAGAGCGGCCAATGAAGCTAACATGCATGTTTTTTGGAATGTGGGAGGAAACCGCAGTACCCGCAGAAAACCCACACACGCACGGGAAAAACATGCAAACTCCACACAGAGATGCCCAACGGAGATTTGAACCCAGGTCTTCCAGATCTCCTGACTGTGTGGCCAATGTGCTAACCACTCAGCCACCGTGCGGCCTGCCACCTTTAATAATGTACCTAATTATGTAGCATAAAAGGTGACCAACAAAACAATCAGGTTCCAAAACAAAGTCATGCTAAACCTTCTGTACTGAAAAGAATACAAAAATGTAACATTTTCACACATTTTTGCAAAATATTGTTAGAATCGTGACAATTGTTACACAATCGTCGCTCGCCACGACATCGCTTTCACTTGATCATGGTTTTCAAAAATGAATGAATTCATAAATGAAAATTGATGTTTGACTATTATTGGTCAAGAAATATTTAAAGACAAGTCATATGTAGAATTCAACATTTCATTGATGACCTTTGTACTGCATGTAGTCAGCCATGGCATGTCCGACATGATAAAGTGAAATGAAGTTATCCTCCCGTTCTGTGTGGAAGTGGTAAGTTACTTTGTCCTGCTTCCCCACTCCGTTTGAAATCCTTTCTTATAATTTGACTACATACATTAGAGGCTAGTAGTTACCTTGGTAGCATGCTATACTTAAAGAAAAT
Organism: Oostethus manadensis; assembly: GCA_024372805.1. Lineage (NCBI taxonomy): Eukaryota > Metazoa > Chordata > Actinopteri > Syngnathiformes > Syngnathidae > Oostethus > Oostethus manadensis. The sequence continues at coordinate 4,509,022 of QODF01000050.1, read as the reverse complement.
ACTGCACTTAAAAAAATGTTTTAATCAGTCGAAGGGGCTAGGCTAACCTGTGCTCCTGCGGCGGTCTGTGGTGGGGGCAGAACAAACGTCCGTCTGGACCTGTGAGAGGTTCATGGGGGATGTCCGGATGATGAGGGCCCTCTGATGATCCGACAAGGCCCGGATGTTGCCCCACACACGCAACCAGCCCGACACGCATGAGAAATTGGCCCCTTGAACAAAAATCCAGACAGCAGAGATGCAGACATCAATGGCGGCGCACTGTTACCCTGCTGGTACTGCGTGATAGAACTGTTTTGGTATGTGTTTTAAATTCACCTTGGAGTGATAAAGCAGTGATTCCACAAAGGCACTTCTGCTCCAAATATTCAGCCACCTCTGCCACCCTCCTCCCGTGAACCAGCCCACTGCAATCTGCAAAAACACACCACGGCGTTAGCTTCGGTGATGACTTTATCCGATACCACACATCCCGGGATCCCAAAGTGCGGCACGCGTGCCCACACGGGTACGCCAAATGTGACGGGGGCATGCGAGTAAAAATGACAAAAAAATAGCGCCCAGCACAATTACGAGTGCACCTGAACGCCTCATTCTGCACGAGGAGTAAGGAGACGGAGTGGAAGTTGCTCCCTGCTGTGTGTGTGACCCATCACGTGACCCAACAGGTACGTTTGATGATTATTTTGTGCATCGAGAGTGTTTGATTATGAAGATTTCTCTCGAGCAAACCTGTCACTGTAAACGGGGACTCCCCGAAAATAAGGCTTTATCCTTGGTTCTATGAATTTTTGTATTATGGATACTGCATCATCATGATGAAGCTTTCCCCTTCATTTGGGTAAAAAATCAATACGCAGACTTCAACCGTAACCATCGTGAGTGGAGCTCCAATTCAACCCATTCAAAGGGAAGGATTCCCACATCCGACTGGAAAAGGACCCCGTGATTTCCGCGTTAACTGAAAAGCGGAATTGGCCAATAAAAGATTTTTAAAAATATACTATTAAAGGGTAAAAACTGACATGATGTGAATAAAATGAGATGAGAAGGAACATTCATGCGGTATCCTCATTACAAATGACAGAAGTTGGACAGCTTTCTGAGAGAGGAGGCCTTCAAGCCTGGAAGTCATGAAGGAAAAACATTATTATTGTTTTAAATGGACATGGTTTTGCAGCATCAAGGCTAGATTTTGGACAACACACCTACATGAGTCTTATTTCAATCTGTTGAAAAACTTGGGACCTTCAAGCGGACTTACCCATCACATCACCGTCCGGTACCATTACAGTTTCTCCGCGCGCCTTTCAGCGGTTGGGTTTCATTTACCTCTCAACTCCGCCGTCGGCCAGTCACCGGACAGCGGTCCAAGGCAGACGTCAATCTGACTGGAGAAGGCGGAGCTGGGGCAGATGTTGGCGCGGCGAGGCGTCGGAGAAGACGTGGTCCAGGAAGAGGAGCTCCTCGCCTCACAGCACGCACAGCGACTAAGCGAGACCAGACCATCTTCGACTGACCTGCGTATGCATATAGCAATATACATTAATTCTAATTAATACTAAAACAAAACAACTGCAAACAATTAGGAGCTTTCGAGAACTATATGCCTAAACAAAATCTTAAAACTGTTTTTTTGTGTTTTTTGACACGCAAGCACATTGCCTGCCCCGTGCATGAGGATAATGTATTATGAAGACAACAAATTCATTCACTTTTCAGTATTTCTTGTTTTGAAAGTAGAACAGAGGAAGAAACAAGAAAAAAGGCAAAATACAGGAAAAAACGGGAAGGTTGAGACGTACACACGGGAAATAATGTTCTTACGCAAGGTTTGATTTTTCGGAAGGTGCACATTTTCACATTTCGGGAGGGGCAATGTGTTTCGGGTGTCATGGCGTCAGATGTGACTGTTTAGGGCGGGGGGTCGGGAACCCGTGGCTCGGGAGCCAGATGTGGCTCTTTTGATGACCAAGTATTTTAATGTAGTTTTTTGCTCAAATGTACGCAACATATCTTGCTTTACAAAAGGGCAGTTCAAAGTGCCACCTGAGGGATTTCTTACCCTGCCGCATATTCCAAAAATACAATCTAACCGAAAACTTTAAGGAAACGGCAAAAATGGAAAAATCTGCAGTAATTTTACAAAATTAAAGTCAAAATTTTAGGAACATTTTTTGGGGGGAATAAAGTCAAAATATTACAGGAATAAATTCCCAACTACAAGAAAAGTTGAAAAAATAGAACATTTTAAAAATAAAACAGCAGAAAATGCTGTAATTTTACCAGTAGATATCCAAAGTACTAAGAGAAAAAGAAGTCACAATTTTCAAGACTATAATTGTAATGTTATGAGTACAAATCAATGTCATTTTATTAGCATAGAGTTCATTTGAAATTTTTTTCAATGTCGTTGTTATGAGAAGCAAACCAAACAATATAAAGTTGTAATTTTTTGAATATTAGGTTGGGAAAAAATGATATGGGAATAAAGTTAAAATATTGTGGAAATAAAGTCTTAATATTCCAAATCAATATATTATTTTGGTTTTAAAATGTAAAATGTTTTTTTGCTGAGATTTTATAGTACAACATGGCAGGAACTCCAGTGTTAGAAATAACATTCAAAATATAAAACCTTCTCAGCACTTTCTTCCATCCAATTCAGAGACGAATTACTAATTATTCAAGTCATTACTTGCTTCAGAATGCACTTTTTAGTTAAACAAAATAGGATATGGGCTCTCACGGAAAAACATATGAAAATATGTGGCTTCCATGGCTCTCCTAGCCCAAACGGTTCCCGGCCCCCGGTTTAGACGGACCGGGCCAAAGAAAACTCTAACGACAAAGATGGCATTGAAACTATTCCAACGGTTTTAAACGGGAACACACAACAGCAGAGCAGAGTGATATTGTGACGCTGTAGTAGGAGAACTACTCTCAAGTGCTTGCTGAAAATGAGTGCTCCTCAGGTTGGCATGTGCCGTATGGGTGATAAATATCCGCCACCGCATCCGCATGTGGGTTTATTTCTCGGGTTGCGGCACCACCCATGCAGAAAAACAACAATCAGAAAAGGCTTATTTCAGCCTAAGCTGCTGGGAGGAGGGACTGTAAATGATTGGAACCGTCACCCCAAACAGTTTTGGGGCTATTCTATAATACTACTGTGCATTGTTCCGGGGGGACACAATTCCAAAAAGCCAAGGACAGTGGCCTGGAATTCTCCCTTCGCTATTCTTATTTATTTTCTCATTTCTTACAGGACGCAGGTGAAAAGTTCAATACTTGCAAATGCTGGACCAAATCTGGAAGAAAAGATCCCAAATTCCTTATCAGTGGAGGAAGGGAATGAATAGATAGGATGTAGGTAGGAAGCCCAACTCCATGTTCCAAAAAAAAGTTAATATTGTCAATAAATGTCAGGTGAAAACATCCACTGATTGTAATGAAATCAAAATGAAAAGCATAAAAAGGTCAGTAACCAGACTGCGGAACAACCTGACAGAACTCATAAAAAGGATTCTCTTTTGTATTGTTACCTGATAGAACCGCAGCACCCGACGAACACAAGTGCAGCTAGACCGGTGATTCTCAGTTCTTTTCTGTCGCGGCCCCCCTAGGGGCTAGGAATGCTGCCCCCCTTTGAAATACTACTGACAACTGATACTATCTATTTATTCATCTGTACTGTGCAGACTCCATTTGAAGCTGAAACCAGGAAATTGCAACAAAATGGCGAGCTGTGCAGTCAAATATTGGCAGGTTTACACGAACACTGAAAGTACTCGTTTCTCGTGGGGAGTGACAGTTTGCCGCGCCCCCACAGGGGGGCCCGCCCCACTACAGGAGAACCACTGCGCTAGACCCACTCTGAGCTGACTGTCTTTGCAAAGAGAGACATTTTTATTTTCTGAAAAATGTCCTGTTTATTTTTTACATTATTACAATAGATGCTGTGATATTTTTACGTATGATTATTTCGAGTATACTCTAACTGTGAATGGCTTCCGATTTCACATACAGTCCAGTATTGCCAACTTGGCGTGTTTCTCGCTAAATCTGGAGACTTTCCAAACCTTATTTTCTCAAAATGACTTTTCCTGGCATCATTGGGAGAGTTTTTTATTGACAGTCCCTAGAAAAACAGGGGGCACTCCCGTGCAAGCTCGCCGTAACATGCGAGAGCAGTCCGGGCACAGTGAGGGAGGACTACCGCTGTAGCTACGGAGCCGAATATCAGACATCCAACTTTACCACGGTGTATTTGCAGACTTAAAAGTGAAAGCGCATAATGTTCTGAGCTGTGAGTGCAGTCAGTCACCTGCCGCTGCACATACCCTGCCTCTCCTGGAGTCACCATCTCGGCGATTAGCGTGTCACAAGCTGTGAGCACATAGCCACAGCTCACTTCTCGTTACAAAACATATTGCTATGCTACACTTAATGACATTGTTTTATTTTTACTGCGCGGTAACTTGTTTCAGACGCAACTCAAAACTCCTCTTTTTTCTCTCCCATGCAGTGAGACGCACTGCTGCACTAGCCTACCTCCCCCTCCCTTGCTCATCCAATCAGCAGTCAAGACAGTCTTTCCCATTCTTTTCCACAGTTCCCCTACTTTAGTGTTAGAAAAAATCACAGCGTTTAGCAAAGGGAGGCGCAGCAAGGTGGCCGAAGAGCCGCGGGTTGCCGAGCCCTGGGTTAGACACGTTTATAAACAAGAAGGAATTACTCAACAATACGGTCATGTTAATGTAAATCAAAATACACAGCAGGAAGTGAGCTCCCGTGACTGGTTATGCGCCTGTGATGCGATCATACCCAGAAGAGCGCAAACTGACCTTGCCTGGTGGTTACTGTACAAGGTTCCTGATGCGCTTACCCGAGAGCTGGTATGACCTGGCTCCCTCTATTGGTGGAGAGGGAGGAGAGCAGCATCTGGTTCTCGCTGAACACCAGCTGGTCTCGCAGGCTGGAGTTGGTCAAAGCGGTGCCAGCTCTGCACACACTGAAGAGGTCGTAGCAAAGAACCACCGCCCCTCTTGCCGGCACTGCACTGCCTTCTGGGAAAGTCTGATCTATGCAGACGCGTCAGATAAGAGCGTGAACAGAGCAGGACAGTTGCAATGGACACTATACAACTTCTACACACTGTCTTCTCACCTGCTCCTGTGATGTTCCCCACCATGTAGAATCCATCCTGGTCGACAGATCCGGTCAGAGGAAGAGCCATGACCCCACGCTCCTGGGCGAACACAACCAGCACCAGGCCACGCAGCTCCGTCATCGGGGGCCCGTGCAGCTCCACGAAGGCCCTCTGCTGGCTGTGATTTGTCCAGAGGCCACTGGCCACCTCACTGATGACCACGCCCTCTGGAGGGGGAGGAGGGCGGGGACAGCTGTTCTCCCTCAGCGGAGTGGGCGGTGCTACCTGCGGCGGTTAAAACATGCCATATTTTTACCAAATCACAATTCCCATTCCTCGTTGGATTCCGGTTGCAAATGATTCCCGTTTTCTTACCACCTTTCAGCTGGGTCTGCTCGTGACCTTCATGTGTGAAGTGCCATGAGATAACCGCTGTTGTGATTTGGCGCCGCACAAATTGGGTTGAATTCTCCATTCTGATGTTTTTGGTGGTTTAACTGGTTTAAATGCCGAGTTCTTGTCGGATGAACTATNCAAGTGGAAGAGTGAGGTTACAGGGAGAAGAGATAAAGAAGGTGGAGGATTTTAAGTACTTAGGGTCAACAGTCCAGAGCAATGGAGAGTGTGGAAAAGAGGTGAAGAAGCGTGTGCAGGCAGGCTGGAATGGGTGGAGAAAAGTGTCGGGTGTGATGTGTGATAGAAGAGTTTCAGCTAAAATGAAAGGAAAGGTGTACAAAACTGTGGTGAGACCAGCGATGTTGTTTGGTTTAGAGACAGTGCCGCTGAGGAAAAGACAGGAGGCAGAGCTGGAGGTAGCAGAGATGAAGATGCTGAGGTTCTCTTTGGGTGTGACCAGGATGGACAGGATCAGGAATGAGCACATCAGAGGGACAGCACATGTTAGAGGTTTTGGAGATAAAGTCAGAGAGGCCAGACTGAGATGGTTGGGACATGTCCAGAGGAGAGATAGTGAATATGTTGGTAGAAGGATGCTGAGTTTTGAATTGCCAGGCAGGAGGTCTAGAGGAAGACCAAAGAGGAGGTTTATGGACGTAGCGAAAGAGGACCAGCAAAATTTGTTGTCATGATAGGCCCGCACCTTTATTTTGTTAACACAAGTTCACAGAATAGCGCTCTTATGTTGTTTAGTTCCACTTCAAGAAGCTAATTGCTGATGCTGTATTGATTAGCTTCACAACAGATACGTGTTAATTCTAAGACAGGAGATATGTGATGATACACATACCTGTGTCGGTTCATATCCGGATCCAAAATTGACAGTTGGACAATATCTGCATGTCTGATATCGGCAAAAAAGACAACATCGGGTTTCATTATTTTCTAACGATCCTGTGAGAATTGGAATGCTGGTTCCCATCGATGCCTGAGACTTGATGCCCAACCTGATTAGACAGCATGACTATTCCTCAGCTGGCCACAGTAAAAGGTCACTCCAAAATGTACAGTCTAGAGTCATGGCGTGGCTGAAAACATTCCGGTTCTTGCATGGCCGTCATACTAACCCCACTTGTCCCCCGTTGGGCATGTTTGGGATGCTCTGGATGGGCGTATGTCGTACTTGAGGCAAAAGTGGTCACAGCAAATACTGACTGTTTTTCTGAATATAGTCATTTATTATTGATCATGCTTTTATTTATCCATGTCCACCTTCTGTGTACTTACCAAAGAGATTTTAAAAAGTTTTAATTTTGCTGTTTTTTCTAGCAAATACTGTACTACTAGGTAATATGTCTAATGGCACCATCTAGTGGTGAGGCTAGCAAATTACAATTCATCACCTTCCAAAATGTGTGCAAACTAAGAATACTGGGAAGATGACATTTTTAATTTGAAGGAATTTAACATTACTAACAACAAGAATTGAAATATATTCCTAATTATGAATATGGGAAACAGAAAAGTGGGTGACTTAATACTCACAGAAAATGCAGACAGGTCGTAGGGGTAAAGGCCTCTGCAGCGGCTGAGCGCCTCATCATCGGGCAGAACCTCCGGATCCTCCAGCAAGGGGAGCTGTCCCGGTGTCAGCGCTTTACTCAACTCTTGCGCCTCCTTGTCTGATCCCCTCTGTCGGTAAACGACAGCATCCAGGAGCCCTTTGGTGGGGATCCCCCTTTGTTGTGCCGATGGAGGACCAAAGGGGCTGCGGTAGAGCGCCACCGCATCTGGCCCGTTCTGAATGGTGTTGGGAGGAAGGCGGAGAGAGGGTGCCGGCACCAGTCTGTCGCTGCCCAACAGGAAGTAGCCCTTGGCGGTGGTGAAGTGTCCGCTGAGGCTGATCTCCCTGTAGGGTTTGTTGTTGTGGGCACTGAAAAGGAGAATCCAGACCCCCTGCAGGGAGACCCGGCGGCCCGAGGGGTGCCACAGCTCAATATACTCGCCATCCTCAGCGGCGCCGGGCGTGTCCGTGTTGAGCTCGTTGATGAGGAAGTCGCTGTTGCCCCAGGGCGGGAGGTGTGGGGATACGTCTAGCCCTCCTCCTGGAACTCCAGACAGCAGAGCAGATTTATTGCTAGTTGTGTTTTCTTTGTGTTTTTCAAGCAGCACTCTTGTGCTCAATGTTGCAGATTTGCAACCACCCCCGCTTGGATGAGTTTGGTGTCGGACAACTTGCCTAGAACCTTGAACTAAACCCAACAAACATCTTTGGGGTTGGAGTTGTGGATGATAAGACAAAAATGTTGAATTTTTCCATTTATGCCCATAAAGCTCAGGGGTCGGGAAGCTTTCGGGCTAAGAGAGCCATGAAAGGCCCATATTTTCAAATGTATCATATTTTTTACCAGTGGTTGCAATTAAAACTCTGCATTTTAAAGCAAGTCATTACTTTAATAATTAGTAATTAGTCTCTGCGACCCTAATGAGGATAAGCGGTATAGACAATGAATGAATGAATGAATTGGAAAAGTGCTGAAAAGTTTTTAAATTTTGTATGTTATTTCTAACACCGTGATTCCTGTCATGTTTTACTTTAACATATCAGCAAAAAAACAAAGCAAAAATAATTATATAATAATTACATTTAATTGTAATATTAGGACTTTATTCCCACAATATTTTAACTTTATTCCCGTATTTTTTTTTCCCCAACCTAATATTCCAAAGATTACAACTTTATATTGTTCTGTTTGTTTCTCGTAAAATAACAACATTAAAAAAACAACAACATTATGTTACTAAAATGACTTTTTTTTTTTATTCACATAAAATTTTAACTTTTGACTCTTAATATTTTGATTTTCTACTCCTAAATTACAACAAATTATTTTCAATTTGTGCTGTTTTTTTTCCTAAGTTTTACAACTTTTCTCCTAATTTCTGACTTTATTCCTGTAATATTTTGACATTAATCTCCCAATATTAAAACCTTTTCCGGAACCTAGATTGCCAAAAATGACAACTTTTTTTGGTAGATTGCATTTTTTCCCCCTAACATTTTGACTTTATTTTCATAAAATTACTGCTGATGTGCCACGGGCCAATAAATCGCTCGGACCGCACTTTGGACACCCCCCGTTGTAAAGAAAGATACTGTATGTGACAGATATTCTAAGAAAACACGACATTGAAATAAATAAATGTGATGGTGTTGAGAAACACCATCAAGTGAGGCACGTAGCTTCCCTACCCCTGAGTTTGCAGTGAAGAGTGGGACCACACACACAATAGCTGAGTCACAAATGTGACGTTTGAAAGCTAAAGCAGAAGTAGATAAAGCTGCTGGAAGCTCACACCTCATGATGCTTAAAAACTGAGGATATATGAGCAGTAGTCCATTCAAACACTCACCCATGCTGTGAGGGCAGATTTTTGGCCAGGGGCACTGGTTGGGCTGCCCCGGGGTTTGCGGGGCCTCCCAAAAGACACCAGGATCTCTGGTCCATGTGGCCACACCACAACGACTGAGGTAGAAGCCTCCCTCTTTCAAACTAAAAGAAAAGAAAATCAGTCAGTGCAATGTCAATAAGGGGGTGTCATTTTGTCCTTTAAATAAAAATGAACCGGCCCGCACGAGTCTTCCTCTGCATGTGCATGTGACACCAAAGTCACGGTGACTAAATAAGCACGACACATTTAGGGAAGAGCGCTTAGAGGAACAGGGGCCGCAAGTTGACCAAGCAGCCGCTACAAAAACTCAAATATGTTGCAAGATTAAAAAACTACAGCATGGAAAATGATGATTCATTCTTAATAATAACATGAAATGCACTTGGTGGAAAAACATCATTGGTTTTTTGTCGAGGTGCAACTCTCAAAGATGGTGTACTCTTGACATTTGCGAACCAAGCCTGCAGCTTCTTTAATAAATCAGCCAATAGCAATAACTTTAACGAGGGTTCGGGTACATTTACAATTCAGCTGGGGATTTTTGCCCTGAATGTTGATTTTTGTCATAATCGGGGGGACTCTGTTAAAATGGATTCCTTAGATTCCTTTGTTGTTTTGGCCAGAAAACAGTTATGTGCATTATTTATGTATTTATTTCAAATGGGAGCGTGCATACTCATCAACACGAGTCCTTTGAAGTTCACATGTGAATATGGCCGAGTTTTCATCGGCAGTCCCGGGGCACAAAAAGTCCACAAGTGACATTAGAGGTACAACCTAAAAAGTCAGACAAGATAAAAGCAATGTGTGTTTAAGGCAGTGGTTCCTAAGCTTTTTTTGCAGCACCCCCCTTTTGGAGATAAAATGATCCCTTATAGATTCGGTGTTGGCTTCACGTGCTATTTACAGACGTTCTGATCATCAACGATGTGGGCTGCACTGTGGTGGTCTTTTCTAGCACTATTATTATGGAGGCAAAAAAAATCATATATTGTACATAGTTTGCTGAATGTACTTTACTTTTTCACTACCAGCTGCTCTGTATGCCTTCAGTGGCCCCAGAAAAACAGAACATCTTTTGGCCGTTGTAGCCTCTGGAGTGTGGAAAAAGAAGCGTGTGCAGAGTTTCAGCTAAAAAGAAAGGAAAGATGTACAAAACTGTGGTGAGACCAGCGATGTTGTTTGGTTTAGAGACGGTGACGCTGAGGACAAGACAGGAGGCAGAGCTGGAGGTAGCAGAGATGAAGATGCTGAGGTTCTCTTTGGGTATGACCAGGATGGACAGGATCAGTGACATGTTATTTCCTTGCCTGTGGCTGAGCTGATAAGGCTGCCTGCCTGGGATGAGGGTCTCCGTGAGGTTGGCACTCGGTTTATTTCCAGGGCCGGCAAACACAAAGGAGTCCAGAGGCTGGATCTGACTTAAAGGGCTTCCCACCGGGAACTCTGTGCTCCTGCCGCTGTATATGGCCACTGCCCCGGACTCATCACCTGGAATAAATAAGAATCACCACCTTTGACCTTTTAGTCTTAGTGCCATCCCATACTGTGTCTCAAATACTTCCATTAGTGCACTTCAGTACAGTACGCCACCTTCACTGTCTTCTCCATCGTCAATTTCGCACAATGACACTAATTTGGAACAGCACCACACTGTCGACTTAGTGGAGCGTACTTAGTGGACTATTGGTAAGTACTGGTCTAGAGGCACAGCATAAGTACGTGAAACACAGTACCAGTACTTCTAGCTTACCTTTCATATACTTCTTGTCCACAGTCATGGAGATGAGTCCATTCCTGGCGGGGTCCACATTTAAACTGACACTCACCTTGTCTGTTTTCCCATCCAACACCACCAGAACAAGAGGACCTGCCTCTGAGGCTTCGGTAAGTTCCACAAAGCCGTCCACCTGACCGCCACCCAGTTTCAGCTCAGTGATGACGGGCATGGTTGCCAAGGCAACAGGGGGGGTACAGTTATTCCTCTGTCCGGGGGAGGGCGAGGACACCCGAAAGCCCCAACGATCCTCAGACAACAAGCACCTCTCGATGGACTCGTCCCCTTCCAGGGTGGTTTCATCCTCCACAAAGGCCATCTCCCCCGGTGTCAGGGTCTCTGCGAGGACCTCGGCACCGCCGGTTTTGCGTGTCATATAAACAACAGCGTCCACCAAACCGATAGATGTGACGTTCATCTTCTCGCTGTATCGTGCTGCCGACGTGTGGTAGAGCACTACAGCATCCGGACCATTCTGGACCGTGTTCGGAGGCAGGAGGATGGCAGGTTTGGGCAGCATGTCCACAGACCCAACTAGAAAGAAGCCTCTATCATCTGTGCTCTGGCTTTTAAGGTCCAACACTTTATAGGCAACATTCCCATTCCCATTATAAAAGACCAGGGTGTAGCCATCCAAAGAGGACCGCTGTCCACTGGTGTGATAGAGCTCCACAAACTCCGTGGTGTCCAGTCTTGGGTTGTCTGCGTTGATCTCGCTGATGATGAGGCAGGGCTCCCCTTGGACGACCACCACCAGGAGGAGAGACAGGAGGCACATCATCATTGGACCACAGCGGGTTCTGCAAAGAATACAATCTTCTCATGTCTGCACCCATTTGTATTCCCGCGCGTTTTCTCAACAGGCAATACCAGAGAACTTCAACACGCAGTAGATACACTTCAGGGTAGCGGTATCGATTTACCATCCACTGGCAATGAGCCAACACTCCATTAGAGTGTAAGTAGCTGGCAATGCAGGTGAGTACAAGTCAGAGTGAACATGCCCAAACTGTCTCCTTAGTCTGAATATTTACCCCAAAATGAGTTTTCTCCGCAGGGTGGCTGGGCTCTCCCTTAGAGATAGGGTGAGAAGCTCTGTCATGCGGGAGGGACTCGGAGTAGAACCGCTGCTCCTCCGCATTGAGAGGAGTCAGATGAGGTGGCTCGGGCATCTGGTTAGGATGCCTCCCGAACGCCTTCCTGGGGAGGTGTTCAGGGCACGTCTTACCGGTAGGAGGCCTCGGGGAAGACCCAGGACATGCTGGAGAGACTATGTCTCTCAGCTGGCCTGGGAACTCCTCGGTATCCGCCGGGAAGAGCTAGACGAATTGGCCGGGGAGAGGGACCTCTGGGCTTCCCCGCTTAGGTTGCTGCCCCGCGACCCGACCTCGGATAAGCGGAAGAAAATGGATGGATGGATGGACCATTGTCACCTAGCACGGCCTTAATCCTCTTGGGCGTGGAATTCACCAAAACGGCGCAGGTTGTTACGGTAATCTTCTTCAACTCCTCCATAATGACATCACTGGTGGAGCCGGTGGATGCTCCTCTACCTTCCGCTCGAAGGCCCGAGGAGGCTCGATCATCTCGGAGGTGTGTGTTCTCGGGCTCGTTTTTATTGGAAAGGGTATCGTGCTCGGCTTCAGAATGTCGTAGCACATCAATCTATCCCCGCGATGAACCGCAACTCCCCAGTGTTTCCAGCCGTCACGCACCCAGCCACACTTGTCCCGGCGCCCGCTCGTGTCGCCGGCTTTGCGGCCGGCGATGCCTGCGTGTGCTGACCCGCTTGCGGGCGACACTAAATGCGGATTGTGGTGCGAGCTGTACACGGACTACTCATGTCGGGGGGGTCGGATTCCGTGCCCACTTAGCTGTGACCCGATGACCGCGGAACCGAAAGAAGAAAGTACGCGAACCCGAAAGGACGGCGGACCGAACTGGGAGACTCGCACTTACACCACCATGAATGCATCCTCTGTAGAGCGGTGCGCGTGCGCGCGCGCGCGTGCCACACTGTGACAGTGCACGTCTTTTGCGTGAGTCACGTTGCGAAAGCAGCACAAGCAGACGGGAAAAAGTTGAACGCATCAACGCGGATCAGATCAGGATTATGGGTTTTAAAAAAAGCAAAAAAAAAAGGACGTTGAAAGTCCAGTCGGGTTCCGATGCTGCCTTCGGATGCTCCGTTCCGCGTCGGAAGGACCTCCACACTCATTCCGCTCACATGCATCCCGGAATCTCACGCGCGCGCCAGGTCCTACCGTGGGTTCAAGCGGGTCACGTGGCGTTCACGGCAGCGAGGACCTTCTCTCCCCGCGAGTCGTGGGAAAACGGGGTGTTTTTGGGTGAACTTTGCCGTCTGCCCCCCTCCTCCGCCGCTCCCTTCATTCACGAAGCAGCACTTCCTGCCCCCAGAGTGGGCGGGGCCCAAGGAAGCCCCACCCCCCTCCCAGCGCCATTCACTCAGCCACACGTCCGAGAAATGCTAAGAAGAAGCCACTTTTTTTGGAAAAAATAGACTTTGGCGTTTTTGTGTCAGCTATAAAGCCATAAAAGAGCAGCGAGGGGTCCCCGCCTCGTCTTTAACAGGAAGCCCCGCCCCCCATCAGGTCGCGGTGACCTGCTCCACAAAAGGACAAAGTTTCATCCTCGGACTGTAAATGTGCAGTTTGCCATGAACGCGCTGGTTCTGCACGCCGTCTTCCGTACGCTCATCCAGCAAAGCGCACGTCGGGGAGCATCATTTCCCCCCCCGGCCTGCGGGGCTTTCGGCCAAACGGTCAGCGCTCTCGCCTCCCCGTCCGAACGTCCCGTGTTCGAGCCCCGGTGCAGGCGGCGGACTTGTTTGTTTGTTTGGAGCCACACAAAATAGACAGGACAGAATGAACGTACTCCTATACACGGGAACAGTTTGGCCCGGAAAGGAGTGGGAAGAAGACAAGCTTATTTACTCCCACCCCCTTATTCGTAATACTAAACCTGTTATATTGATACAATATGCAGTAATACATGAACAAGACATCACATGTACAATATACTTTATTCTTCATGGCTTGTACAGCTTGTGACATTACTCATTACTATACCGTCCTCACATATCAACTTAACACGTAATAACGATAATCCCTGGGTTTACTGTACAGTAAATATACAGTATACACACACATACATTTTTTATGCATACAAGAGAGATTTCATTAAAGATATAATAGTAATCAGTGTTGATGGTAATAATAATTAGTTTGGATAGCACGTGTACCGCAGGAAGAGAAGCCAAGGACTTTGTGGAACTGTTGCCAGAGAGGGACTGCGCTCCAGCAACCCCAACGCTCCTGGCCAAGTGTCCTATGCTGCGCATTAAAAAGACAAGATTTCGGAGGTCAGTTGCTAGGAGATGGACGATTTCCTTCAACGAAGTCTCCACTTGTCTGCCCTAATCTAGGGATGTTATTGCATGTGTCCTATCCTGTGCATTAAAAGAGACAAGATTTTGGAGGTCAGTTGCTAGGAGATGGGCGATCTCCTGCAAAAGAGTCTCCACTTGTTTGCCCTAATCTAGGGTTGTCATTGCGTGTGTCTTATACTGTGCATTAAAAGAGACAAGATTTTGGAGGTGGATGATCTCTTGCAGCCGAGCCTCAAGTTGTCTGCCCAGTTGTTTGTTCTGTGAGTGTCCTATGCTCTGAGACAAGATTTTAGAGGTCTGCTGCGAGAAGGTTGATAATCTCCTGCAAAAGAACCTCCACTTGTCCGCCCTGATCTGCTGATTTTAATGTATAAGAAAAAAATCCACAAAGGGCAACATAGTAATGACATTATGTATATCTTTCATGTGATAAATTATTACCTTCTGTTTAAGATCAATTTAGTCTATAAACCTGAAATCAGGATCTAGGTTGTTATGTAGGAATCTAATAGTGATAATAATTTATGCTAATGGCCACCATAAAGCAAGGAAATGATGCTTCTAATAGGACATCATATATAAGCAATATATGTGTGAAGCAGGCGGGGTACATGTCCTTCATGCGTGATGTGATGAATAAATCCAGTTTATTACAATTTGACTGATTGTATGTCCACGTTCATACTTGGTTCTCATATGGATGTTTGTGCCACATAGAAATGTGCAGCTTTCCAAATTTTTACGTTATCAACATTATGTAACAGGATTCATATTTGAGAATAAGCTACATTTTTCTTATGTATTTATAAAAAAATAATCAGAGTTTATTTGTGAAATGCATCGTGTGGCATCACAGTAAAATAAGCTTAGTGTGTTACAAAATGTGACCTGACACGAGGCAGTATCAATACTGGAGGGCTGGACAATATTGTTGTATCGGCGAGGAAGCCAATATAGGGTTAGGGTTAGGTAAGGTTAGGGTAGGGTTAGGGTTAGGGTAGGGTTAGGGTTAGGGTAGGGTTAAGGTAGGGTTAGGGTTAGGGTTAGGGTTGAGGTAGGGTTAGGGGTTAGGGTTAGGGTTAGGGTAGGGTTAGGGTAGGGTTAGTGTTAGGGTTAGGGTTAGGGTAGGGTTAGGGTTAGGGTAGGGTTAGTGTTAGGGTTAGGGTTAGGGTTAGGGTAGGGTTAGGGTTAGGGGTTAGGGTAGGGTTAGTGTTAGGGTAGGGTTAGGGTTAGGGTTAGGGTAGGGTTAGGGTTAGGGTAGGGTTAGGGGTTAGGGTTAGGGTAGGGTTTTGGTGACGCCTAACCAAACTAATCAAAGAGCTAGATGGTCTCCTGCTTTTTACTATTAAACTCTGAAAAACTGAAATCATAGTCCTTGGTTCCCAGCAAATGATATTTCTGCCCTAGCCCTTTCTCTTGGTGAACACCCAGACCGGTAGTACAGAGGATGTCAATGTGCTTGAGGTGCTTGCTCTGTTAGAGATTGCAGTTGCTGGTTTGTCGTCTGAGTGTCCGCTTTGTCCTTTTCTTGAGAGTTCTCGTCACTCATTGCAGTTTTGTACACTCTATGAACTTGTCATCATGTAGGCGTGGATGTCTCTTTGACGGTTTTCGCACGCGCTCCTTTTGTGGCACTTCTTTGAATGATGTCCGGTCCTAAAACATCCAAAACACAGCCTTTCTGTCCGTGCAAACCCGATACCTTCTGGAACAGTCTTTCCTGTGAATTTGAAGCATCTATCAAGTGTGTGACCATTTCTTTTACAGGTACTTGCAGGTTACGTGATTTGGTTGAGTGGTTGTTAGCGTTTTGCTTGAACGACTTGGTCGCGTGAGGGTTTGGGTTTGCTTGTTTCCGAGCCTTTGTGTGAAACGGTGGACATCCGCCGATATTTCAAAGCTGTGCGGTTCCATCTTGTGGTCAACCAGTCTGGAAGTTTTATCAACAGTCTCTGAATTCATTCGTTCATTTTCAATACCGCTTATCCTCATTAGGGTCGCGGGTATGCTGGAGCCTATCCCAGCTGGCTTTGGGCGGGAGGTGGGGTACACCCCGGACTGGTCGCCAGTCAATCGCAGGGCACCAGTCTCTGAATTTTCAAAGTCTTTGGGAACTTCTAATGCCTTCAGGTGTGGCATTGCAGCTTCGCAACTTACGAGGAAGTCTGCAGATTCTCTCAACTCATTTCCATCTCCTGAGCTTATTTAAGGACCACCGTGCACCTTGTCTCTGAAGCATTTAGCGATGGTGAACAGATCTCCAAAACGCCTTTCTAGCACTTTCCAAGCTGAATCCGTGCCCACTAGAAGAAATCCTTCGACAGCTCCGCCGAGATACTTCTTGAGATAGCAGTCTCTCATTCTGGGGAACGTTCTTTCTAAGGTTTTAAATGACAACTGCCAGTCTTTGAACTTCTATTGTGTCTTTGATTGGGATTATTGCGTCTGCTAGCATGCCAATTAGATCACAATTTGCCTGTCGTTGAGTTACAATGGTGGGAACTTGTGTAGCTGGTGGGACAAATAGTGGGCTTGGTGCTTTGAGTGTTCTCCTTCTAGTGGCTTCAGGTTGCATCGCAGAATTTGGTTGAGCTCGGTTTATGAGCGCAAGGGTGTGCAGAACAAATGCAGGGCTCGTAGCAGCGAGGACTTGGGTTTTATGTGGAGTTGGGAGGGGAGGGTGTGGTTGACATGGATTGCTCGGGTTTTACTCGCTCCATCAACGCTGTGTAACGAACTTTGACTTTCAGAAAAACGTTCCGCCTCATCATAAACCCTCACTTCAACTTTGGCAGCATTAAAGTTTTTCATTTCTTCCAAGCGATTGATTTTTCTCCGTTCCCCTTGCAGCGCTTGCTCTCTTGCCAAGTTCTCACGTTCCAACCTTTGTAGTTCCCCTGCTTCCTTTCCTTGCTCCTCCATCACTGCTAATATCTCCCGAGGAGCAGCCGCCTCAGCTTCTGCTTCCATTCCTCTGATGGTTTCTGAGCAGGATTGGTGTGAACTACGTCTGGACCTTCGTGATTGTAACCTTGATTTGGAACGTTCAGATACTAAGCATGACTCAACATCTGGCCACGGTTCCTCAACCTCAAAGTGTCCTAGCTGTTTTTCAGCCCCTTTGACCATGAAGGTAGAGAGCAAAGTGCATGCATCTACTTGGCGTATTTGTACATAAAGGCTTGTACGTCCTTGCAAGAGCATTTCCTCGTATATTGTTAATCAGCTCCTTTAGTTCACTTTCTTAGCATTAGTTTGCTCAGTCTCGCCTCATGTCTCCATTTTTCAAAAACAACCGCATGTCTGTGCTGGAGGTCTTTAGGTCTCTCCTCCTGAAGTTCTTTACCCTTTTCGGTTAGGGTTCTTACTCACTGCTGCAAACAGTTTTTACCTCTGTAGCTTGCGTCTGAGAAATAGTAGATCATTTTGACAAATGATCTGAAAAAACTTATAATGGATTTTAAAATGGACGAAAACCAATCTGCATTATTTTTCTACAACAAACATTTCCTAATTTCTGCATGAAATGTTGTGTGATGCTTGGCTGCTTGTGGGAGATGAGCTTTGGCCATGGCGCCCTCTTGACCCACCCACATCGGTTCCATCACACTAAAGCGTTCATCAATTAAGCATTCTTAATAATTTCTCAAAACTCATCTTCGTGCATAAGCATAGAGTTAACCCCTGATACGTTGATACATATCAGAGACACTCCTCTGTGTTCCTTGGTCTCAGGCCTTGTCCACACGTAGAAGAGTATTTATAAAACTGCATATTTCTCCCTCTTTGTTTATGACCTTGTATTTAAAAAAAAAATCATACTCACGTAACTGCAGGAATGCATTGAGAACCGCAGTCATGAGCATCCCAAAACTGTAGGCAGCGATAGTTTCTAAAATTCTATCCAATCAGAATCATCCTCTTCCATCCCGTCACTTCCACAAACATAAAAAATGGCGCCAGGCTCGTTTGTGTGGACTGGCAAGGAGGTAGAATTACTTCTAAATGTTGTTTTAGAAGACAAATGACCTGAAAACAAAGATTGTTCAACATCATGGTTTGGGGGAAGGATACAAAAAGCTAGCTCAGTTTGCGAGGAACCGAGTGAGGTAATGAAAGACCACATTCACAGTTTTGGTTAAGGCCAGAGGTGGCAGGCCAAGAAAAGTCTCAGACAAGCAGAGGCAAAGGATGGTGAGAAACTCAAGCCACGGACCAGCTCCAGTGTCACTGTGCATCAGTCAACTATTCAGCGCTCTTTGCACAAGGGGCTGCTGCCCATGCCACAAAGGGAGTTGCTCGAGGTATGCTGAAGCACATTTGGACAAGCCGGCTTCGTTATTCTTTATTATTTGGACGTAACAAGGGGCGTTGCAAGGCGGCTGAAGAACAAAGCCTTCCAAGACAAACACATCGCGGTAAAATTTAGTGGTGGCTCCATCATGCTGTGGGGCTGCAGTCGGTATCAGCAGATTCTTGCCAAATCTGGATACTTCCCCAACAACCCTAAACACTGCTGAAATTCTACCAAGGCATTTATGCAGAGGAACAAGTCCAACATTCTGGAATGGAATCTCAGTCCCCAGACCTGAATACGATTGAAAATGTGTGGTGTGATTTACAGCGGGCTGTCCATGCTGGGAAACCATCAAAGCTGACTGGTTTGTAAGGAGGAATGGTCAAAGATGCCGTCAAGCGGAATCCACCCCGGGGAAATGGCTTTTCAGTGAGATTATTCTGAATGTGGCGGAAGAGTTTGGACGAATAAAGCTGCAGAGTTTATTGAAAAGATGACAATAATCAATCAAATGATAAAGAAGATTTGATATAACTCTCAGTATGAGACTTGCGGTTCCATTTTGCTGAATCAATACCTCTCTGACAAGGTCAAGGATTGTATCTTTATTTTATATATATCTTACTCATATGAATATATTGTATATGTAACTTTAGTAGTACCTCAAACTGCCACACGGCGTCGCTGTCGGCGTGGAAATGTGCTGAGAAGCCATGAAGGGAAATTTGCAGGAACCTGAGGAGGACACAAATGAGCATGTAGGAATAATACCTTTAAAGTTTGCACAACATGTTTTTTTTTTTTTTTTTGCATTGCTAACTTTGTGCACGAGTTAGTGTGGAATTAAATTTCTTTTTTTTGCCTTTTTAAAAGAAAAGAAGCTGGGTATTTATTATAATTAATGAAGTTCTTTTTCTTTCTTTTTGTAATAAACAAATGTGTTTCCAAATGTCAATATGGCATTTGTCACGTGCCAGTAATTTTGGAAAGATGGCTTTTTTCTTTTCTTTTGTTTTGTTTTAAAACTCCTTTTTATTCAAGTTTATACAAGAAACATGTCATATATCATAACATGTCATATTCCTTGTTGACGCTATATACATTGTTCAAAAAATGAGAGGAAGACTTTTTAATCAGAGTATCTATTAGTCAAACTTCTGGGGTATTGATGTGGTCAGTTAAGTAGCAGAGGGGGTTGTTCATCAGTTTCAGCTGCTTTGTTGTTCATGAAATCAACAACAGGTGCATCAGAGGGGCAACAATGAGACAGACCCCAAAACAGGAATGCTTTTCCAGGTTGAGGCCACTGACTCCTCATCTCTTTTGGCTGATTTTTTACTGACTGACTTTCTTCTGCTGTAGTTTTTTATTTGGCTTGGATCAACATCTCTGTTGATAGCACGGTGCGCTACCTGGACGCTACAGAGGTTGCACAAGTAGTCCAGCTCCTCCAGGATGGGACATCAATACGTACCGTTGCAAGAAGGTTTGCTGTGTCTCCCAGCACAGTCTCAAGAGCATGGAGGAGATTCACTTTGGTGTTATCTGGCAGAACACAACATGGATAAGTTGGAAAGAAGACACAGTAAGATGTTGTGACTGTTTGTTCATATACCTTGTTTCCAAACAGGGCCCGTAACACGGCAGTAAAATGGCTCAAACATAACGGAAAAGTCCTTGTCTTTATTCATCCTCTTCCTGTTGAAGAGCCTCAGTTACCGCTGAAGTTGTGTTGTTCTCCTCACGTAGCAGTCCAGCCTTTTCAAATCAGTTGGGGGAAAAAGTTGTAATTTAACCTTTGACCCAGGTCAAGAGTCACACAAGCCCCCTGTGTTTATAGCTGTCCCGGGCAATGCCTGTTAAATGAAGCATTAAAATCATCCGGATTTCGCGAATTAGGTGGTAAATTGACGACAATAATGTTGTATATTTACGAGAAAAGATTGTCATAATACGAGAGTACAAACAAACTTTACGGGATTAAAAGTCGTAACTTCAGTTTATAGGCGTTGCCGCTACGAACCGGAGAGCGTATGTGTGGAGGGGCGGGGTACTGGACGGTAGCGGTGAGACAACGCTAACTCGTGTTAACCTGGTTCTAACTGCTCTGTTTGGCCGCCTCGCTATAAATTAAAGCGCGTCGGAAGCCAGAGGGAAGTTCCGCTCCCCACTGACCAACCATGCTCTACTTTCCCTCGGACACGTAAAATTAACACTTTAAATCTCGTAAAATCACCAATTTCAAATATCTTAATATTACGACTTTTGATCTGGAAATCTTGAATTATCAGGACAACAAATTCTATTCATTATTTCAGTGTTTATTGTTTTTTTGTAACTCAGCTCTGTTTGACCCTTCAAGTTGTTTGGATTTCTTGTACTTACTTGCAAACGAAAAGCAGCGACCCGACTTGACTTGGACTGGACTTGCTTGTAACTTGAAGGGAAAGACTCGGTGCTTACTTGTGACGTGTACATGAGTGACTCACTCCCACCCCCGACACACACACACACACACACACACACACACACTGTATATAAAGTACATTTGAAATCTCTGCTTATAAAAGGAAGCGTTGCTGCATGTTGCCTTCACCTTAAAGTGAGGATTAAATATAAGATCATCTTCCCACCACCATGATTAGTAAGGGAATTGGAGCTTCATTAGATACCTGGAGGATACTAGAAGGTGCTGGTCGACACAGATACACCTGGATTATGTCAGAGTAATTCTTTCAATGACTTCGATGCTGTTCCTATTTTATCAGAATGAAGCTTCACGACCAACAATCTTCAAATAAACCTTCTCGGTCTAAACACTCCAAGGACTGTGCTTGCCAGTGGAGTGAGAAAGCGTAGCTCAGCAAAATGTGTCATCCCTGAATGTGTCATCATGTTTGTTGTGTGAGGATGG
Organism: Oostethus manadensis; assembly: GCA_024372805.1. Lineage (NCBI taxonomy): Eukaryota > Metazoa > Chordata > Actinopteri > Syngnathiformes > Syngnathidae > Oostethus > Oostethus manadensis. Next base: position 4,487,624 of record QODF01000050.1, on the reverse strand, counting down.
AGGACGATTGACAGCTGCATCATCTATGACTGATTTGCTCGATTTTCCTCCCTCTTTGGTTTCAAGCTCTTTATTATCACAATGTTCTCTTTTGTTTTATACATTTTTATTGTTATTTTATTTTAACATGCGTACATTCACATTTCTAATCTTCTTCTTCTTTTCCTTTGGGCTTATCCCTTCAGGGGTCGCCACAGCGAATCAATTGCCTCCATCTAACTCTGTCTTCTGTATCCTCTTCTCTTGCGCCAACTACCTTCATGTCCTCTTTCACTACATCCATAAACCTCCTCTTTGCTCTTCCTCTAGGCCTCCTGCCTGGCAATTCAAAACTCAGCATCCTTCTACCAACATATTCACTCTCTCTCCTCTAGACATGTCCCAACCATCTCAATCTGGCCTCTCTGACTTTATCTCCAAAACCTCTAACATGTACTGTCCCTCTGATGTACTCATTCCCGATCCTGTCCATCCTGGTCACACCCAAAGAGAACCTCAGCATCTTCATCTCTGCTACCTCCAGCTCTGCCTCCTGTCTTTTCCTCAGCGGCACTTTCTCTAAACCAAACAACATGGCTGCTCTCACCACAGTTTTGTACACCTTTCCTTTCATTTTAGCTGAAACTCTTCCATCCCACATCACACCTGACACTTTTCTACACCTGTTCTACTCTTTCCCATAACTTCCTTGTATGCCTCATCAGCTTTATTCCTTTGTAGTTGCCACAATTCTGCACATCTCCCTTGTTCTTCAAAATGGGCACCAGCACACTTCTCCTCCATTCCTCAGGCATCTTCTCATTATCTAAGATCCTGTTAAACAACCCGGTCAGGAACTCTACTGCCACCTCTCCTAGACACTTCCATACCTCCACAGGTATATCATCAGGACCGAGTGCCTTTCCATTCTTCATCCTCTTCAATGCCCTCCTCACTTCTTCCTTACTAATCTTTGCTACTTCCTGGTCCACAACAGTCACCTCTTCTACTTTTTGTTCTCTCTCATTTTCCTCATTCATCAACTCTTCAAAGTACTCTTTCCATCTTCCCATGACACTACTGGCACCTGTCAATACCCTTCTATCCCTATCCTTCATCACCCTAACCTGCTGCACGTCCTTCCCATCTCTGTCCCTCTGCCTTGCCAACCTGTATAGATCTTTCTCTCCCTCCTTGCTGTCCAACCTAGCATACAAGTCATCATAAGCCCCTTGTTTGGCCTTTGCCAGCTTTACTTTCACCTTACGCTGCATCTCCCTGTACTCCTGTCTACTCCCTATCCTCTCAGTGTCCCACTTCTTCTTAGCTAACCTCTTACTCTGTATTCACTCCTGCACCTCCTCATTCCACCACCAAGTCTCCTTATCTACTTTCCTTCCCGATGACACACCAAGTACTCTCCTACCTGTCTCCCTGATCACAGTAGCTGTAGTTGTCCAGTGAAGAACTTCCTGGCCACCCATAGCTTTTGTTCAACTCCTTCCTAGAAGTCACGCAACACTCGTCCTTTTTCAGTTTCCACCATTTCGTCCTCTGCTCTGCCTTTACCCTCTTCATCCTTGTCACCACTAGAGTCATCCTACACACCACCATCCTATGCAGTCTAGCTACACTCTCACCTACCGCTGCTTTGCAGTCACTGACCTCCTTCAGGTTACACCTTCTACACAACATATAGTCTACCTGTGTGCTCCTACCTCTACTCTTATAGGTCACCCTATGTTCCTGTCTCTTCTGGAAGAAAGTACTCACTACAAACATTTCCATCCTTTTTGCAAAGTCGACCACCATCTGTCCTTCAGCGTTCCTCTCCTGGATACCAAACTTGCCCATCACCTCCTCATCATCTGTTTCCTGTATCAACATGTCCATTGACGTCTGGACCAGTGACAACTCTCTCACTTCTAGGGATGTTCTGCATCACCTTATCCAGGTTTGATATTTAAAAAAAACAGCATTTTTGTCACTGCCTATTGTTTCAGTTTGTTGGATGATCTGAAACATTTAAGCTTGACTAACATGCAAAAAATAAAATAATCAGAAAGGGGTTAACCCTTTTTCACTGCCGGTAACTAGCAGCTCCTAGCTTAAATTTTAGCTAGCAATTGAAAGCAAAACGACAGGCGGCTTGCATCTAAAAACCCTCGTTAGTTGGGACACTTTATGTCAAGGTACCTGTATAAATGACAAAACAACACCTGCAGTGCGCCAGTAACTTCTCACTTCTCCCAGAGGCGACGTACAAATGTTGCAGCGGGAATCCCTCATGACTAAGGGCCCTCGTCTGTGTGGTACCAGCTGGGTTTTTCAACAGGACAACGCTGCAGTTCACAACGCTCGCTCCTTCAGGGAGAATAACATCACTCTTTGGACCATTCTGCATGTTCCCCTGATTTCAATCTCATAGAGAACATGGCAAGCGATGGCAAGGGAAGTTTCTAAAAATGTCCATCAGTTCCAGACAGTTTATGCGCTTCGTGAAGCCATCTTCACCACTAACTTCCTGGAAACACTCGCCAAACACGCATCAAGCATGCCCAAACCAATGTTTGAAGTGATTAACAAGGACGGTGGAGCTACTCATTACTGAGTCCTACTGAGAACATTTTTGTTCTGGTTTGGGGAGTTTTTTGTCATTTTTTGAGCCATGCTCTTAAACTTTTGATCAGCTGATAAACAGCCTATTTCTGTTGAATTGTTGTTTTCAATAAAATTCTTTTTCAAAGTTCTTATAAGTCCATACTGTAGCTCCACCTCAAACCTCATTAAGATCCAAAAGCGCAAAAGATCAATTCTGGCAATTTTTCCACATAAGATTTTGATCGGGTCTGTGTATTTATCCATCCATTTTCTATGCCGCTTATTCTCATCAGGGTCGCGGGGTCTGCTGGAGCCTACCCCAGCTGACTTTCAGCAATCACTCACAGGACAGACAAACAAACATTCACCCGCGCATTCATACTTACGGACAATTTAGAGTCACCAAAGAAGCTAACATGCACGTTTCTGGAATGTGGGAGGAAAGCGGAGCACCCGGAGAAAACCCACGCACGCACGGGGAGAACATGCAAACTCCACACAGACATTCCAAGCGGAGATTTGAATGCTGGTCTTCCAGATTTCCTGCCAAGCTCATTGTGTGAATGCTGTAGCATTCACACATATAGTATTCTGCACCATTTTTCATCTATTTATTATTATTATTATTATTTTTATTCCACCTTTTTTAGTCCGCTAACTAATTCCACAGTTATGCTGGGTGTTAGCATGCAGCGGCATTGCAGTTTAGCCCCAGCGTTGCCAGCATTCACACGCAATTTCCCCCGAAATTGCACAGGTCTAGTTTTCATTGATGGTGTGAATAATTAATTAATTAATCATCACAAGCAAGAAATCTTGTCATGTTTTCTTCTGTAAATGTGTAATAAACCTCCATATCACATCATCGCTATAAGATGGATGCCGTTACATTGTGCACACTTTGTACTGATTTTCATCGCATGTTTGTCCAAAGAGGTTGTTTTTGCACCCGGTGCCTTTTAAACAAAATCTTCCCAATAAAATCCCTTCGGCCTTCATTCATTCCTCCTTTGCCTGATTAGAACCTGGAAAGAACATCAAGCCTCTCTCACCTTCTAAAACAACCTACCATCTAAAGTCTAGATGTCTAAATACACAATGCCTAATCTCCTTCCAAAAAAAGAATAAAGCTTTGCCTCAGAAAGCTTCCCTTGTAGGCTTCCAGCTAATTTTTCACCTCATTAGCCTGGACGGACGTCGAAATCGGGACGCTGTGATGACAAAGACCGTTTGTGTTCGCCATCTATGTGGGAAGCCAAACGTGGGAAGGCGATCCTCCGAGGATGCGGGATTATGCCAGGAGAAGAGACAACAATGCGTGATTGAGAGTCACGTCCACATGCAGAGCTAATTCAGCCTACACGTGTAACAACAATGGCTGCCTGCACGTGCTCGGTGGCCATTTGACATTGACGAACAACGCGGGGAGATCTGTTTTCCCTCTCACTCTATTTCGTACCGCTCTGTCTTGCAGGCGTAGGGGAGGTTTTTTTTTTCTTTTAGCAGCCCGAGAAGCTCATCAGCATTCCGCATGCACCATCGGCTCCCCGCAACCGCTCACGTGCGCTCGAAGAGCGGCGGGGAGAACCCTTTTGTGTCGCGGTGAAGCCCCGAGGTCGTGCACATACAGTGCATGTATCCAAAGGCTGGTGTGCACCGGGTCGGAACATGGACGGGATTACACTCTTTTTAGGTTAATGGCTTTAATTGCAAAACGCATCAGTGATGTTGCCAGATGTGTGCTGGATTATTGATCTCCGCAGTCCACCGCGCGTCGTCTGAACTCATTTCTTAATGTGACGCGATGGACGTAATCGGAACGAGACGGTCGGCGAGAACTCTTGTTTGGTTCCCAGTTGCCATGGCTACCAGCCGCTCCGCCACACCTGACCTACATATGGGGCAAACCGTCTGTCAGTGGGACTCTTTTTGTACACCAGCCCGGAGAGGATGTGAGTGGATGCGGAATGACCCTTGCAGCAGCGAGAGCAAACAAGATGACGGGAGATTATTACTCGTGTCAACAACCCGCCCACACAAACATGCAGGCCTTGCTAGTTGCTGGACACTTCATTAGGTACACCCGCATAAGCGCTACATTACCAGTTTGGCCGTAGTGAAGTTTTCTCTACTTGACTATGGAGAAGATCCGTTTGGATAGTATCAGCTCTGAAGACAGCTCTAATGATTGGTATCAGCATTTTCATTGATATAATTCATATGATTTGTATGACTATTAATCCCGGATCCAATTATTATAACAGATAAAACATTGATTAAAATAGTAAAAAAAAAAAAAAGAAGAAGAAGAAATCCATGAAAGAGCTTAAAATGCGTCAGAGCAGTAACACCGAGCATCTAGCCGCATAAATAATAGAATATAATAATATAATATGCTGCACCGCACGGTGGTCGAGTGGGTAGCACATTGGCCTCACAGGTAGGAGGTTCAGGGTTTGAATCTCCGTTGGGCATCTCTGTGTGGAGTTTGCATGTTCTCCCCGTGCGAGTGTGTGTGGGTTTTCTCCGCTTTCCTCCCACATTCCAAAAACATGCATGTTAGCTTCATTGGCCACTCTAAATTGTCCATTAGAGTGTGAATGTTTCTTTGTCTGTATGTGCCCTGCGATTGGCTGGCGACCAGTCCAGGGTGTACCCCGCCTCAGGAGTCCCCAGGATAAGCGGCATAGAAAATGAATGAATGGATGAATGATATGCTGCATGTGACAATATACACACGCGTGTTATTTTCAACCTTCATGTCAGCCATTCAAACACATCCTCATCCTCGCTTTAATCATCACTCACGGACTATCCGTCCGCAGATTCCATTCAAATGAAGTGGACTCGCCAGGACTGGTGGTTGGCATCACGTAAAGGGACAAGCACGTTCATCTTGTTCGGTGTCCGTGGAGCAGTGTTTCCATATGTAGCCTACAGAATATGATATTCTGCCATGTTTGACCCGCCCGCCTAAGTGCAATCCGCTCCAAAATAGCGGTTACTTCGCCCTCCCGTCCTCGCTCTATTCTGCTCCTCATTGATTGCGCCTATGCAGGTCAGTGTAGGCAGTTCCCTGTGGGGCTTTCTGGGTAATAAATCTCATTCCTGTAGACATGCAAAGGCTCATGGGAAGGTTCCGGCCCAATTTCCACCCAGACAAATATATCTTCAAATGGAAGAAAGTGGGCCAAAAGCTGCATCCAAATAAAGTGTTCACTGGGTGATCATTTTGATGTCAATTGTAAAGTTTCAACTTCCTCATTGTCACATTTGGATGATGGAGTTTCTACTTTCCTGTCGTTCTGGCTTTAAAAAGTTTTCACACATTAAAAAAATGAATATGACGCCTGTGCCCCGCGATTGACTGTGACCAGTCCAGGGTGCGCCCCGCCTCCCGCCCAAAGTCAGCTGGGATAGGCTCCAGCATACCCGCGACCCTAATGAGGATAAGCGGCATAGAAAATGGATGAATGAGTGAATATGACGCCTTCAGGTGCATGTCAAAGTGAAAGTAGTTGCAGGAAAAGGCCACATAAAAGCATTGAGCGAAAACAGAGCAATCCTACAATGTTACTGACAAAGGGTAAGACTGTGATGGCATACAAAGCCTAGTGGTTAGCAGGGTGGCCACACAGTCAGGAGAGCTGAGAGATCTTGGTTTGAGTTTGCATGTTCTCCCCGTGCAGGCTAATTGGTGACTCTACATTGTCTCAGTGGCCTTTTGCTACCACTGTCCTGCTCCACTGAAAGACTGAGCAGGTCGTTCCGTCGTTCCTTCCTTCGATCCGGTTTGTTTTTGTTCTCCTGTTAAATTAAATATAAAAAGATGCACAGGCAATAATAGGCGATGTCGGGCGTGAGATGGTATGTCCCACTGTTGCACTCTTTTGCAGGGTGTGCTACAATATTAGACGAGGGGTTCTGAGGGTAGACAAAAGCGCACGTTTGTGGCATTGCAGCCAAATGGGCTTGTCACTTGCACTTATGTACAAGTGGAAGACGCTGCACAGCACCAGCAGCCAAACATGCATTTCATTTCACTTATGTCTGCTCGGGGCCAGCGTGCACTTTGCCAACCTTCTCCGAGGCCTCATTCGTGTTTAAAGCTTTTCCAGAGGGCAGGAAATGATGTAGGATGATACATCACACTGTGGACGTCACATGCGGTGCAAGAAATATCCGGTCCAAAGAACGGAAATGAGGTGGATTTTTCCTCACAACGCCATCTGCTGGATTTGTTGGGGAACTTTGGCAGAAAAGGTGACAATGAAGTCCCTCAACTGTACCCTTATCCAAGATGTGTGGGTTCTTCCTTGGCCCCACACCTTTAAGCCGTTCTTGTTCTTTCCCATGGCAAATAGAAAATAGCGCACTAGTACAAATACAAGTGTAAAGACAAGTTAACCGATGTTAAACGTAAAATGTAAACTATTTTTTTGTTCTTGTATGACTCGAGATGCATGCTCTTCTGGCATATGCCATTTTAATTCTGACCTGCGTGACCTCGTGGACATTCGACTATGGTTGTAGTTTTGGTGCAGTCCTGCCAACTAACTAAAGAGCACCAACATGAAGGGATGAGAATTTAGCGGGAAATGATGAAATGCAGGGTATTTTCTTGGAAACATCTCCGATAACGACCAGTCTAGGGTGCACCGCTTGGATAGGCTCCAGCGTACCTGCGACCCTAGTGAGCTATAGAAAATGGAAGGGTGGCCCTATAATGATACTCTCACAAATCGACTTTGTCATATGTTTTTACCAGATATGCTCCACTAAAAATGCTTGTTTTCTATTCCTAAACCGATTCCAGAGAAGCACATCGGTTGGTCCAGGTCCAAGGTCCAGGTCCAAGGTCCAGGTCCAGGTCCAGGTCCAGGTCCAGGTCCAACACTAGTCCAGGTCTACACCCTTGCCGGGGTACTGAAGGGCAGTCAAGGCGTAGAAAGGGTGCCCTTTTGTTAGCCCTTTGATGTCTTCGCTGTGGTCCTGATGGCCTCTTCGGGCGTTTACTGGAGCGGTTTGCAGCTGGGTGTGAAGCTTCTGGGATGAGACTCGGCACTTCCAAATCCGAGGCCACGGTTCTCATTCAGAAACAGATGGATTGTACCCTCTGGGTTGGGAGTGAGGTCTTGATTCAGGTGGAGGAGTTCAAGTATCTTGGGGTCTTGTTCATGAGTGAGGTGAAGGTTTGAGCGCGAGGTCGACAGACGGATCGGTGCAGCGTTTGCAGTAATGCGGTCGCTGTACCGGAACGTCGTGGTGAAGAGAAGATGAGCCGGAAGGCAAAGCTCTCTATGGTCATGAGCTTTGGGTCATGACAGAAAGAAGGAGATCGCGGATACGAGCGGCGGAAAGGAGTTTCCTTCGTAGGGTGGCTGGACTCACCCTAAGAGATAGGGGGAGGAGCTCGGAGTAGAGCCGCTGCTCCCTCACATCATGAGGAGCCAGTTGAAGTGGTTCAGCCATCTAGTCCAGATGCCTCCATGAGGTGTTCCCAGCCGGGAGAAGACCCCAGCGAAGACCTAGGACACGCTGGAGGGATTATGTCTCACGGCTGGCCTGGGACCGCCTCGCTGTCCTCCCTGTGGAACTGGAAGCGGTGGCTGGGGACCGGAAGGTCTGGACTTCCCTACTGATACTGCTTCCCCTGCGACCCGGACCCGGACATGCAAACGCCACACAGAGATGCCCAACGGAGGTTCTAACCGTAATCTTTTGACTGTGAGGCCAACATTTGTAAAGCTAAAATATAATATTCAGTCTGCCCTTCCTTTTGTTTGCAGTTATTCATCAGCATCTCCTCCTTCATAGAGCTGCTACACAGCCATTCTTCATCCATTATCTGTCCGGTGCTGTCTTCAGTACAATGGCGCGTGTAAAATCGGCAACCTGGCTCCTCCTCACACAAGATGGAGAAAAAGGTTTTAAATTATCAGCCTCGTTCACCCATGGCCATGTAAGTGTCATTTCTATACGAGAACCTCACGGTCACGCCGCTCAAGTGGCGGCAAATACAAATACATTTCCTGCTGGGTGCGCCGCACGGGGAAAACTTCTCCTTGAAAGCCCAGATGTCTTCCTGTAGCCTCAGGTTGTGTGTTTTAATGAGCTGCACATGCGATGAGCCGCACATGCGATGAGCTGCACATGCGATGAGCTGCACATGCGATGAGCCGCACATGCGATGAGCTGCACATGCGATGAGCCGCACATGCGATGAGCCGCACATGCGATGAGCCGCACATGCGATCGCCGCTGCCAAATGAGACTCGTGTAGAACACGGCCAGTCAGCAGGCGGCCCTCAGGCTATGACATCACGTCGGCCGACCAGTTTAGTGCAGAACTTTAGAGGACCTTACATTTTAGCAGCAGCTACGAGTGCTCTTATCATTCAGAGGATCTTTGACTAGAGTTTTTGAAGTAGAACCTTAAAAACTGCAGCAGAGTGCTCCTGTTATGTTTAAGATCTAAGGCTGAGGCACATTGCCAGGAATTTGGGTCACCATGAAAAAAATCATAAAAACAGAGAGTACTTCTTTCATATAGAAGATTTTTCTTCCACCGTTTTGGTAAGTAGGTACTTAAAAACAGCAGAGCACTCTTGCCTCAGGAAGGATCTTTGACTAGTGTCTTTGCAATCGATTTTCAAAAACAGCCGCATGAGCACTCCTCCTAATAGAAGATCTTTGACAAGCATTTTGGCAGTCAACTCCTGAAGAACACCAAAGCACATCCAAAGGATCGTTATTACTTCATATTGTTCAACATTGCAAGTTAAATCATATCAAAAGGTTTGTTTTTTAGGGGTGCAGAAGTAGGGGGTACATGGCTTCAGGTCAAATGTCGGAAGGGGTACCCCGCTGGGGAGGAAGGTCTCGGACACTCGGACTATCGGCACGGGGTCCCCACAGGGCTGTGTACTTTCCCCCCTGCTCTTGTACACCAACAGCTGCACCTCCGGCCACGACTCGGTGAAACCGATTAAGTTTGCGGATGACACCACCCTCATCGGCTCATCTCAGACGGTGATGAGTCTGTTTACAGGAAGGAGGTGGACCGGCTGGTGTCGTGGTGCAGCTGCAACAACCTGGAGCTCAATGCTCAGAAGACAGTGGAGATGATCGTGGACTTCAGGAAAGTCAAAGCCCGCCTGCCCCCCCTCCTCTTGACAGACTTTGGACTCCTTCCGCTTCCTGGGCACTAACATCACCCACGACCTCAAGAGGGAGCAGACCATCAGCTCCATCATCAAGAAGGCTCAGCAGAGGATGTTCTTCCTGAGGCAGCTGAGGAAGGCCAAGCTGCCTGTCCAGACGATGGTGCAATTCTACACGGCCATTATCGAGTCCATCCTCACCTCCTCCATCACAGTGTGGTTCGCTGGGGCCACTGCCAGGGACAAACA